>VZDJ01000310.1:0-74090 GCA_008694505.1 Cyanoderma ruficeps | reverse complement strand
TTTTTTTTTTTTTTCTTTCTTTTTGTACTACATGTATTCCCTCAGAGTATGTTACAGAAGGGCAAAGGAAACCTTTGAGAGTGACAGATGTAAGTGATGGATGGGATCCTTGGTCTGGGCACCAGCTGCTGTCACGATGGAGTAGCAGAAAGAAGATGGAGTGAAACAAACTGATATGCTGATGGGAGGATAGATTAGGGTTGAGGCTGAAGCATGTGTAGAGAAAATAACATGGAAGTTTGGGAGATGAGAAATGGAAAGGGGACTGTGCTGAGCTGAATGCCTATAGGGTTAGCTTCAGTGTAGAAAACTGGATGGGAGGGAGGAGAGTGAGTAAGGAGAAGTGAGAAAATTCAGAGAAAAGGGAATTCTAATATTTGGAGGGGATGGTTTGGGAAGAGTGAATGAATTTTGGCATGGTAAAAAATAGAGAAATGTATATGTGCTAATGTATTTGCACTGTCAGATGACAGACAGTGTCTGTCATCTTCAAGTCTAGGAACATCAGCCAAAATCTATTACTGGGAAGTTACGTGAAAGTACTGTTTAACCAAGGAGTGTTCTGTTAGTTCCTCACTACATCCTGGTGCTGGGATAAAGAAATAAAATTTTTTGCATGAAATTGTTTAGCCGAGTATGCTTCCTATTGTAGCAACACAATTTTTTGGTGATCCCAAAATAGTTTGTTGGAGGGAGATAGACTTATGGGAAAATCTCATGGGAACGTGCAAGAGAGAAGGCAAATTGTTAAAGTGACATTCAGACCATCATTTGGGAGGCACTGTTCATTGTTCACCACAGTCCCTTGTGCAGAGAGAGACTCCTCAGGGCCAGTGCTCTTCACTTTGGAGATGTGAGTGGTTTGTGCTGGATCTGTGCACACAGGTATAATTTAGCCTTAAGGTGTAGCTTGTGTTGGAGTGAAGCCTGGATTTTAAAGCTGGGTTTTGGCACAAGGGTGTGTTCTGTCACCTGATTTAAGTCATCAGGGTTGCCACAAAGCTGGAGCTTCCTGTGAATACTTGTGCAGGGTTTATCCTTTTGGCTATGTCTTTGCTTACTTAATGAGATCATTTCTGTAGCAAGACAAGGATGCCTCACTTCTCAGGAAGTTATTATAACCTCCAAATTTAGAATGATGTAGGTTAAGTATCAAGTCAATGGATGTCACTTATGTTCTTAGATTAACAGAATTAATAGAAAGGGTACGCTTATTAAATCATCTTCAGGAAGGAAAAATATAATGAGAAGGCTCAGTTTGCTTTTTTACTCTTACTCTAACATTGCCATAAAGTGGATTACAAAGTCAGTAGAAAAAATATTGGATAATAAGATGGCATTGGATTTTTCTATCTGATGCCCATTACTATCCCTACTCAAAGATGCCCTAAAGCATTCCAGAGGAGATTCCCTCAAAAGACCCACTCTCGGCTATTATTAGGACTCATCCCTTTCAATAACATTCTTCTAGAAAAAGTAGGCTATGTTAACAATGTCAAAAACATTAGTGAGGGAAAAACAGGACCTTGACAATAGCTCAGAGTGAAAACTGAGGCTAAAGGAGGAACGATTCTTGTGTACTGTGCTTATGCTGTGTGGTGTTGCTTTTCTCTTTACACCTGAGGGCAGGTGTAAGTACAGCCCCTCATCAAAATACTGTGAAACTTTTTTATTCATGTGCTTAGGCAGAGGAAATTGAGACAGCCTAACACTGAACAGTGTAGGATGGGAATTTTATCATTTGAAACCACGCTGGGAGATATTTTGTTCTTGAAGTTACGCTACCTATGAGCAGCTTGGCAGAGACTGGCGTTGATTCAGCTCTTTATCTTCCAATTTCTTTGTGTTCTGAACTGTAAAAATGGTGTTGTAGGAGATGGATGCATTTCTGACACAATTTGGGAGTGGAACCAGAGCTATTAAAAGCACACTGTACCCCTTGTGTGCATATTTATCAAGAGAGATCAATTAAGTCAAATACTCTATTGATTCTTGTTTAGGCTGAGTTTAATTCAATCAAATGGGACAAGAACAGACAAATCCATCACCAGCAACTTCCATTGTGCAAGCATGTTCTGAGATTCTGTAGATGATTACTACAAAATGGGATGAATCCATTTTTTCCTGCTAATAGGCATCCAAAGACATTGGCAGAGTAGGCAGTGATGAAAAAGATGACTCAAAACCAACAGTTTTTTTGGTTTTCAACAGGCTTGTCAAGTGTGTAGCAAATGTGTGCAAGGATCTGCTGTGTTTCAGTTGCACTGCCTGATCACTTCACCACAGAAACACCCAGATACACTAAACTTACAATTCTGTACTGGTGTAGCTGGAAAAAAAATAAAATATCCATGTATCTAATTCCAGTGTCTTTACAGGATTCTTGAATTGTACCAAATAGTGTAAGGACACTTCAGAAATTGTGGGGAATTGACCCTGGAATACCTGAGAAAACACAAAGTGTTCTTTCTTAAAAGCAATTTATAAAGTATTGATTTTACAGATCCTAAATAAATGGACTAATGGCAGCTCTATAGAAAATTCTAGTTGATTAAAAATTGTTTTTGCAAGTTGAAATTAAAAAAATCTTTACTAGCCCAGACAATTTTCTGTAAAATAATGTGAATAATATAATGAAATATAGACAAAATGAAACAAATCTCTATGACAAACATTATGGAAGCTGCTCTGAATATAGGATGGCATGACTGAGTTTTCTCCCTAAACTGTGATTTTGCACATTCTTTTATTCAAATATTGTCAACATATCAACATTATGATAACTACATAGATAGGGAGGATTTGGGGTATCTCTGTACAGAAGGTTAAAAGTGAAGTCATATCTGCATGTGAAAATACATTTTGATAACTTTGGAAACAAATTTAATTCTCACATTAAGTGGAATGCATTTGCCTTTACAAGTTTGTAGTGAAAAGTCTGCAGTTTAGAGTATCTAAAGTTATGCAAAATCTCCATACCTTATACTGATACATTGAATATGCTTTACTTTGTGTGCATATTCATATAAGGGCAATTCAATAGCTGTTGTTCACATCTTCCAATAGTTAATTGTCATAGCCTCAAGTAGGCTGTGCTCCCAGATATTGAAAAGAGGATAAACAAACCATGTCAATGCCTTTGTGCAATATTCATCACTGTTTCTTCACATCTGTTTTCTGTACCTACTTGCTCATGCAGATACAAGCTGGATCTTTTCCTTAGAAGGTTAAATAGGAGCTGTGGAACTTCAACAAAGCTACAGTCTCCTACATGCAAATGATAATCAAAGTCTGAATATTTGTGAACAATTCTTAGTAGAACAAAGCAAGAGAAAGAGTCTCAGTATTTACTTCTGGCTGCATAAAAGCAGCGTTCTTGTGTTGGTGCACTGTAGTAAATACCTAATATGGAGCTATAAATATAATTCACATTAAGATAGAGACACTCAAAAACTTGATGGGTCAAATATTTGATTTCCCATTCAAATTCCCAGTTTTTCTCTGAAGCTTAAGCACTGTGGTTCTGGTACTTTTCAGTTTTTCAGTGGTATTGTGATATTTTGACAGCATAACTAAATATAATTTTATGAAACTGAGGTTACCTGTTGAGAACTTCCCTGAGATACTTATCCTGGAATAACCATCTGAGTCAACATTACAGATCAGATGCCCAAAATGGCTTTTGCATCTCTTTAAACCAATGTATTGGAATTGTTCACATCTACTCTATCCACATGAACCTTAGGGATTAAATGTGGTTAAAATGATGCCACTTTATATATCTTAAAATATAAACCTTAAAATGAAAGCTGAATGTTGCAGGGGAATGGGCTCAAGTGAAGAAAAATGCCCTAATGCAGTAAAAATTCAGGAACACTAGAAGAGTACCTGGCGTTTTAATACATTAGACATCCTGTTAAAAAAACCCAGATTTTTTAACATTTTATTGTGCGTGTTTCCTGTTCCCCTCTCTACTTCCTCTGTCCTTCTGCACCTAAATTGTGGGTGAAAGCCAGTGAGGTGCAGAAGAGTATAGACCTCTGGTGGGCTCTGACTTGTCCTTAGTGGGAGCTGGTGAATAATGGGATTTAACTCGGCATTGCCCCACCATCCAATGGTTCATCTCCAGCCTCTGTTGACAGTGGTAGAATCCCTGATGACAAATTTTCAGTAGCTAGAGAGAAATTATCAAGCACTGTTATCCTGTTCCATGTAACTAAATGGCTTGTGAGTAAGATGACCACCATGGAGATTAACCCATGGGCAGGGCTCAAGGCCTGAGTGCAAAGAACACCAGTGCTGCCTTGATGCTTTGAGAGTTGGTCATTGAGGTCAAGAATGAAGAGTGCAGTGAGGGGAATACAGACTTGTCCCTTTGCTTGTTTCAGACACTCAGCACTATATTCAGTTAAGTGGGGAGAGGAAGAAAAAACCCTGTCCTGCTTCAAATATCCTAGCTTGCACATACAATGAGAAATGGCACAAGAAAGCAAGGAACTAAATGAAATGATGTTTGCTGCTTGTGTACTTAAGAAAAAATACTAGGATAGCAAGCTGTATTTGCACAGGAACTGTAATCACATCACATGTGTAAAAACACATTTATAGTAGAAATCATCCCTTGAAACAGATCTATTGTCTCTCTGTGGTTTGTGCATCACCACCATGAAAGTGTCCCTGCCTCCCTGCAAGGACTCATTATGTCTGTAACACTGAGACATACCTGCTAAAATCGGTGCCACCTTGTGCTCAGCACCCCATCACACACAACTAAGACAATCTGTATTCCCAAACATTTACAGTGAATAGAGATAGATGATAAACTGGTCATTACCTTTATTTACACAGCAGGGAATCATGGCAAAGGTTTCAGTCAAGCTTGAAAATTTAGGAGTGTGCCAAAACCAGGCTTTCAAAATCCTTTAGCAAGTAAAAAGCCTTTTTCTTCCCTCCCGGGCACTTTAATGTTGGTAGCTCTACGGAGAGAAATCTGTGTGAGTGTTGTGATAGAAATGCTAGAACCAATGTGAATGAGTATGTGTGGTCCTGGGAGCAGCAGGAGGAAGGAACAGCTGGAGAAGATCCATACTAATGCCAAGTCTTGTCCCATTGCACCTCTATTACCACGTCACTGTGACCCCATCATCAGTATGTAGATTTTTTCAGGAAACACAGCCTGGGTGGGGATGGCAGCCTAGAAGATGGAAGACCCAAGCTATTTAAAGAGCATAGCAAGCAAAGCAGAAAAACAGACTACCAACCATAATTCAGACAAACATGAGGTATGGTAAGCAAATCCTGAAGCTCCAAGGAGCTGGAATGTTTGGAGAGATGGACTATGAGCTTGCAATGAGTACAGAAGATCAGACCAAAAACTGATATAGCTTCCAAACTCAGAGGAATCCAGAGCACAGAAGGAGAACTCAATAGTGAACATCCCTCATATTTAATGTCCTCTTAAGGAGTTTTTGGCAGACACTGAACTAAAAGATATAAGCACTTCTGTGCCTGACTGCTGGGCAGGCCACTCTGATATGAATGTCTTGCTCATGGTAAGCAAGTGGATACAAAAGAGTAAAACTACTTCTGTTTAAGTTTTGTTTTGTGCCTATCCTCTTTATAGTCTCATGTTAAGATTTGCTTCTTGGTTTTTTGCAGTATTGTAACATCATTTGTTGCATGCAAGACCTTAATTTTGACTGTTCAGTGTGTGCATGTGCATGTTATTTTGCAAAAAAATCTGCTTTTGCCAGAGGTCAAAGTAAAAACTGGTCTTTCTGGCCATAGACCAGTTAGATGACCACAAGATTTGGCTCTGTATGTTTTCCAGCAACTCTAGAAAGCCCCATCATTTTTCTAAGTGTGAAGCATTTGAAATTCTGTTATGACTGTAACTATTAGAGACAAATCTGGGGAGTGATCTTTGATACAAAAGCACCTTGTCTAGTCTGGTTGTTTTCTTCCAAAGCAATTGGCTATTCATTTGAGAAGGTTTCATTACCAAAAGGGCTGAAATTTATTCCATTCTTCATATCTTTGAATAGCATTTCAAAGAGAAATTAACCCTCATCAGAGTATGTTGCACCCTAGCTTCTAGGCAGCTGGTTGTTCAGGATGGCTTCTCTTAAATTTATTCTTTTTTTAATTTAATTTTTTTAAATGTCTAGGGAATTACTGTGTTATTAGAACTGGTCAACTCTTCAGTGGCAGAACTGGGCTTCCATGGTTTGGCAGGGCTGTGTCTGCTTTGTCCTACAGACAAATCAAATGCTGCCTTATTTGCAAGGGAAAGAATAATGTTTCCCAGCATCTGGGCCAAAAGCAATCTTTGCTGTAATAACCTTTTCCAAGATAAATCCAACAACAATAAAAACAATGAAAACAACAACAANAGTAGTAGTAGTAACAAAAACAACAACAAGAACAACAACAATAATATTGTATAGAACAATTCATCTACAGATATTATTCCAGTGGTATTTCTGGGAGTCTGCTGTGGTAGGTAAACTGTAATACAAAAATATTAATTCCAAGAAACAGCAACTTATCTGTAAAAAAATGTCAAGATAAATGTCTTTTGTTCCCATCTATACTACCCACTCCCCACACACATACTTTGCATTTGTACTGCATCCTTTTATGTTCAGCCTGGTTATTTCTGCTCTGACAAAGGCCCTTGGGTGGACAAGGAAGACATGACCACACTCAGCTGACCTGTACGTTCATTGACCAATGTCATTTATACAGTAAAGCAGAGAGTCTGTGGAAAAACAGGTACCCACATGTTTTCCCCACATTCCGAATATTGTTGTGGATGTGAAAGGATGCAGGTTCAGCTCCAGCATTGAAAAGCTGTGGCTGATTTTGGTTCTCCTCCACAATATATGTTTTCTTTTTGGAAGTGAGAGTGAGGTCTCACTCACCATTTATATTTTCTTTTTGGAAGTGAGAGTGAGGTCTCAGGTATTTCCTCTGCCTCAGCTGAAATGTTGCACAGCACACAAGGCTTTTCTGCTCAGCCTGGACATTTGAAGGTCTTTGTGCAGAGGTAAAAACTCTGTGTGTCCTTACAGTCCATACTGTGCACTTCTGTCAAAGTCCAACTTGTCTAACCTTGCGAAAAACTGTGGTGCTTGTACAGCTCTGGCCTGGAAATACCTATGCCAGGGGAAAAGCAGATGCCCTCTCTTGCCTGTCCTTATAATCATCAGGTCAATGCTGTGCTCAGGGATAATTTCTAGCATTTCAAACACACTGCTTTGTAGGCTTTCTTTAAGATGATAGAATTATTGGTCTGGGGTTTTTTTGTGTTTGTTTGTTTGCCTGTTTGTTTATTTTTGTAGAAGGTAGTTTTTAATACTTTCTTCTGGTGCCCAGAATAAAAGCCCTGTAGTCTAAACAGGCTTTATTTGGACATATATCAACCACTGTCCTTCAGAACCAAGCAGTATTGTAAACATATTCCCCTTGTTCTGAAATCCCACTAAAATTCACTGGACTTCATTGCTATGGGTATTCTCCCCTATTCTCATTTCAGCTTGTCGTATTAAATCAGTTTTGCCACAGTTTTTCAGATCTGTCTGTAAGATTAAAAATGTCCACAGTAAGAGAGAATCTGGCATGCTTTGATGCAAAGCACACAAGAATTTGGGTGGGGGTTTTTGTTTTTGGCTTTTTTTTTCAGATAAAAGGAAGATACTATGCTGCATACAAATGCCTTGCTTGTCCTGCGGCGCTTCTGTTGCTTTTAAAATAGCATTGTGAGTTCTGAACTCCGAACCTCCCTGCTCTAGGCAAACCCCAGGATTCCTCTTTAGGGATCTGTCCTCTGGCCAGCCTCCTATGACAAGAGTTAAAAGATAGTTCACAGTCATTAGTTTGACAGCCAAAAGAACAAATGACAAGCAAAAGTGTGCAGAGACTATAGGAACTCTTTTTTTTTTTTTTTTTTNNTTTTTTTTTTTTTTTTTGAATGGACTCAACACAAATATAGTGAAAGGAGGCAGGCTTAAAGCCTTCCTGTCACAACTGTGCTGAAGTGACAAGATAAGATGCTGCATTTTCCTTGACATGTATCTTGTCAGATGTGTAGCAATACATACAATAACATACAGGCCTGAAAGGAGAAAGGTATCAGAAAGGTAAAACTAGAAGGTGACATAACCAAAAAACTCTAAAAATTGCTCATCTTTTTTGGAACTATAGTCAGGCCTAGAATATGCAGATATGTCTAGATTGTTAACAGGAACAGAACAGGTATTTACCTTAACATGATACCTATACACAGTTCTTAAATGTAACCAAGAAACTTCAAATGCTTAGATCAAGACCAGAAGTAAGCCATGGCACTTGATCTGGAAAAGCTACTTGCTCCAACAGCCATTCAAATGTAGTCTGTGCAACAGCTAAAACAGCAACTGTTTTGTAAATGTCACTTCCAGGGAACTACAATGGTCCAGATCAATGTGGTTTTCTGAACACAGCATCACAGAATGACTAGCTTGGAAGAGACTTCCAAGATCATTGAGTCCAACCCAGCCCTAACACCTCAACTAAACCATGGCACTGAGTGCCACATCCAGTCTTGTTTTAAACACATCCAGGGATGGTGATTCCACCACCTGCCTGGGCAGATCATTCCAGTACTTTATTATTCTTTCAGTGTAAAGCTTTTTTTCTGATATTCAGCCTATATTTCCCTTGGCACAGCTTGAGACTTCGTCCTCTCGTTCTGTGAGTTGCTGCCTGGAGAAAGAGGCCAACCCCCACCTGACCCCACATGTCAGGGAGCTGTGGAGAGTGATAAGGTCACCTCTCAGTCTCCTTTTCTCCAGGCTGAACAACATGCTGAAAGTCATGGGAAATATCAATGTTATCTGGCAGCAGAGTGCACCTTAGTGGTTGTACAAACATCTGAATTCAATTAATTTAATCTTGTATTACATGCAATCCTAACCATTAGGTATGTCAGCAACCCATAACATTAGGATATCTCTGTGGGGGGGAGAAATGCCGAAAAATTCAGCGTCTTATCCCTTTCTCCTTAAACACTTAACCCCCCATTCTACTGCACTGAAAGAATTGCATCGTGACTCAGTCCTACATGGTCTAAAGTCATCTGTGCTGTTTGATAGCTCAGGCATTAAACATGCAGATGATTGCTAGTGTCCAGGTTTAACTGCTCCACTTTTTATAACCATGGCAGAGATGACCCTCTGGGTTGTGGGTTGAAGATCAGGCATACTGCAAAGTCTTGAACTAACAAAGTATGGGACATGGCAAGAGTCTGACTTTGATTTAATCATGGATTTTTAAATGTGTCATTACTGTGCATTGATTGGCAACTGGAATCAGAGTAAGTTAGCGCTGATAGGCTTCGATAACAAGTTTTTTTTTTTAATGACACTGATTCAGGAAAACTGTTATCCCTTTGTCTGCCCTGTTGCAAGCAACTGCTATCTTAGATGACTGCTTTGTATCTCCATGAAATTTTCCACATAGAGGGAAGCAGGAGGATGAACATTCTTTTTGCCCTTTTTTGCATGTTATTCCCAGTTGCAGAATGATCTTCACTACAAGAGCACTTAAAAAATAAGCAATGTCATGTTCACTTGCTGTCCAAATAATAGCTGTGGAGTTGGTTACTGGCTAGAAGGCTCTAAGCATTCAAACAAAAGCAATTAACAAAATCAGTATTTCAAGACCGGTAGGAAAATTGCCTTTCTAATTTTGTGGGACTTTTTGGGTTGCCTTTGAAGCACATAGCCTGTAAATGCAGATATTATGCTTCAATTAAGACTTCCCTACTACATACCTTGATCCAAAGGAAGACATTTTCCTAGTGGCTCTTCCTTTCATGCAAAGAAGGAATCTTGTGGCTACGTACTGGACTAGGACTTCTTGAGTGTGTGGTCAGCTTTGACACTGTCTGATTGTGAATTTTGACAAATTGCCATGTCTCTGCCTTGCACACAGAAAGCAGGACTTGTTAATCCCTCTCTTTTTGGGTTAGGCTGCTTGAGAGGGAATTTTCTGCAGTAACAGGAGCAGTGGGCTGACTGCTGTATACAGCTTCTAGCCCTGCTGTTGCCTTCTTACAGAATAAAAGCTGGCATTACATGTTGAATCTAAACCTTGTAATCTTTTGAAGAGGAATGTGGGGAGTGAAGCCTTGTCTTGTGCTCCTAAAACATCTCAAGGACGTGATGCTGTTTTGTATAAATATAGTAAGGGCCAGTCATGAAACTGATGTTAATATTCATGCCACATGCTTAGTTTTGAAACCTTATGTTTTTCACTTAGACTGTTGTGTGCTGTTTAAAGTGCCAAAACCTGGAACAAAGCTGACTTTTGTTGAGTAAAAACCTAACTGATTTCTTAAAACTTTAGAAATGTTTAATAAAGTCAGATTGAAAAAAAAATACATGACACAGACCCTGAGCACTGCTGAGAAGCTGAGCACAGAACTAAATCAGTGCTCTGCTGATTTCTGCTTCAGGCTTGCATAAATAATTTTCTTAGTATATTAAGCCCAGAAGGATGCACCCTGCACATGTAATGCAAAGCAAAACTAATATTTGGATCCGTAACTGCTTTGAAGGGAACTGTTTGAAGGGAAAGAAGTAATCAGACCCGAGACAGTGAAAAAAATGGATATAGTAGGATTTAATTTTGTAAGGAACTTTGAACTTCAACAGTCTTCAAAAATGTTAGTAATAGTCCCGACCTTACCTTAAACAGCATGACCCTACCTTATCACACCTTCTTTACCAGGACTTGTACTATTCTCCATAGGATGTGAATTCTCATATTATAAGACTAATACTTTAGAACGTCCAAAATTTAAACCACCAACATGAATAAATTTACACTTTTTATCCATCTGAGCCTCATTTTGCTGTGGCAGACACAAATGGCCTGACTTCAGAGCAAGCTACAGCCAGTAGTGATTGGATAGAAGGTTGTGTCGTGACACCTGGAAAGAGCAGGAGAAGCAACAGAGTTTTTTGGTGTTCAGTCTCTGACCTGGTTGTTTTTTCTTTTACATCTCAGTCTCTGATGAAGACTTCTTGGATTAGCCATAGTTCAGCTAACCTGAAATAAAAGGGTGATAATGAAGCAGAAGAAATTCCAGTCAGCAGAATGCTTCTGCTTTCTGTGCATCTGCCTTCAGTCTCCTGGGCAAGAATATTATCACATAGCTCAAACCTTGAGAATTCCTTCTCTAAATATTAAATGTACAATTATTAGGACCATATCAGGTTCCATTCTAAGAGCCTTACTCAGTTTTTGTTCTTAAGGTGGCTATGTAATTCTTAAGTATGTAGTTTAATTATCAGTTAGCAGGCTATCTTGTTCATAAACCAGGTACTTTACTATTTTCTCATGTCATGGGGTTCAGTCACCACAGACTTACTACATTTGATAATAGAATAACTTTTCATAATAGAATGCTGTCTCCTGAGAGGTTGCTGTCTTGGGAAGTTCCGTATTTTGTTCTTCTGGAGAACCACTCACCCAAGAACAAGAAAAGCTTTGCTCTGTTTTTGACAATGGATGAGATCAGTGCCTTATGGGTATGGTAACACAGATATTAAATATTAGAAATTTCAGTTTAGACACTAAAAGCAGCCTGGAGATGTTGTTTATGCAATGTGATTTCCTAGCAATCAAGCTATACTTACTAATGGTCTTCAAACACTGAGCACGCTTTTTCTAAAAAAGGGTGTTACAAGCTAAGAAGTTCAAGCACTCTTTTCCCGGGTCTTGTATGAAGAATAACAGGGGTTTTTTTTGAGATCAAGTGAGCTTGTACCAGAAACTGGTGAAGGAGCTGGAGAACAAGCTAAGCAACAAGTTGAAACATTGGGAACATATGACTGTGAAACTTATGCATAACTTCCAGCCATACAATTACCTGACACTGCTAGTAGTCTGAAAATGAGCATGATGTTTGAATTAGTGAGTTGAACTTTTGGCAGAGGTACGTGCCATATCTTAAAATAATCCTATATTTGGAAACTACACAAGCCAGTGAATTGTGTTGAACTTTTGCTTTATGAGAAGATATGCCGTGCAGTCCTGGTGTGGGGAAAAGTAGCTGCTCAGCTCCCATGAGCTCCCTTCCTTGGTCAGGGAGGTTTCCTGGGTAGTATCTTAACCTACTCACAGCCAGAGTGGAAGTCCTGCTGTCAGCAGGAAGCAGAGAACCTCTCTTTATAGCAGCATGACTTGGGAAGATCTTTCTTTTTGCTCTGTGAAATAGGGAACTGGAAGTGCTCTTGGCGGTGATGGTTGGTAGATTCTAACTGAAATGGTGATACTGTGGTCAATGGTTGTTCCCCTTCTTTCAGCTGAACTCCTTGAAGCCCATGAATGAAAGATGGGATTTGGTTGTTAAATTGCTAAAATCAAATGCTCATTTTACAGTCATTTGAGGCCTTTGGTTTCTCCACTAAGCACAGAATTTGTGCCCATACATTAACTCTGACATTCAGAATAGTGATTTTATATTATCCTCTATTCAAGAGTTACCAGTCTGCCCAAGATGATGTGAAGAAAGTGGCACAACTTTCTGTTGACTGAGCAGCAACCTGTTAGGACTCCTGATGAGTCTGGCTTGGAGGAACCAATGTTTGATTTTACAACAATATAGTTTATTTCAATAAGAAGATCTATTCCTATCAGAAGAACATACTTCCTAGAACATTGATGATTTAAAATATTGGCTTTACATAGTTTCTTCCTGTTTGCTTGGAGCTTCTAATAAATGTAGTTTTTCTGGATGATATGGGGCAGGGTGAGGAACTATCACCTTTCCTTTAAGCTACCTAGTGGTTGCTAGCAGAAACTGTCCATCTGACTCCCTCTGGAACTGCAGTAATCATGGCTGAGTTTGCTACCTCATTCCAAAGTGACTATCTTGAGTATGAACAAGCTAGAGAAACAAGATTATTTGAAGACAAGTTCAGAGATGAGGTTATAAGCTTATCCCGTCCCTTATCCCTTGTTAAACATCTGCTTGAAATATCAGTGGGTTTGTTTCTCCTATCATGCTTAGATTAGTTTAGTTTCAGTACCCTAAAGGTGCACTGATGTATATTGTCATTCCTGCAACTAACCCAGTTGATGTTTTACTGAGATTTGCTGTGCAAGAAGAAAGGAGAGAAGGGATTGTAACATAAAGTGCCATGGGAAGAAGAGGCTACTTATGAAAGCTAGTATATTGATGGACTTTGAAGCACAATTTCTGAATTCAAGATAAACAGAAAAGTGAAAGGAACATGAAAGAGCCAAAGCACAGCTGTGGCTTGACAGAAGAACTTGCTCTTGCTAGTGTGGACATACTGCATTTTGCAGGTACTACTGTTCTGGCCTTGTGTTCTAGGGATTTATGTCAAGTGTGAGTTAAACCAAATTTTTGTAAGATCATTCTTGCTTTCCCACCATTCATTAGAGTTGCAAAGTAGTATGAAGCCAGACAACTTCTAATCTCTGAGAACAGATATTACTTAAAAATGTTTTAGGTTGTCAAGAACGGGTCTGTCAGATCTTTGAACTGGAAATCCTTCACTAGTGTTCAACTGCTCAGCCCAAAGGTGTCTGTGAAGGGTAATGCTGCCATTCCACTCGATACCAATATTTTGTGTAATGGCAACTAAGGTATCATATTAAAGCTAAATGAATTCAAGCAGTTCCCAAATAGTTCCACAGAAAGAATTGCTGCAATACAGCTGTGCTTCCAATGCACATTAGATGTGAGATATAATGAAAGAGTTTTGAGAACATATTGCCATATTCAGCCAAGTGGAAAATTCATCTTTTAAATACAGCTGACTGCTTGAAATGTAACAAGATAGCGAAATAATTTCACTAGTTGCAAATATGCATTTTTTGTTGCATTGTACCCTCAAAGGCTGATGCTTTTGATATCAGATATTGTTTCCACACCTATCAGAAACACACTTAATTAAAAATAAGTTTTATACACACTACAGTTTGTTCAGCATGGTATATTCACAGATATATCGATGTAAAGTAGTGGACACAGGGAAAAAAGAGTTTAATATTTTCTAGTGTTGGCCCAACTTTGCCTTTTGACTTTCCTAGAGAAGGAGTTTTAGTTTGACACCAGATTTTGCTTGTTACATCTTTGTCTTTTGCATTTTAATAGATAGAGTCTTAGAATAATAAATTAATGGAATAACTTAAGTCATAAAAGACCTGTAAGATCATTGAGTTCAGCTATTAACCCTGCACCACTAAATCATATCCACATCTTTTAAACACTTCAAGAGATGATGAGTTTTTGGAAAGTCTAATCTAGTGCTCATCAACCCCTTTAGTGAAGAAATTTTCCTAATATCCAATCTAAACCTCCCCTGCTACCACACGAGGCTGTTCCCTGTTGTCCTATTGCATGTTCCTTGGGGGAAGAGACACCTCCCTGCAACCTCCTTTCAGACATCATTGAGGTCCCCCATGAACCTCCTTTTCTCCAGGGTAAACAACTCTCTCAGGTGCTCCTCCTAAGACTTGTGGTCCAGACCCTTCACCAGCTCCAGGAGCTCAATGTCCTGCTGTGACAATGAGGCCCAAAATTAAATATAGGATTTGAGGTGTGGCCTCACCAGTGCCCAGCACAGGGGGATAATCCCTGCCCTGCTCCTGCTGGCCACACCATTGCTGGCACAGCCCAGGATGCCATTGGCCTTCTTGGCCACCTGGGCACTGCTGGCTCCTGCTCAGTCACTGTCACCAGCACCCCCAGGTCCTTTTCCTGTGGGCAGCTTTCCAGCCACTCTGCCCCAGCCTGTGGCCCTGCCTGGGGTTGTTGTGAGCCAAGGGCAGGAGCCAGCCCTGGGCCTTGTTGAACCTCCCACCATTGGCCTCAGCCCATGATCCAGCCTGTCCACATCCCTCTGCAGAGCCTTCCTGCCCTCCAGCAGATCAACACTCCCACCCAGCTTGGTGTCACCTACAAAATGACTGAGGGGGTTCTCCACGCCCCCATACAGGTCATCGATGGAGATATTAAACAGGACTGGCCCCAGTACTGAGCCCTGGGGAACACCATTGGCCACCAACTGGATGTAACTCCATGCAAGACTAATCTCTGAGCCCAACTACACAGATGGTTTTTTACCCAGTGAATGGGGCATCTGTCAAAAACATGAACAACCAGCCAGGAAAATGCTGTGGGAAACAATGTCATATGCATAACTGAGGTCTAGGTAGAAACATTCTAAGCCTCTTCTTCATCCACTAGGAGGTTGGCCATCCTGGCATAAAAAGAGATCCTTGTGGCCAAGCAGGACCGGCCTTTAACAAATCCCTGCTGTCTGGGTCTGATTACTTGGTTAATTGTGTATGTGGTGAGTGATGGCACTCAGGATGAGCTGCTCTATGACCTTCCCTGGCATCAAGGTCAGGTTGGAAGACCTCTGTAGTTCCTGAGATCATAGAGTCACAGAATCATAGAATGGTTTGGGTTGGAAGTGACATTAAAGATCATATAGTCCAACCCCCTTGCCACAGACAGGGACAACTTTCACCACAACACCAGATTGCTCAGAGGCCCATCCAGCCTGGCCTTAAATACCACCACAGCTGGGCTATCCCCAGCTTCTTAATTATCCCCAGTTGTAAACCTGTTGCAATGTCTCACCACCCTCACAGTAAAGAATTTCTTCTAATCTAAACCTACCATCTTTCAGTTTGAATCCATTCCCCCTTGTCCTGTCACTACATGCTCTTGTGGAAAGCCCCTCTCCAGCTCTCTTGTACAGGCCCCCTTTGGGCTGAAATGCTGCAACAAGGCCTCCCCAGACCCTTCTCTTCTCCAGGCTAAACAACCTCTGTTTTTTCAGCCTGTCCTCCAATGCTCTGATCATCGGTGTGGCTCTAGATTGTCTTTCTAGCCCTTCTTGTTAGATGATGCCTTAAGTTTTAGCTTTAATGTTTTTCACATTCTGTGCTGCCTAGGGGTGCAGTTCTGAGCCTCAGATTAAGTGTCAGTCAGCTCTCTTCAAAAGTAGGGAACAAAACAAATCCTTTTCCTGATGAAGACCAAGGACAACTTTCAGGCACAAAAGCACAAACAATGGTGGGCTGAAGAGAGGAACAAGAAGGATGAGACCTCACAACCTGAAGCTGTAATTGGACAATTAAACCCCAATATGCAAATGGACCAAAACTAATAAAAGTGTGAAATCTCATGACCGGTCAGCCATTTTTTTGTGACCATTCTTTGTCCACCTTGGGTGTAGCCCTGGTCAGACTCTCATCCTGACCAAGGCATATCCTAGAGGCCTTTGAATAAATACCTACTTTATTCACTAGCTCTGTCCAGTCTCTGTTTCAGCTCAGCCTTCCTAAGGCATCAGTTTTTGGCAATCCGTCATAGATGGCTGACAAATTTGCCAAACTCCAGTCAACTGGGACCTCCCTGGTTAGCCAGAATTATGGTGCAAAGTGGTTCCGTGAGTGTTGCCACCAATTTCCTCAGCACCCTTGGTAGTGATAGCTGGGTATTTCGTTTCTCCTCTGCATCCCTGTGTTGGTCAGAGTTGGAGCACAAGACCTCAGCACAGCAGGTGTTCTGTGGGAAATATTAAAGGTAAAAAGGCTTTCAGAAAGCTGTGAAAGCAGGCCTCAGGAACAGAAAGAGCAGAAGAACTTGGAAGTAGCTGAAAATCCAAATCTTGAAGTAGGAGAAGATACAATGACACAGCAAGTAAGGACATGGAACAATAGTTTAAGTTTTCAGACTTGGCTAGAATAGACCTTAAGATTGCAGAAAAATATGCTTAGCAAGATAGTAGAAGATTTTAAGCTTAACAATGGAATATTGTGTATTGTTAATAGAAAGCATACAAGCAAGCATTGTTTGAAGCAGGTGTATGTGTGCTTTTAGTGATTGGCTAGAACAATTGTCTGCGAGCTTTAGCAATATGCTACTGGCTGGAAAACTTTTAAAATGCCCTGTAACAAAGAGATCTTTGGCTGCTACTGGCAGACATGAGCTGTTGCCATCTTTCATTTGTCTAAAACCCTGTTATGAGGCTGATGTGGCAATAAAGGCTTGAGGAATGTCTCACAGTGGCTGTCCTGTTCGTGCAAAACCCCCAACACAGTGTTCCTCATCCTACAGCGCCCCTTTAAAAATTATGGAGAACAAGTCCAGAAAAATAAATCTTCATTTGTCAGGTGTAATTATACCTTGGATAATTAGAAACGTGACAGCAATTGTTCAGTGTCTAATGAAAAAATATTACTCACTGCAATCCAGACAGGTAAAGGCCATTTCTATTTCATGTTTCTATGACACTAGATAGCCATATGCTGCAATATAACAAATGCTCTTTTCATGGGGAAATCCATGTAAGTATTTTGTGTTCCTAAAATATGACGGTGGGGAAATCCCTTAGGGATTTTCTTGTGCAAAAAAACAACATTATCCTTAAAACTTGGTATTAGCAGTAGCTCAGCAGAGACATGATGTTGAATAATTTGTGTTTCTAAACCAAGGATCTACTTCCATACACCTTTTGGTACTCTGTTAGCTGTGTAGGAGGGGGTTACTACAGGTCTTACAGCCTGCCGAGACACTGCTCTGCTGCAAGGGACTGCTTTACTTCAAACACTTTCTTCAACCAGCCAAGCAGTTGGCTTTACCTTCTGACTCACATTGTCAGCTTTGTGCTTGATCATGAGATTCACAGGCCTACAACAGAGCTAGGCACCAGTCTTCTGGCATAAAACTGCTGAAGTAGCACAAAGAAGACTGAGGGTTTTGCAATGCCAGTCTCACAAAAAGACAAATAACTAGCTCCTTCCTCTATTTTTTTTCCCCTAAGCAGCTGGAAAGACAAAGGAAGCAAGTTTCACTTTAGCATATAACTATTCCGGCCCAGTAAAATATTTCTCAAAAAATTTCCTTGCTTAGGCTGAAGGTCTGTAAAAAATAACATCTAATACTTTGATTCATTTATACCAGAAAAAATGCAGGAATAATCAGCATCTCTGAGCAGGATGCAATACACATTGAAACACAATGTTATGTCTTCTGACAATATGGGCAGTAGTAAATAAGTAGTTAAAGCTGATGAAGCATCCTCCAAGCTCAAAACACAGTAACTCCATTTTATCACAGATTAATTCTGTGGAGGATTCATAGTTGCTGTCATATGTCTCTCTTAATGCAGATTTCTCTCTGATGGCAGGCAGACATGCATTTGTAGGGCTGCATTGACTTTGGAAGGTGCAAGAGATTGGAGGTCCCTTAAAGCTAAAAAAACCCAAAAATGGGTTTTCTTTTTGTATGTATAAGAAATATCTGCTCTTTTGCGTGGTAAGGGACAACACAGGGGATCAATCTAGAAGTCAGACGACAATCAGTACTTTGAACAACTAGGCTTGTAATGAAAATTTTCTGGGAATGTTTCTTTCCGTATATCAATGATGGTAGTGGGGAAGGCAAAGGAAGAGCAGAAGTCTGAAAAGAATGCAATGCACATTATTTTGTCTTGATATTTTAGAAAACATACTTTTTCAGATGTTAATACAGATTTTGTTGCTTGTAAATTGCTCTTTCATATGGTTTATGATTTTTGTGATATGGCTTATAAATAATTGATGAAGTACTTCAAGGAAAAACAGAACAATTACTTAAAAGGATGCTGTCAAAATGTATGTTTCCTTAACGTTTTTTTCCTAGCCTTGAATATTTAATGAATTAATTTCCACTGTTTCTTCCTTGAAAAACAGCTCCACCATTCAGCTAAAGAGTTGATATTTCTAGAAGCAGAGCACGCTAGTATCTCAGTTATCTTAGTATGTATGTATTTCTGAGGATACATGAAATAATATGCAAAAGGTATTCTTATAATTTTATTAGATTCCATGGAATGAAGTCCCTCATGATTTGTGAACAATTCAAATCAGTTTTGAAGGTGGTCTGAGCCTGGTTTGAATGACACTTTTAGACACTGAAAGTGTATCAATGGTAAACATAGGAACTCAGAAGGAAACCAGTTTCTTTTTCTCCATATCATTTTTGAATTGAGTTTGAAGTTCAGCACTCTTCATTGCCTTCCCAGAGGTGGAGGAGGATTCAATGCTGGAACCCTGTTTACTTAAGTGAAAAGTGTATGTCATTCACCATTTTGGAGTCACAATCATTAAATTACAGGGGACCATCTCCTTGCTTCCATCCATAAAAAATCTTTTATCTAAAAATTCCAACCTTTGGTTTAAAACTCCATTTGGCTTTTCCTCAGTCTACACAGAGATGTCTCTTTTACCTTTTTCCTGATCTTGCCGTTGTTTTGGATGTGAAGATACAAAAATCTACAATCCAACACGTGGTCTTGTTTTGTATTTATTTGCCATTGCTAAAGGAGACCTTTTAGACTATGATTCAATCTCTTTTCAAACACTGTTATGTGCTAATAGCTTATATTCTGAAATACCTTGACATTTAAAATAAATTATTACAATTATTCTAAAACTACATGCAAGCTCTTAAGAGTTTAGGACAGACAACAGCAACAACACTTTATGCTTTATGAAGTGGTGGCATGAAAGATATTCACTGAGTGATGAGACAGGGTGACCCAGTGAAAGGACATGATGTAATACTTACAACTGGGTTTTTCTGGATCTGTTTTTTTCCTTGCTCTTGCTGGATTTTATTTGGCACACGTCTTCCTCAAACAGTATGTGCTGTGAGGTGAGTAGAAAGTGACAGTCTTTTTACAGCCATTTAGAGTGAATGGATCTTCTCACTCTATAAAGCAAAGCTGAAGTGGTAAGATAAGGGAAAATAAGGCACTGAATCCATATTCTGTCAGAGATTTTAAGATAAGGCAAATTGCTTTTGGTAAAAAGTCTAGAAGTTTTCAGAGAGATCTACAGCTAAACATTTTTTCTAAAAGGTATTTTGACAAATTCTTTTATGCGTTAATATACCTTATACAATGCAACAATTAGGAAAAGTAGAAATAAAGTAAAATCTATAGAGGAAAAACTTGTAGTTATGAAGTTCCCTGGAAATATTTGGAAAGAGAGGGGTACACAGGTTTTTAGTTTAGGTATATAGATGAGTTTATTTGTCATCATTATTTTTTATGTTGGCAAAAAAACAAATCCTTTACAATGGTTGAAGCCAAATTAAGCAGTAATCATAGATTTCCCATATAGATCTCCTTCCCCAAAAAAGTCCTTGCAGTGTCAATTTACCAGCTTTAGGGAATGTATCTTAGTGATCTAGTTCTGAGATGTGCTCAGTGTAGCTGGTGACTGGCAATTGAATGTTTTAAGAGCTCTTATAAAGATGGCAATCAGTTTTCTTACATGATGTGCCAGTCTCTACAGCAACTTTTCAGGGAGGACGTGATCAGTCCAGAGCAAGAAATATCAGGATCTTCACTGTCATAATTTATCATCCTAGAATACCAAAAATCTCTGGAAAAGCTTGGGGTGCTTCAGACCAGATTGGGTTGCACTGAAACAATTCAGGCTGTGATCCAAAACTCATTAAGGTCAATGGAGAGGTTCCCAATCACTTTCAATAGCTTTTGAATCAGAGCCTTAAAGATGGTGCCTTGCCGTCAGAAATTACTTAGGCAGACCATGAAACATAAGTGTGTGTTTCTCAGATGAGCTGGAAAACACTGACACTGGTTCATTCCCTGCAGCTACATTAAAGATTATGCCTGATTGGCAAAGCTTTCCAGAATGTTTAATCTTCAAATTAATTTGATGGTCCTGCTCGGCACAGGGTAAACACAGGAGCAAACTGTTCTGCAATATTTATTCACATTTTTAAATGGGTTATCGTCAACAGTATTTTTTCCTCTTTGTTTACCTTTCTGATAAATCATTGTAGTGAACAAGTTTGCTAGCTTGGGAAGGGATTGCTGACACTGCAAACCTTAAATTGGTTGCAGTCTGCAGTCTGTTGGCAGTGCAGTCCATACGTGCTACAGACAGAGGTGCAGCTGCAGTTGGCATGGTTGTGCTCAGGCTGGTTCTGTACTGTCTGCTGTGCTGAGTGGTTATCCAGCAAATCACAGGGATGCCTTGGGAAGGCTACAGAGAGTGGTCAGAGCTAGAAAATAAAGCAGGTATTTACTAAAAGGCCTCTAGGATACACATCAGACAGGACAGGGCCTGACCAGGCCTACACCCAAGGTGGGCTGAGAATGGTCACAAAATGGCTGACCAGTCACAAGGTCTTATATTTTTAAAGGTTTAGACTTATATTTCTAATATTTTAGCTTTTGGTCCATTTGCATATTAGGGTTATTTGTCCAATTACAGCTTCAGGTTGTGAGGTCTCATCCTTCTTGTTTCTCCCTTCAGCCCACCATTGTTTGTGCCTTTGTGCCTGAAAGTTGTCCTTGGTCTTCATCAGGAAAAGGATTTGTTTTGTCTCCCTACTCTGTGAAGAGAGCTGACTGACACTTGATATGAGGCTCAGAACTGCACCCCTAGGCAGCACAGAATGTGAAAAACATGAAAGCTGAAACTTAAGGCATCAACAGCACACTGTGTAGCCATTGCAGATTGAACTGTCTTTATATCAGCAAACGTAAGATTGGAACTGCTTTCTTTGGTGGAGTGACTGTCTGGTATAGCTCCTACCTTTGGCAGGCAAGTGTGTAGGAAAATGTGTTGCTTTTGACGCCTACTAGTTGTAGAAAATTAAAGTACGACAGAGAAAATGCATGCCAGCAAATTTTTAATGCAGTGGTCGGTAGTGGTAGGAAAATTATGAAGGTATTATTTCGTTAATAGTTCACTGAGTCTACATTTCTTTATCAGTAATGATCCTGTAACTTCCATCTTTTAAGAGGTTTTTTTTTTCATTGTCACACAATGACAATCCAGAGGATTGCACCAGTTGTCTATTGTGAGCAGAAACAAAGGATGAGTCTGATTCATGATTTGAACTAAGATTTTAGAGGTCTGGATTCTTTCTGTTCTCATTGCTGGACAGACTGTCTTCTAAGAACTTGCTCAACCTCCCACCATATTTCTCTGCTCTGAAATACGAAGAATCTTCTGATTTTTGGGAGGAATTTTACAATTATTAATTACTACCTGCCATGAAATAATGTGTATATGAAGCAAGCAGATGAAAATAAAGAGATTAAAAATGTTGCTAGGATTCGTTTTAGTTATACTGCTGTGTCATTGTTCACTTTGCAATTGTTAAGACAACACAGAGGAAAGAGTTGCTGCACCCAGGTTTATAGACACTTCTGGAAATCCAGGTGTAGAATCCCAGAAGCTGAGGGGCTGATGTGTCTGAAGCATGAATAGCTAGATAGTTATGGAGCCAACCAAGGATTTTTGCTAATAACAGCAAAGGATAGTAGACAATAACACACTGACAGAAAGAATAAGGCATAGCTGGAGAAGGAGCCATGCATGTCCTGGGTACAGGAGAAGAGTGCCAGTTTAGCAATATGTGGGTGTTACCAAACTTTGTATATTTCTGTCATTTTCTGACAAACTGTAAATGATTGGTCATTTGCAGAAACTGCCCAGTGCAGTCTGACCCCTGAGGCTACAAGATGGGTGTTAAATGAGGTAAGGGAGAGAAGGCAAATCCTTTGAGGAAGGGTAGTGTTTCTCTGCCTTCACAAATGACTCAGCTGTGGTAACTCCCTCTGGGAGTGGGGGAAGGCACCAGCACAGTCACATCCATCCCTGAGGGGATCTTCTCTGCCAAGTGACTTAATGGCACTAGCAGAACAGGCAACTGCAATGACTTAGGTCATCAAGGACTTCCAAACATCCTGTGAGAGTGTTACATCATCCATTGTGAAAGCTCCCCACCCTGTGGGCCATGCTGAGCATTCCCACCTGAACATGTGCATATATAATCTTTGGGTTTGGGGATTTGGGACACCACCACTCAGTGGGTCAGGAGGAGGACCAGAAGTTCCACTGCTTTTGACAAGGCTGCAACTATTCACTTTGACAGGACTGCAAACACCACTTGGTAGGATCCTGAATTTTTGAACCACAAGCATCTATGAATGTCGTGTATTCTCTTCCACTTCAGGGTGGGACTAAGGAAAGAGCTTTTACTCCCAGTAGATAGTTAAGAGGAGGCTATAGACTCCATGGAAACTTTTTGACACTTGTAGGTTGCAATCCTTTATGTTCAGAAAGAAGCTGTTCTGGAAGGTCAGTCAGACAACGAGGAGAATAAAGTGGGTTTTTGTTGCACTACACGTTTTCAGTTCTAAAACATCATCCACTATGGAGGATGAGATTATCCACGATCCTCATGGATAGGAAGATATGTCAGCAAACAGGATACAGCTGAAGGTATTAACTATCTACAAGTGGGTGTCCAGGATGGCTCATCCTGCACACTCATCCTACACAATTCCAAATGGTATGCAAATCTTAGGTAGGTATATATAAATATTTAGTACAACAGTCTTCAAGATAAGGCAGTATACTTACAAAAACTGTGAATGAGATAAGTTTGAAGAAAATATTGGTTAGTACTACTGCTTCTCCAGACAGTAGCAGGATGACTCCAGCAAGATCCTGCTCACAGCATACCTGGTAACCTCTTTTGCCCTTCATGATATTTCCGGGCACATGTGTGCCTGATGCAATTTTAGGTGTATTCTATAGCACCACCTTTCCATTTAGAGGACAAAGTGAAGGAGGATACTATGACTGAAACTGCAGACAGCAACTTCTAAAATTTTTTTAGGGAATGTTTAGCAGTCTTGGGAGTGAGGGGCAAAGAAAGAGATCACTTATACGAAGTGAAGCAAACCTCCAGGCCTGAAATTAGGTATTGTGTGTCACATATAAGGTATTGAGCAACATGTAGTATCAAAGGTGTGCAGAAAATATACTAAAAACACTGAAACATACCACTGGAGTCCTGGGAATCTTGAATCTTTGAATCTTTCATTTTTCANTACCATTTCCTGTTAGCTGTGGCAAATTCTTCTGAACATATCACTAGAGAATTGAGGAAAAATTGGGAAATTTTCTTTTACCACAGGCAGGAAAACACAGTTTTCTTTCTTTTCTTAGCAAACACTGAGATGCTTCCCTCATTTTAAATTACCTAGCATAGCTGAATACATTTTTGTTCTTCTGATGCCAATGTATCTGCATTATATATTTTATCTTCATATGTTTTCATATATATTTCCTTCAGTCTTGTTATACAAACTCCCCCAAAACACTGCTAACACCAGAAATGACAGAGTACCACTGCTTGTCTAGGTGAAATAAGGTATGTCTTGCACCTTTAGGATTTTACATCTGCTTTACTTCCTCTTGTAAAATTTTTAAAAAGAAAATTTGAAAAGCTAGAAACAAATATTCTAATCATTATGCTTCCAATAAAACTCCCTGATGTTTGTGTAATTCCTAAACATTCAGGATGCATTGTGCTTCTGTTTCTGTGAGCTATTTACAACTTTAATGTAAACAACTAATGATGTTGAATTTATTCTTCCCTGAAAAAACCCCTTTTTTCTGGATGTGATGGCCTGGTAGTTCAGTAAAAGGACAAATGCATCTTGCTCTGAAATCTGGAGTTCTAGAAAGTGCCCCTGTGTCAGAGGAGGTCAGCGTGTTCCCAGAAGCTGCTTATGGCAAAAGAAATGTCTCCTGCAATAAGGTGCCTGTCTGAATGCTGCAGATAGTATTTCATAAATGGGCTGGAGGGTGTAAAGGAAATGCCACTCCTGTGACCTCTGCAAAAAAATTGTTTTTCTAATAATTCATGGGAGGTCTCATTGATACTGAGCCCTGTCGCCCACACCCTTCCTTGTGTTCCAGGCTGAAAACCAGGCTCCTACTGCAGCTGGACCCCCTCCATCTTCTCAGCACCTCCTTGCAGTCCCAGCTGTAAAGAGTGTCTTGGTCACCAGCCCTCACTGAAGAGCAATCCTTCAGGACTCTATTCTGCAGAAATCTGGGGCAGCTCTGCCATTTGCTTCAGCTCTCTTTCTGTCATACATCCATACTTGCTTTGGGTTTAATACTGACATGCTGCTCCCTGTGGCTTTCTTTTTTTGCTACGTTCAGCCTCCTACTGGTGGCTCTGGTCCCATCTCCCACCCAAGGGAGGTTCAAGCAGCCCCACACCACCCCCACACTGCTGTGGACCAGGACAGACCACCCATGGTTTTCAGAAGAGTTAATGAGGCCCTCTGTTCATGGTTACAACCCCACACAGCTTCCCAACCCAGATTTTCCAGGACACTGAGTTTAACTCTGCCTCAAAGCAAAGCCAGAAGCACAGCTGATGATGGCTTCCATCCTTGCAGCCTTGCTGTAAAGGAGAGTGACACAGGAGAAGCAGGTTCAAAGTGCACAACAAACTCCCATAAAGAATCATTCTTCTTGCAGAAACTCGGGAGAGGCTCTATTATATTAATGGAGGGATATGGGTCCTAAACTTGTGAGAAGCAACGAGTTGTTGTATAGAAGTAATGCACAGAAAATGTTCGACTTCATAAAGAAGAGTAAATTTAATCTGACTTTCCAGGAGATTTCACTTTGGCCTTACTCATCTACCCTGTGAGGCTTTAAGGGTATATCCATATTGATATATGTCTGCTAACAGCTGTCTCCATGAAGGTAAGAGCACCCTTCACACATTCCTTTTCTCACCCCATCTGAGTTGGAGTGTTGTGAGTAGCACTGAGCAAAACCAGGTGAAAACTAACACACCTGCCACTCTCCCCATCCCTAGATGAGCAGAAACAGAAAAACCTCAGTTATTTAAATGCACAAACTGCTTTACCATTATACAAACACTAACATCTCTCTGTCTCTGTTTCTGGGCTGTACTCATCAGGTAATGCAGCAGATGATATTTTATGTGTATAGCACAGCTCTGTGGGATCATAGTAAGAGAGGGAGAGAAAACCCTTTGCTTTCATCACTTCTCTGGCATGTTAAAACAACCTTGTCTGGGATTAATTTGAGCCCTGGCTCTCTCTGTCCCTTGTATTAACATCCCTAGCAGACCAAAAACCACTTTAATTTAAAAAGGGCTCAGGCTAGTGGTTCTGGAAGCTTTCCTTGGAACAACTTTCACCAAAGAGTGATGGAGCTTGGGGCAGGTCTCTGACTTTGCAAGAGACATAACTCTGGTGCCAACAACATGCTGGTTGTTGCAGAACCCATGTATTACCCCCAGAGCTGCCTGGAAATCAACAATGCTGATTCCTGAGTGCGACTGGAAATATACTGCACGACGCAGTGACTACAAGACACAGAATTAAACACTACTGTCAGTTGGCTGCTGATAAAGTGCATTTTTAAAACACTAACCTTTAGCTGCAACTCCTTTACAAGAGAAAGATGTCAAAATTGTCCTTCTTCCTTTTTATTCCTAAAGATGTGCTAGTAGAGAGATTATTATGCCTACAGCTGACTCTTGAACTCTTCAAACATATTTTTTTTTTTTTTAGCCAGTGAGTAGCATTGAATACCAATCATTATCCAGAAAAATTCTTTTCACCAATGAATTAGTGGACCTGGCAATATATCCATCCCACTAGGTTTTTCTGTGCTTTGATTATCTCTGTAGTCTTGCTTGGGTCTGAGTGCAAAGGTGACATTTCCTCTGACTTTGACATTGACTGAATAGTACCAACTATCTGTTAAAAAAAAAAAAAAAAGCTTTTGTGATTTTGGTTCCACCATTTCTATTTTGAACTACCTTGTATGTAGATCTACAGGGGCTTTGAGACTGAGAAGAAAAAGAAATAATTTGAGGATTAAGCTTTAAAATACCAAAGATAAACTAAATGCGGCCTGTCTCCAGGTTATTTCTGCTGTTGAACTACAGGGTCATAAGTGCTGGTGACACACTCATCTACAACAACCTGAAATACCTCTGGACAGAAAGCCTATCACTGGTGCTGTTGCAGGGTGGCAGGCAGGACTAAACCAGATCCTAGCCTCTGGCTTGTACCACAGTTTCAGTTCATACCGGCTGGGAGGAGGGGAAGGCCCGGGGCTGACAAGATGTAATCCAAGCAAAGCCTACAAAGTCAGTGACACGAGATAGGGACACCCAGAAATATGGCTGAGACTGCAAGTTTCCTGTTTACACTCAGCTTATTAATTGCCAATATGCCCTAACTCCAAAGACACATCTGAAAGAGGACATGAAAATGTGCTAAAAATCACTAACACTGGGATGAAGAGTGTTGGCAACTGACATAGTAGGAAGAACTTCCTGTCCCCTCATTCTGCAAGAGCACAGAAATTGATGAGATTTTTTTAAAGTCTTCTGCTATGCAGAAGGCTTCTCAAAAGAAATTCAATTGCTGTGGTTGTTAATTCACATCCTAGATGATCAGAGAAACAAAGTAGTGCAGTGGGATGAATTACATGTGTTTTGTAGCTATACATCTTTTCCTATCTCACCTGACCAGCTGCAAGGCCATGTGATGACAGGGCTTGTGGCAAGAAGCCAGGCAGATATGCACTTATTTCAGGCCTTCTGAAGGACTGGATATTAGCTCAGCAAAAGGACAAGTCCTGGAGGGTGAAGACCCTTGCAACAACCATTTGTCCCCTTCAGCAAAGCAATGCAGTGAATCACAGGTGAGAAAGGTGCCTTCACTTTATGTGCTGTTGTAAACCTGGTGCAGGTGTTTGCAGATGAGAAGGCCTTGGTCGTGTGGCTTGGAAGTGTCTATGCAAAGAAGGGACAAGAAGAAACAGTCCAAATACAGCAAGCAAAGGAATCAGAGATTTTCTGCATTTGCTTTCAGGGTGCAGTAACACAGGCACTGAAAGTACTGCTGTAAACCAAACTCATTCATTTGGTGTCTCATGTTGATGCATATTTAAAAGCTGGTTTAGTTTTACAGTAATTCAAAAGCCCTCATTGTATAGGTCATAAAATAATATAAATCTGAAGAGGTATCATTTTGATACCTCTTATTGCATATCCTCTGAGAGATACTAAAATGACAGACGTCAGGATCCTCAGAGAGTAGCAGAGCAAATTGCAGAATCACAGCCTCATACTCCTGCAGGGCAGAATGTAACCCCTTTAGAGAGCTGCTTGGAAAAATTCCCTTCATCCCAGGGAGACACACCTGGAGGGAGGAAGAATACAGGAGAGCTACTGGGCTCCAAGCACAGCAATAGTCCCTGCCAAAAAGCAGAACCAGAGATGGCAGGAGGCCACATGGTTGAGCAGAAGCTCCTAACTTGACACAGACATAAAAAGGGGGTGTACAGGGGATGGAAGGAGGGGCAGGTGGCCCAAGAGAACCAAGAATTCTGTGTGACTGTGGAGGGATGGTTTCAGGAAAGCCAAAGCTTGTCTGGGCTTGAATATGGCAGAGGATATGAAGGTTAGAAAGAAAGATTTCTAAAACAGGAATAAAGGGCATCCTATACCAAATATGGATCTGTGAGTACATGGACCAGGGACTTGAAAAGAATACAGAGAGGCAAAGTTTCTCTGTGCCTTCTCTGCCTCAGCCTTCATGACTCCAGTCCCTGAGACAAAGGGGAAAGCCCAGGGAGATGTAGACCCACTCCTGATGGAGGAAATCAGGTTATGAAACATTTAACATACTAGGCTGACACAAATAATGGTGCTGATAATACCAAGGCTGTGGTTTTGATTCCTTTATGGGCTGCTCACATAAGATTTGGACTTGATGATCCTTGTGGGTCTCTTCCAACTCAGAATATTCTGTGACTCTATGAAATACACGGGTTCTGGCAGGAATGCTGAGGGAGTTGACTGATGTTGTTGTCTACGGAGTCTCCACCAGTGAAGGAAAGCAAAGTCTTGCTGGACACAACTCTCAGCAACCTGTTTGAGCTGACCCTTCTGTTGATGCCTTGGGAAGGCTGACCTGGAACAGAGACTGGACAGAGCTAGAAAATAAAGTAGGTATTTATTCAAAGGTCTCTAGGATACACGTCGGGCAGGACCAGGGCCTGACCAGGCCTACACCCAAGGTGGACTGAGAATGGTCACAAAATGGCTGACCAGTCACAAGATCTTCTATTTTTATAAGTTTTGGTCCATTTGCATATTGGGGTTTAATTGTCCAATTACAGCTTCAGGTTGTGAGGTCTCACCCTTCTTGTTCCTCCCTTCAGTCCACCCTTGTTTGTGCCTTTGGGCCTGAAAGTTGTCCTTGGTCTTCATCAGGAAAAGGATTTGTTTTGTCTCCCTGCTCTGTGAAGAGAGCTGACTGGCACTTGATATGAGGCTCAGAACTGCACCCCTGGGCAGCATAGAATGTGAAAAACATGAAAGCTGAAACTTAAGGCATCACTGTGAATAGGGGGACTGGACTAGATGTCCTCTGTAATTTTGCTCTCCAGCCTCTCGTTTTCTCCTCACTGTTTCATTTTTTTTGTGTGGGGATGGAATTGTGCACTTCTGGGTGTCCCACAGCACATGGGTTACACGAGCTGCCTCCTCAGACACTGCCTCCCACACCTGCTGCGACAGACAATGCCCCAGCCCTTTGGGGTGAGAGGAGAGGGGAATGCATGTTTCTCTCCACAAAAGTCCTAGGCCTTGACTACTGTAAAGCCAGCAATGACAGAGTTAACCAAGACTGTGAAAGCAGGTTTTTCAGAGCACAGACTAGCTTTCAGCTTGAAAGCATACTGTAGCTTTGAGGAGAGTTTTTCATTACTGGACAGGATCCAGCATCTCACCATCTATGTTACAGTTTGCTCAAAGGCAGGCAGATTATGAAGAAATAGAAGCCACATCTGTGTCAACTACATTTATCCCATCTGCTTTTTATTTTATCAACTTGGAAAGTAAATCCTAGTCATCACACAAGCCTGTTTCATATGGATTAGTGCAAATAGTTTGGCACTGACAAAACATACCTATAAAAGTTTTTCCTTCTTGACAACACGTTTAAAAAATAAATTTCCAATGGATTTAATTACAGTTAAAAGCTTTCACCATTTATTTCAGGACATTATTCAGTGCCCACAAATCTCATTCACGTAGTTCTGTGTCTCTCTTGCCTGTCATTTTTGCAACAGGTTATTAAAAAATATTACCATATCATGGTTTGAGATGCAGCATGGGTTTGGATGCCCCTGATTTACCTTTGCTCAGGTCAGTGAGCAAGGTGCCTGCAGGTAAAAGTAGGAGACTGGTGTGGATATGGGCAATGAGAAGGAATAGCAAACAGGAGATGCAAGGGGACAGAAAATACAGACCCATAACACATGTTCTCCTGTAACTGAGATCTGCACCAGGCATCACCAGTAACCATAACATGCAATAGTGTTTATAAAGCAACCAGGTGCTTCTCTGTGATCTTGTTATGCCATTAACCTAAGCACACATAACCTCAATTGTCTGGAAAGGAGAAACGTTTCATTTCTGATTTAGTTCTCTGGGCACTGGCCATTTGTTCCCATGCCAACATCAGTTAATTGATTTCTTCTCTCTATTTTTTTTTTCAGATCTCCTCACTTCTCGTGTATTTCTCTTGAGAAGTCAAAACCTTCTAAGAAAACAGAGGTTTTGCTATACTAAACAAATTGAAGTAATTTATGTTCCCTCTTCCTAATATTTTTTCCAGTCTTATACCTTTTTTCAATTCAGACTCTTTCTTTGCACAGTGTGCTGAGGAAATGTTGCCAAAGCTTTGTACAATGACATTAATATGCTCTTATCTCTACTGGAATTGATGAATGTGTCAGACTGAGAGTTTTTGATCTTCCTAGGTACAGAGGAGCTGCATCTTTGGCACTAATGCACAGCATGTTCAGTTCTTACTTGCTGGGTTCTACATGGAGTACATCTGAAAGCTCCTTTAAAAGCGTTCTAGTATCACTGTCCCCATTTTACAAAGACAGTTCAGATGATGAAATAACTTGCCCAAGGCCACACGGCAGATTGACAGACAAAATAAAGTGAAGACTGTGTATATCTTGACCAACAAATTCTTTGTCCTCTAAGCTACAAATTGCAAAAAGAACTCAGGCCTTTTTAATCTAAGATTTAGAAAAAAATAAAGTTAAATATTGCAATTAAGGACAATAGAAAACCTTTTGATAAATCAGAAAGTGACCCCCATATGAAATTCTGTTGACATTATATCCACAACACTTTTCAAAGAAAAAAACAAAACCCAGGAAACCTGCCAGAGCACAGCATTGCTTTGTACTCATGACAGTTTTCATCTGTGGAGTACAGGTTATCCTTGCCAAGTCAGAAATAATTTCCAGCTTGCAAGGAGACAAGTAGCTATATTACAGACTCAAGTAATATTGCATAGCCCTGATTCTGCAAGACTTACATATTTTACTTTATTCACTGTTATTAGGAGCAGCTGCTTACATGGCTTTTCATTAAGCACTTTAATGCAGGTTTGGAAGATTTTAGTCAAAACGTCTTTGGAGACTGGAACAGTAGAAGCATCTGAGTCTGGGACCTCTGTCCCAACCCACTGTCCTCCACTAGGTTTCTTAAAATGTTGCCATGGTCACTTTTCTCTGAGACAAAGAGAAAGTCTCTAGGGAAGTAGGTAGTGCTTACATTTTACTGCTTGAAGCAAGGTCTGAAAGAATAACCTTCCCTGAGTTTAGACGTTATTGCAAGTTAATAAACATGTTATCCTGGTTAAAGAAACCTAGAACTCTTGAGATTGGGAGGTGTTGGTGAAGATTGCCTTGTCCAAGCCCCTGCTCCAAGCAGGTCAGCCCATGGCACCTTATTGAGGGTGTGTCAAGTAAAGCTGGAACATCTCCACAACCTCTCTAGGAAACGTGTTCCAGTGTTTCACCACACTCATTTTATGTTTTGTCATTTTCCTCTTGTTCCTTCAAGGGATGTGACCAAGAGGAGTTTAGCACCATTTATCTTTATTCTCTGCCCACCATCCCAGTCTTAATGGATGATAGAAGGTGGGCAGTTGGACATCTTGCTGAACTGCAGAAGAACACTAGCCACTTCTCTTTCCGTGTTCATCAAGAGAGTCACTCCGTTGTAGAAATCCATCAGGATAATCAGGCTTGATTTCCCCTCCACAAACCCATTCCAACCACTCCCAGTCACCTTCTTCTCTGTAAATGGTTTCTAGGATTTCTTGCTCCATCACATCATGGATGAAGGGTGGGTGCCCTCTTTTAAAATTACTTCTAATCTGCTTGATGTCCACTGAAGGTGGTCATACATCACTCTGGACTTTACCACTTTCTGGTCTTAGAAAACTGGAATATTGAAATTGTAAAGAAAGAAAGGAGCATGGCTTTGAGAACATCAGGCTTCTCCACACTTTTTTTCACCAAGGCTCCCTGCCCACTTCAGAAGTGGGGCCATATTTTCTCTGATCTTTGTTTTGCTGCTGATGTCCTTGTGAAAACCTTCCAGGCTGGTGTTCACATGTGTTGCCATATTCAAGCTCAGACAAGCTTTGGCTTTCCTGAACCCATCCTTCCACAGTCACACAGAATTCTTGGTTCTCTTGGGCCACCTGCCCCTCCTTCCATCCCCTGTACACCTCTTTTTTATGTCTGTGTCAAGTTAGGAGCTTCTGCTCAACCACGTGGCCTCCTGCCCTCTCTTGTTCTGCCTTTTGGCAGGGACCATTGCTGAGCTTGGAGCCCAGTAGCTCTCCTGTATTCTTCCTCCCTCCAGGTGTGTCTCCTTGGGATGATGGGATTTTTTTCCAAGCAGCTCTCTAAAGGGGTTACATTCTGCCCTGCAGGAGTATGAGGCTGTGATTCTGCAATTTTCTCTGCTACTCTCTCTCAGGATCCTGACATCTCATGGTCACTGCAGTCAAGGGTGCCACCAAACTTCATATTCCCAACTAGTTCCTTCTGGTTTGTGAATATCTGGTCCAGGTGAACATCTTTTTTCTTGGCTCCTCAGTCACCTGTATCAGGAAGCTGTTGCTCAAAATTTCATTGGAATTGTCTTGAATATCAGACCTGTTGGTAACAAGAAGTAACTAAATCATACTTTTTTTTGGAGATAATATCATGTAGCCTCATAGATGTATGTCTTTTTCTAACTGAAAAAATGCCAGACCCAACCTGAAATGCTCATCTGTAGTGTTTGCTTAATGCACAAATCAGGAGTATATAGGCTTGGAAACAGGACTGAGGATTACAGTGACTTATTCCTCAAATGAAATTGGCACAGATGTCAGCTTTTCCACCTCATCAAGCAGTGGAATGACAGTTCAGATTGTCAGCAAGTTCTCTATTTTAGGAGCAAGACATATATTCTGCTGGACTGTGACTTACAGAAAAATAGAAACACAGTTTTGAATTTCTGAAAGATTTTTGCTGCACAGATTTGTGAATCTGTACCAAATTACATTGACTTTAAACTTATAGTTTTACTATATTAATTTGCCATCTCACTATACTATAGTTAATTCTTTGTTTGCACTAGGTTTTTTTTTTGTTTTCATGCTAGTAGCTTTGCTGTGAGGAAGACTTTTATAGTACATCCATGAAGATATTATGCAGTGATAGTCTCTATAAAATAGAACTCATTTTTGCTCTACTCCCTACTTAATATTTAACTTGCAATAGTCGTTTAAGGGATTTGCTTGAGTTTGTGACTTTTTGAGAGAGGTGGGGGGAATTAAGTGACAGTTTTGTATATAAACCAAAAAATGGAGGAATGATTTTTCTGCCAATGTGTATTTAATAACTGAGTTTGTCTGGAAGAGAATTTGAGGCCTTTTTGTTTCAGTGAATGCAAAATCACCAAGTGGGATGGGGCATTACCCATTACCCTTTTACCATGTTTTAGCTCTGCATTCTTGACTTACTGTAAGGTTCCCTAGATCTCGTCCAAGTCCCTGGCTCGGGAAGGAAATGGATAAAGAAACATGACTGAAGGAAAGGGGAGACAGCAATGCTCTCAGGGCTTAGAAAGTGGTCTTAATGCTATAAAATAGACCCAACCCTGTCACACTAGGAGCAATTGTTGGGGGAACATTCCTTGCTAGTGTGGTGTTCTTACAAAAAAATCTTTCACCCTGTTGGCTGAAATGTCCTGAATCATGGGGGCTGCGGGGGACAATGAACCTTTTACTGCCAAGTAAGACTTCAAGAAGTATTTTGGTTTTCATTTTACCATTTTTCCAGTCTTGCTGCTCTGTTGGCATGTTGCCAGCTTTTGCTGAAAGTACAATCAATGCTGCACTTGTTCTTGCAGAGAAGGTGTCACTTGCTGAGTTTAAAGAACTATATAAATTCCAAGTGCTTTTGTAGTACTACACATGTGCAACAAGAGTCCAAAATCTAAGCCCTTTTCCAAGCAAGTTATTTAGAATAGAAAAATTAATCACACTTTCCATTTCCTTAGCTACAGTTATGTCCAATGTATTAAAACTTAGAGAAAAGTCTATTTATTGATAAACCCATTCAGCTTGTGATTCAACTTGTGAAATAGCTTGACAACCTAAAATATTTTAGTAAAAACCTTTATTGGTAAATGATTGTTTAATAAGGTAAAAATCTAGAATTGGCATCTTGACTATTGTATGTTATCTATCTAGACTTCAGTAAAGCATCTGACATCATCTCCCAAAGAATCCTCCTAGGAAAACTGCTTGTGGCTTGGATGAGCGGACCCTTCCACGGGTAAAAATCTTCCAGGATGGTCGGGCCCAGAGGGTGGTGGTGAAGGAAACTAAATCAAGTTGGTGGCCAGTCAGCAATGGTGTTCCCCAGGGCTCTTTTTCAATTTTTCAATGATCAATTATCTGGGAGTTGCAAGTGAGTGTCCCCTCAGTCACTTTGCAGGTGACACCAAGCTGGGTGGGAGTGTTGATCTGCTGGAGGGCAGGAAGGCTCTGCAGAGGGATGTGGACAGGCTGGATCATGGGCTGAGGCCAATGGTGGGAGGTTCAACAAGGCCCAGGGCTGGCTCCTGCCCTTGGCTCACAACAACCCCAGGCAGGGCCACAGGCTGGGGCAGAGTGGCTGGGAAGCTGCCCACAGGAAAAGGACCTGGGGGTGCTGGTGACAGTGACTGAGCAGGAGCCAGCAGTGCCCAGGTGGCCAAGAAGGCCAATGGCATCCTGGGCTGTGCCAGCAATGGTGTGGCCAGCAGGAGCAGGGCAGGGATTGTCCCCCTGTGCTGGGCACTGGTGAGGCCACACCTCAAGTGCTGTGTTCAGTTCTGGGCCCCTCACTTTGAAAAAGACATTGAGGTGCTGAAGTGTGTCCAGAGAAGGACAACACAGCTCATGAAAGCTATAGAATGTGTCATATGAGAAACCTCTGCGGGAGCTGTTTTTCTTCAGTCTGTAGAGAAAAGGAGGCTCAGGGTGGACCTCATTTCTCTCTTCAACTGCCTGAAGGGAGGCTGCAGTGCAGTGAGGGTTGATCTCTTCTGCTGTGCTTGCAGTGAGAAGGCAGGAGGAAATTACCTGAAGCCGAGATAGGGGAAATTCTGATACTAGAAATTTTTTTTTCACTCTTAGAGTGGTCAAGCATTGCAATAGGTTGCCCAGGGAAGTGGTAGAGTAACCATCTCTGCAGGAATTTAACAGGCATCTGGATCTGGTGATGTGGTTAAATGGTTTAGGAGTGACAGGAGTAGTGCTGGGTGGACAACTGGACTGGATAATCTTGAAGGTCTCTTCCAGCCCTGAGGATTTCATAATTTAAATAACGTTTTAGTGTTTTCATGTAAAAGAAAGTAAGTAGAAAGCAGTGAGTCAAGAACAGATGGAATGTGAGGGTGACTTGTATGTTAAGTCTTTACTATTCAAGGCTGGTATGAAAATAAAACAAAATGACACTGTTCCTGGACAAACTTATGATGTCAGGGTAATGCTTGTTTACCTGCATTAACTAGTTGCCTGCTGGAGTGTTGAGGCTGAAACTGTCAGCTATAGGAAACGCTTCAGAAGTTGGTTTTACATGTAAGATCTCATGGGAATATAACTCAGGTACCACCATGCTAAACTGTGTCTCTTCTTTCCCTGTTTGCTGTGCCTTCAGTCAACTCTTGGCATGCATTACAGAATTTGTATGGAGATGGGAAATGCATAGGAATCAAAGCATACAGCCATTTTCTTCAAGACTTCTGGAAATTAAAGCCATGTACAGGCTACAACATGTACAGATGAGAAGCTGATATTCCTTGTCACTGGCTGGGTGCTGTCTTTCTTTGTATGACAAAGATATCCCATGATAAAGCCCTTAAGACTGCCTCATCACTTGGTTTCACAGATCCACAGATTTATCAGTGGTGTCAGAGCTGAGGAGAGGGTGCATTTCATACATGCTGTTAACACATTACTCAAGTTCAAGATTCATCCAGGCTTAGCCTTCTCCTCTGACATACTGAATTCTACAGCCAAGAATGCAACTGCAAACAGCCAGGCAGCTGCAGTCACTAACCTAAATCCTTCCCCATGTTCTGACAGGAGCTCTGTCTTCTCCTAAATGGTACCATCTACATAGCAAAGAGGCTCACTGCCATGGAGCATGACAGAATGCTCAGTAAAATACTTTCTGCCTCTTTCTTTCAGAGATGGATAACCTCAATGCCTCAATGCAAGTATCCCCATCTACTGACATTTAATATGACCTCAGTGCTGAACAAGTTTCAGCAAGTGGAGTTTAAAGGCCAGGGAAAGCAGCAGGCATGGATGAGCACTGTTTGAAAACATCTTTACATCTTGTAAAACAAGTAGTGCAGAATTAGCCCTGCTGTAAATATGGACAGGGGTGCCAGTTTCTAGAAGAAATTCCTACACAGAGGTTGAGTGTAATTGGTAACATTTTTAAAAACCTTTTTGAAACAGTTTTTAAAAGGACAGTTTTGATACAAAGTTCTGCACAGGAGAAGCATCTTATTTATTTTCTCTGTAAAAGTCAAACAGAAATATTTAATGAATTTTAGTACTTATTTGCACTGCATTCAATTTTTACAGCAGGTAGAACTGTCTAAGAACTGATAGGCACCTAAGAGATAAAATCTATTTGATCCCAGATAACATTAGATTTTAGAAATTGGAGTTGGACCTGATGGAGTTGGTCTGAATATGGACTCGAGGATCCTTATGGGTCTCTTCCAACTGAGATGTTCTATGATTCTAAGTACAAGCAAAGGGAAGGAAATTTCATTGTAGAACAGTTGCATTCAGGAAGAAATAAAGCACAGAGATTGTTTTGCAGTGTTGTTTTCCTTGGTCTGTACTTTAAACAGCTTTGTGCTTGTTTCTAGATAACTTCTGATCCAAGACCCTGGAAAGCATTTTCCTACAACATGGAATTTCCTCTTGGAGCACACTGGATCTGGAAGCCAGCACACAAGGATTTGCATTTTGGCTTTGTATTCTTCAGATCAATTTCAAAGCAGATGACTAAATGGAATAGGAATGGAAATTTCAGGATTCTTAGCTTGAACTAAACATGCAGATAACGTATGGAATGTTTAAGGCTGTTCAGTTCAGTTTTGCAAAATCAGATGTTTCCACCAAGGATACATCAACTTGAACAGATAATCTTATTTTCTGTCTTAACCAAAGTAATTTTGTGAATTATAGGTGTTTTTACGAAATGTAATCAAATATAGACACTTTCTGGATTAAAATTTTCCAATTCTCTGACTAAGTTGCACATCTTGTGTTGTCCTCCATGAGAGCAGAGGGTCTCTGCACTTTCTGCTAAGGTCAGGCTATTCTTTAATTATAACCTCCAACATGTCAGTATTTCAGAGAAGAAAGGTACAGTTATTCTGTCTTGAAAAAGAGAGTCGTAGAGACTGAAGTAATGTTTCAGGGTTTTTTTCCATCAATAGATAATAGAAAACCCAAAAAATATAGGTATAGTGCATGTAGCCATAGTACTGAAAGTGTTCTTCATCTCAAATAATCATCCTACTTCATCCATTTGACATTCATATTTGTGTTCCCAATGAAGCATGAGATCTCTCAATCATTTTGGTTCTACTCTTTTCAGATGTAGCAATAAAAAGCTGATGAAATATTTTTAATATAAAAGACAGAATCCATTAAGATACTTCTGTAACCTTCCCTGTCTGACCGCAAACACACACTGCATAGCTACATATTGCCAGACCATTTTATCAACTTACCCAGACTTTAACAAAGCTTGTGCAGACTTTGTCTTGTCACTCATTATTCCTCCAACTCATTTTCAACATCTTAGAGTCCGATTTAATCTTTTGGTTCTGCTGTATTTAAGCAGCACCCATAATGTTTCAGGTTGGATATCCACACCAAACTGGAGCAGGCTGATCTTTCCCTGCTTTTTCTACACGGCTCAAAGAACTTCACGACAAAGTAATACTGGTTTAATTTAGGTGTGACTGAACTATTAGAGGTAGCACAGCAGTTACACTTTAACATCATTAAATACATCTGTGAGGCAAACATTGAAGAGAAATGGTGGTGGTTATGCTACCAAAGTGCTGTTGCAACTACATTTGCACTTCTCTCATCACCATCAGTCTGTGCACTATCACTATAAGGCTGTGTGAATTTTTTGCAAGTGATCCCTTTGCTCTCGTCCACATTTGGAAATTTTCTGGACCCAGCCAAATCCACATCTGACCTACCTAGTGCTTCAACAAGAAAGATACAGCTTACCTTAAAAGGCACCTGAGTGCCTTCCAGACAAATTTCTGTCCTAGAAGAAAACTGCCAGAACACAATGTCTGCGGATGGAGATTTTTGGATTGTTAGTTACTGCTTCTCAGAACAGACAGCACTGACTTTTTAGGGTTTCTGTTGCATGGACTATGAAAAGGCTGCTTGGTCTGGCTTTGTGTCATAAATATTGTTTCCTTGAGCAGAACTAGCAGATAGCTGCAGTATGTTGGAGATTTGTTTAAGTACTTTCTGCCTCCAAATATAAGGGAAGTTATGTTCAATTGTGATCATGAGGACATGGACAAAAAATATATATATGCTACTCAGGAAGAGCCTGAACACATCACTGTAATAGGAATTACATTAAAGATGACAAATAAGTAAAGTAAACAATTCTGCATTATCTGTTCACTGGAGGTCGTTTGCAACTCAGTACTACACAGAAGGGCTGAATTACTGGGAAGAGTAAATACCTCAACCAAACCACCTCTGCAGAACAAGGTAAGGTTCTGCAAAATATGTTCAGACTATCTCTAAAAAGTAAAGGTTCAGACTACAGAGGAAAAAGAAATCTGTGATAATTGTATAATGTAGGGAAGTGAAGAATGCCTTTCAGACTAGTACTAGTGCAAACAAAGATAATGCAGAGTAGGTCTCCAGATTAGTTTGCCTTGGCATACACATTGTAAAACCAGGACTCAGAAGTGAATAGTAAGTTCCATCAACTTCATTTTAGGAGAAAAATCATTAACAGTGGGAAAAGAAGGCAGGTTTTCTTTAGAGGTACTAACATACAATAATGAAGCATGGAGAGCAAGCTACATGTTCATTCTAAGCCTTTATTTGCAGTCCATAAGGCCAAATTTTTTGTTGCTTAGCAGTAGCATGTCACCTCGGTAAAGACAGAAGACAGTATCCAATATTCTCTTCACTGTAGCCTTACTTTGAATGGCCACACACTTTATTTGCTTGACAAACACCTTGTGGCTGACACAGCTAAGCAATGAAATGTTTCCCAGATATCTCAGTGACATCCCTGCGTCACCAAAGCCTATATGTGCAGGAACTTCCCCTAAAGTTATAAGGACCACGTTAATTGTAAATTATTGTTTCACCTTTCTCAGAATATTTTCCTTTCCTATTAAATATTCAAGTTTCTCCAGAATTTTTTGTGCATTAACCTTTCTAGAGATAGTGACAAAGTTACTATACATTCAGTCCAGGTTATCAATCTAGCTTGCAAAGTGAATGGATGATTGAAGTTTAGTAGCAAACTCATGAAAGTCTATTATTTTCTTCATCTTTGATATCTCACTACCTGCAACTGGATAGAGCTGGACAGCTACAGAAGATCTTTCATGTGAATAAATCTAGGCCAAATTTTTCAATAAAACAACTCCTGGCAACGTAATAAGAGGATTATCTACCCCAGTAACCTCCTTTCAGCTTTTTGTGCAGAAATCAGGGACCCTGGATTTTTTTCTAGCCTTCTTAATTACTTTGGAATATGACATCAACTTGCCAAGATATTTAGTAGTTAAAGGATGCTTAAATCCAGTCAAATTTAATATTAATCCATAATTATCTTTTGGATCTTTCCAGTTTTGTCTCACAGAAAAGTTCAGTCTTGACATTTTGGAAAAAGTTGCAGTGATATCCACAATAAAATCTCTATAGATTGTTTTTCTGCTCTGCGAAAAAATCCAGAGTATAAAGCATTAGACTTGCACGGGAAAAATATGTTTTAATGAAATTCTTAGAAAACAAGGAGAAAGTCCACCTTTAAAAACTATTTTGGTGGTTCTTAGCACTGACAGTCATACAGGTCTATCAGTACGAGTCCCATTTTCAAGATGTCTTTAACTTTCCAGGGAGAATTTATAACCTCTAAGTGTGGCTGTAGATACTGGTCTTGTTACTGAAAGATAGTCTGATCAGGGGGCATTCAGAAGGTCTGAATAAATGCTTGGAGTGGTAAACCATGGAATGAGACAAACAACATGCACAGAAACGCCTGTAAAATTTATACAATTTATACAATTTACACCTGATGCATTCAGTGAGGGTTACGTGAGTTAAAGCATATGAGTGGTAGCAGAAAACGTGTTTCTATGCCATGTCTAAGAAGCATCAGATCCATGGCTTTACAAGTGATTAAAACATACTTCCTCCAAGTAATGTTGAGAAGGCACAGAAAACAGAAGGGTCATCCAAAGGGCTTGGGAGACCTTTCTCATGATATCTCCTTCTCCAAAGGCTCTGTGGCTGTTTGCACAGACCTTGACAGGTTCAGCCCCTACAGCAGCTTCTGTTGTGTACTGACCTTTTAACTGTGCTTCTCTGTACTCTTTGATACCCCCACTACTTCAGTGAACAAAAGAAAGACCTCAGACATAGATTTATGTGAAATGCTGGTGTTTATTTCACTGGCACAGGTGTTGTTTTGCATGGACTCAGTGCTTTCTGCCAGGAAAAAAAGAGGACATGATATGCTGTCCTCTCTGTGTAGGAACTCTAAATATTTGACTGGTAGCATGCAAGATATTTATGCTGCATGTTACTCTCTGCTAAAGATAGAGCCATTCCCTTACTGCCATAGTTTTCAGCTCCATAGCTATATGCTGTATGTTCATTAACTTCAGTTAGCTCTCGTGTCTTCTACCATTGCCCATATAACATGGCAATCTGAGCATCCCTTTAACTCAGATGTACAGTGCATGCTCTTCATCATTCACTCAATGACCAGAGTCATAGACAGAGAATTGTGCTATTTTATCATTATTTTTGGTAACTGCAAGGAAAAGTGGAAAACCTGACCACAATGAGTGAGCCCCTTCTCTGAGAAGGACAAACAGTCTTCCATGTTAATGATCATCATTAAAAGAAATAATCTACTCCTGTGCACAGGTCAGCAGCTGAAGAAAACAGCATACTGAAATAGCATCACAAGAAGAGCTGTTCTGTCTGGTTTGATTTTACCAGATTTGCTCCACACTGGAGGCATAGTTTTGTTGCCCTGAATATTTTGCATTGTGTTTCCAGACAGAGGTTCATGAAATGAAAAAAAGAAGTTCAGCATCTGCTGCCTCTGTACATCAACATGTATATTCATGTATTTGGGCAAGGATACTCAGCAGGGATTTGTAACCTACTAACAAGTAACCACTTGAATTATGATGAAGAAATAATCTTACTAAGGGTGCAAAGGGAAGAGGGGACACAGGGGAGGAGTCGTGGAAAGGATAAGGGATTTAAAGATCTTGATTCATCGGTTTGTATGCTGTGCCATAGAGAAAGTCTGCTGCCAAGATTTGTGAACAGCCATTCAAACAACCTCCCAGGGTGCTCCCTTGCTGATGTTTTAAGAATGTTTAAGGCAAAGCTCTCAGATCCAAATAAGTAACCAAGGAGGTCTAGACAGCAGAAAAGAAGGACTGCATTGTGCAGCCATGGGACTGGGATCCAAGGCTGTTGAATCCCCTTCCCTGCTCTCACCCAGGTGCACTGGAAGCCTCTAGCAGAGCAGATGGGATTAGACTGCAGTTCAGCCAGGTGCCTAGTTTAGCTCTTCACTGATTACTGTTCTGTGTATGGTTTTACATAATCAGTAAGAACGGAATGAAGCAAGGAATAAACAGAGGTTTGTCCCTTCTAGAAGCCTGGAAGATAAGGAGACTGATGTGTATGTCTCAAACACTGATAGACTCTGGAGCCAGCCAAGAATTATTGGTAATAACAAACTGCAAGAAAGAACAATCTGTGGATAGGGAAGGTGCTATGTGGAGGTAGGGCAGCACATTTCTGGGACAAACATCCTTGTTATGGCTACTGCAGATAAGCACAAGTACAGGTACAACTCAAGTGCAGGAATGAGACAGAGAAATGGGAATGGACTGTGGCAGGGGAATAAAGAATTCCCAAAAGGTCTGAAAGAATGAGCTGTGCATGATTACTAATTTGAATAGAAAGCAACAAACTTAGCTCCAGGGTGGGGAAAACCTTTCCATAAAATGGTATCCCCAACAAGCCTAGGAGGTACCTCCAGGAACCTGGACATTGGATCAGCTGGATCAATGTTGGAGNCCTTCCTTCCTTCCTTCCTTCCCCTTTATCCTAAACCCACTGGCCCCTGCTGATATAGGTAAGAAACTAACATACCAGTTTTCATGCCCATTGTGTAATTTACTAATGAAATTTGTGGGCTTTTGTGCACCCTCTGATTTTTGTTGTTCCTTTTGACTGTGAGAATCTATAAATCTTGGGTGTTCCTTCCCCTTAAGGGTGGGATGCCACAGCCAGCTGCCTTACATAAGGGAATGTAGCTTCAGCAAATAGTCAAAAAGATCACACCTTTGAAAGCCACCTGCAAAGTTCTGCCTCCTAAAATTATGCCCCACAATCAGGCAGCTGTGAGTGTTGCCTCTGAAGCATGCAGCCTTTTTAGGAGGTTTTACACTATGGCATCAAATATAAAAGATTTGGAAAGAACGGGATGGATTTCTATCCACCCATGTAGAGTCATGGAGAAATATTCAAAATACACATGACATAGAAAAGCAGCTTGCAACATTTGTACTTGTCAGTAGTTTTCAATAAAGCTGTTTATCACTAAACACTGCCAGAACTAGCTGAGGGCCTAAACTAGTCTAAGTCTATGCATGTTTTATTTCTTCAGGTGGACTGGGACAACTTTCTCTATTTCACAATGCAGCTAGATTTTTGAACAAAAATAACTGCGCTGCTTTAGGGTAACATTTCAAACTCAGTCATTATTTCCATCTAGTTAAGCAAATTCTCATTTCTGAATCTGTTTAATTTGAACTCTTCCCTGTTTCTGATGAAAAAAACACACACACACACAAATTAACAAATGAACAGCAAAACAAAAACCAAACCCACAATTGCTTCACAGTGAGCATTTCGTTAGAAGAGGGGGATTTGCTTGGCAAACTCCACCTGATGACCTTCTACCAACTTGAGTCTCCAACTGGGTAACAGTTGCAGCCGTAAGAAATAGAATGGAAGGGAGAAGGCATCAGTAAGCCAATCAGCTCTCCTAAGCACTATTGCTAAATTAATTTTCATCCTGATATGGCCTAAAGCTATGCAGTGCAGAACCAATCCCTTCCTGGTCTCAAGGTTCTTCTCTTCCCTAGGGATGCTCCCATCAAGGCTTCAGTAGACTTGTATGGAAGAGAAGGACTTGGGCATTGCTTCTGTCCTTATTGAGGGGTTCTGATAAGTGCATTTTTTTTCTGTTTCCCTTATATCCCAGCTTCCACATGAATATAATGGTTTGATCCTAAGCAGGCAAAGAAAAAAATTTGAAACTTTTGCAGGATTTCAGTAGAACAGTGACAAAACAGTAAGTTATTACATATACCAGTTTCTCCAACATTTCATTTGTAATAGGGAATAGAAGGCAAATAGAGAGGGAGATCAGCAGGACAATGGAAGATTTTGGCTTCCAGCTAGCATGTCATGTTTAATTTCCAAGCATCCATCAACTGTGTTGAGAAAACAAATTGCTCCTTTTTTTCCTCTCTTGCATCATCCATCCTTTGTTAGTGCTTTTTCAAACTTTGTGAACTCAATGGATTGTTAGCATGCATTAGTGTGTTAGTGTGACCTGTTCAACAAAACATCCTAGTCATCCAAGTATTCCAAGGAATACTTCCTCGGAATTCAGTCTGAGTCAAACTACAAGAATCTTTGCTTTATCTACATCATCATCAGAAGATGCAATTCAACATGGGGCCCCTCTAAGAAAGGAAAGAAAAAAGGAAAAAAAAAAATCCCACCATCTAGAACAAGCAGGAGTCAAGTTGTTGCTGACATCAATGTGCCAGAGAGGTTTTGTTCTCTGAGTATGCTGCAATTAATTTGTCCTTTGCAAACTGAAGATTAGCACAAGTGGCACATACTGGACCTCACACATAGTCCATCCTCAAATCTGTGAAGCAAATAGATCAGATTGAGGATAGTAGGTTTCAAGACTGGCCAACTTCTTCTTTATTTGTCCACAGCTATTTTTTCACAACCCTTAAGCTTTTAATTGACTCTAATATTTTCTGTGTTTGAGGCATGGCACAGGCTAGGCAGAACACACCATGACAAGCAAGACTGAGTTGCTTTTTCCCTCCACTGTATGAGACCCTGAACATGAAGGCTTCACTGTTTATTGGGCACAGAGCCAATATATTCTAAAGGAAACACAGACAAAACAAATAGTCTTTGACAGGTAGATTTTAATGAAGCTTCTGCTTTGAGATAGCCATTGCCCCCAAGTATTTAGCAAAACAGAAGTTTACTGAAGGTGCTTAAAAGGATTTGTGCCAATTCAAGTCAGAGGTGAATCAGAAAATCAGTGTGAAGCAGACTTCACCTCTTCTGCCCAAGGCATAAAGACTAATCAACTGCAATGGGCACTGCTCTGGGAGGAGAGCTAATTGTTTGGTGTTGAAAAGACTTCTCTACCTCTTCTTCAGGGGGAATCAGTTCCAGTCTGTGAGTCAGAGGCAGTCTTTGGACTCCTCTCTAGATTGCATTTTTCCAGCTCATAAGGATAGTCCTTGCTGGAAGCAAAGAAATACTAAGCTTATCCATGCTCCAGCAGCCTGTGCCAAGAGCTGGAAATTCCTTGGCTGTATAATTCATCTGCACAAAGGCAAATCAAACTCCTACACAACACAGCTGCATCGAACTGGCAGGCTGTTTTTTTTGCCTCCTCCTCTACTCCTAATGCAGATAAAGTTGTTCTCAGGCATGGGTCTACCAAGACTTGTACCAAACCCATGCGCACTCACTGGAGTCTGCTCAGCTTCCAGGAGTTCAACAGCAGGGAAGGCTGGGGCTCCTCTGTTTGGAACTGGAAACGTGTCAAACTACACACAAAACCAGCAGCATCCTAGAATCATGGAGTGACATGCTTATGTCAGTGATGAATTTGATGCTGAAGTCTGAGTGGATATTTTTAAGTGCCCAACTCAGAACTTACCCTTCAGCCTTTATTATGAGATAAAAAAGGTGACATAAAACCACACATATTTCATACAAAGTAAATACACCTGATCTTTGTTGAAGCAATGACTAAATTGCAATTTATATGTCACAAACCCTCTTGCTTCCTGCTAACTGCAAGAGATGCAAGAACAGTATGTCAGGCTCATTTACAAGATAGCTCAATTTTCATTCTTATGTGTTTTTTTAAACAACTCCTGATTGATGAGGAGTCATAGATTGATGACTCTGGCTAAAGGTGAAGACTCACTGAGATCAATCCCTGAAAAAAATAGCCCTCTTCACTTCCCAGGGGCAACTACTCCATGGTGCTGGAGCAAAGGCAGTTTGGTGTGGGAAACTCAGTTACACTTTGAGTGCTGAGTTGTTGTCCTAGGGGCAATAAGATCCTTCTTGCACAATGCTGAGATATTTCACCACATTTCACCTCAGTGTTGCAACTGATGTAGGTAAAGCACTTCACACAGGCCAGTATCAATTTATAGGGCACTGGAGTGATGGGACCCTTGGAGTGACAACCCCTCCTGTCCACCTTGGAGGGCTGTGACAGAGATTCTATTTTGCAGACTCTCTATGGGAACCAGTCTATCATTCCAGCCACTGATACCATGTCCCTGCCCTCTAGTCACGTTGGCAGCTTCGTGCCTTGTTCCAAATTGCTGCAAGAGCCACATTTCATTAATAGTAATAGAGGAGAACAATATGGGGGCTTCTAAGAGAAGATTAGGCCACAGAAAAATATATGAAATAAAAAACCCAAACCTAATACATAGAGGGTAAATGATAAATATGCACCCAGCTCTCTCTGTGCAGTAACTCAGTGGAATGGATTTATTACACAGCAGGCTTGCTATTTGTTTTCCCTCTCTTCCCAGCATGGGGGATTTTAAGTTAAACAGTTTTATTCATACCCGAATTCACTCGTGTATCCCAAATTGGCTGCTTGCCAATGTCGTTGGCATTTCAGGTTGATAACATCTTAATCTAGAGTCATTACAGTAACTAGGAGGGAGTCGAATATAGGAACAGACCCTTTCCTGGAGAGTTGCCTTTGAGATTTTAATGTAAGAGGGCATCCATACTAATTGAAAGCTTGCCTGGAATGGCAATATGGATGCAAGTGCTAACTTTGTTTACATGAGTCATGAAAAAGTGCACAGGAGTGTTTGGTATTTTCACTCAGCCTCAGAGCAACATTCAACCCAGCAAGTGTCAGTTTCTGGCTCATTTGCCAAGGATGGTCGTGATATTATACATAGATTTCCTGAAAAATTAGCTCATTTTCTAAACAGCAGAGAGAGTAAGAAGTACAGACAAAGCATTTGTCTGTAGATGAGTCAAGATCTCACAAGAGCTCCTGTCAAGTGAGAGTAGAAGAAATCTGTTTGATATGGTAAGAAAGGTCCAAAAACAAAAGTTCTTCTTTCCCAGGTCTCCAGTTTCTTAACCTGGAGATGTGTTTTTTGGCTTGGAAACACACTTGTATGTATGTTTATTTAATGTTTTTTTAAAATAGAATTTCAATGTGGAATAGGAAGACTTTGTGAGTTAATTCATTACCTCAGTGAACTTGTTCCAACAGATACGAGGAGGTTGTTAATGTTTATTTAGAGTGACGTGATTTTCCATATCAGCCCCATCTCTCTGGCCTTGCATGGATATACAGGCTAACACTAATTATTCAACTCCCTTGCTTTTGGTTTCAAGCCAAGATGGAGCATCTTGAGGAATCCTACATCATAGCAAAACCTCTTGTCATTTCAAACCTCAGTGGTCTGAGGGGAGATGGGTGGTGAACAGTCACTTAGCCAGCTCAACACAATCCAGTTTAGTGGAGAAGAGTGGCAGGCTGCAGGCAGAGCAGAGGAAAGTATGGACAGCAAAAAGGTGGATATGAGATTGATGTCACATAATCCTACTCTCTGGTTTCTGTCTGAAACGGAAAGTTTCATACAGTGTCAGCAAGGAATGCATACCATTGTTTCCCCCAGTGACAGGCAGCTGTGTTATGAACTGGCCAGAATAAAGACAGCAGAAAAGCAGAAAAATTACAGGAGGCACATTTATTACTTGCAAGAAGAAGGGAGGGGTAACCACCCAGACAACCAGGGTCTGTGCTTGGTTTTGTTTCAGCTTTATCAGACTTATACTATCTCCATTTGCATCAGGTCTTTGTGTCCTTCTAGTTCAACATTTCAGGCTGAGGCTTTCTTCCAGAAGAAAGAGGGTCAGACAGAGAAAAATCTCAAACTGCATAAAATCAAGCACAAGTGTCTCTATTTCTGTTGAAGCATTAACCAAATAATGCTTCCAAGGGAGCACTGAAGGCCAAATAGCTTCTAGCTCGTAGATCAGTTATGCACTAAAGAAAGAGCAACAGAAAGAAAGGAATTGCTGTAGAGATGGAAACAATAAGGTGGTTATTGGCCTTTCAGAAATATGGGCATGAAAGAGAGAGGGAAGACATGAGAGAGTTGCATACAGTGCAATCAATGTCTTATGAGCAGCCTTTCTCCCCTTCCCCACTGCCTGACCTCCAGCTCTACCCACCACAGATCTCATCACTGCCCCTGGACAAAATGCTGGACAGAGGCCAAGGTGGACGAATTTCTTGTTTTATGACAGAGGATGAATGCCAGCTTAAGTCCTTTGCAAGCCAAGAGGAAAACAGCTGCCTGTAGAAGGAAGAGACAAAAGGAGATTGTCTGGGCCATGAGTTCTGCTTTGTACCCATAGGCAATAGGGCCAGAGAGCAGTGAAATGTGGCAGTGGGGTGGGAGTCCCATGAGGCACCCAGAGGGCTGCTCTTAGCAGCCTTTCTTTGCATATTCAGCATAAAGGACACTCCAGGAAAGAGGGGAACCACACAGCAGACCCCTGGCTTCTGCAGAGACCCCACAGAGGAGCAGCTCTGGGGGCCACATTCTTCTCACCATGCCCACACTGGGCAGGTGATGAGTGCTGTTAATGCCTTCACCTCTGCTAGCTCCAGCCCACTAAAACCCTGATAAAAGCCTGGGACCCAAACCCTCATATCACCCAAAGAGCTGCTCCCAAAAAGCTCTGAGGCAGCCTCCTGGCTTTTTTTTTTCATTTATTGCTAAGGGCAGGGCGTCCACCCACAGCAGCATTGGCCCTACTGCTTGGGAAAACCTGGTGAATTCCTGGGCTCTGCTGATCTGCACCACCGGCAGAAAGCGTCATGTATCCATAGGCATAAAAAACAGTATAAAAACACTGTTTAAAACAGTATTTAAGCATAAGTTTAAAACACTTTGTTTCCATGTCCTTGCTTGTCTTCCAGAAGCTCTTAACAGCTCCACAGCCTCCTCCTGTTGTTTCTGCCAATGTTCCCTCACAGCATCTTGACTTTCTGGCCTTTTATAGATGCTGTTTACATCTCACTGTAATGAACTCAACACTGGCAAGCACGGCCAAGTTCCCACATCAGACATTCCCAGGCAGCTGGGATAACACTGGGACAGCAGTGATTAGGATTCACTCCTTTACCTTTCCACAGTCCCCCTGCATTCTGGACCCAGAAACGCAAGTATTCTTATCCAATAGGGCAAGAAGGACAGTTTTTAAAAGACCAGCTGCTAGAGGAAGCAACAGTGGCTTGGTGAAATAACAGTGAAAGAGTGAATCTTGAAAACAACTCAGAAATTCACCATCTAGGATAAAATGATGGAATACAGTTTTTAGGTCTGATGTGAGATCATCAAGTCAACTAAAGAGATGATGTTTCCATATCTCTACAGGAGTTCTCAGGGCCTGGATCACAGAAATAGCTCTTCTTTACCAGGCTACAATGCAACATGAGATGTGAGAGGAGATGGTTAGAGATGGGTTCTCCTTTTGCTCATGCTTTATATCCAGGTAGCTTAATCTTCTTCCTTATCAGTACTCCCAAAATGTTTCTGTATGAAGCACAAAAAGATTTTGTCTTCTGGCTCTAAAGCCAGCTGAAGTTCATTTGAACAAAAGTCTAGTAGAGAAACAAATATGAAAAGATTACACTAATATTGGGGATTTATGATTTTATTAATATGATATACTCCTCTGAATTGACTTGTTGATCAGAAATGGGATAATTTTTCCTTTATTATGAGATGACACAAAGCAGATATACCTGGCTCTTTCCTCCCTCCTTATTTTTATATATAATTAGATTTGGTCCACATGATGTGTCTTTCTGATGTAGGAAGCAGGAACTGAAAACACATTTCCCTTTTCATTACATCAGAGCATATTTATTACTTCAAGACTGCTTCGTGGCATTGTGCCAGCCTTCCCCTACCAGAATAGGTGAATGATCAGTACAATAAAATTGCCAGACCCAGCTGGTCTCTCATGTCTTTTTATTTTGCTCTTAGATGCAACATCGATAAAATTCACAAAACCATCTTCCATGCATATGCATTGTCTACCTGCAAGTGCAAACTCCTCTCCCAAGCCACCACCAGGGGAGAAAGGCAGGATCAGAGAAGGTAAAAATTGCACTGGCACCTAAATTACTAAAATCTAAAGGACGAAAATGACGGCATCAGTTCCATCATGGAGAACAAGATTAAGTCAGTGGGATGAAGAAAAACACTTTTGTTTCTGTAGTTCATGCTGAGAGGGTGGCTGGAAAGTGGGAATTTGTTTCATGCCCGTAGGCTGTGCTGGGAGACGTAGTCTGTTACTTTCACCGTGAAACTGTGGGAAACATTCTGTTTTTAATCACTAAACTGCCACAACTGAAGGTTGTTTTCTTGGTAGCAGAGCGATTTTGGCAAACAGCTGTAACCCTTGCAAGAAATAAACACATACAGATAGTAAGAAAATGATGATTAGTCAGGAGATGGAAAATACTAAAAGCATGTATACACCTATATATCCTTCAGAAAATGTATACACCTATACGCCTTCAGAAAATTTGCTTATTTTTTTCTTACAGACCCTTATCTTGTGTGTAGGTGAGCATCAGCAGGGAGGTTGGGGTTTGCAGGAGAGATGAGAGGTGCTGCTGGGCAGGCAGGGGGGAACTGAGTGGCCTTGAGGACAAGGGGAGGGAAAAGTTAGAGATACAGGGAGAAAACATGCAGAGAGAAAGGCACAGGGAGTGCCACGGATTGTGCACCTGTGCGTGCTGGGAAAGGGGAATCTTGCAATGAGAAAATGCCACCAGAGAGAGACTGAATCGAGAGGAAAGTTAAAGCTTTTTTTAAAAAATTTTGAAAAGCCCCACCAAACAAAAATGAGGAAAAGGACAAATGTGAAAGAAGAACAGAAAATGAAGGCTTTGAAAATGAGAACTTCTACGGGAACAATGTGGAAGGGAAAGATGGAGACAACCTAAACGGTGTTTTAAACATTAAGTAAGGACATTATATTGTGATGATGGTCTCCACATGTGCCCCTCCCCTCCTCAGCTCAGCTTGTGTCAGACTGTGGAATAGCCTGACACAGAAAAAGCTGTGATTTAGTGAGCAGAAAACTGATAGAAATCTTAAATATAGCAAGGGAAAACTGCAGGAATTTCACCATATATATGTGTACTAGGAGAGGGAAGGAAATTACCAGCTCTGCTGGCATAGCAGCTACCATTGAAATGCCTAACACAGATTCCCTGCAGACCCTTTAAGGAAATCACACTTGTTTCTTTTAAAGTTTGGAAAGGAAAGTTTATGCCGAAATAGTAATTTCTATATATATATGATCAAAATAGTTTGTTGGTTTATTACACAGACAGCCTAAAATGTGTTCTTCTTTGTTTCTAAGGATTTTTAAGTCATGTGACTGCTCTGGTACTGCTGAACAGCACAGCCTCATCTTCTATATTAAATAGTTTGGTTTTAAACAGAGGCACATATTTTTAAGTATTTCACATCCACATGCAGACATAATGTATTTAAAACCAAAAATATATTGGCAAAATATTTTTTAAATATTTATGGTTTCTCTTTCTTTTTTTTTTCTTTTTCCTTTTTCTTTTCCTTCTTTTTCTTTCCTACTTTTTTATTATTTTTTTTTTTTAATAAATCTTGTACATGTATTTACCGTTCCAATTTAAGGAGAAACTTCTGGCATCTTGGTTGGGATGCTGAAGGGTCACAGAGCTGGATTTTGCTCACTTGAAGCCATCTCTGCTACTGTCTCCAGCACACACGTCAGTACCGAGATATTCAGGAGCAGTTATGGTGCCATAAACCTCAGTCACTGAAAGAAATACAATTTTTCTTGTACTTCAGACTTGAATGAGTAATATGTACATTCAGTTGAAGCACCTTTATCTGTATAAAGTAGATTTCATGACCAAATAGCATTTTCAGAGATATGACAAGTCAAACCCCATGTATCTGACTCCTCAAAAATTCAGATCTGAAGCTGAAAACATAGACAAGACAGATCAAAAGACACTTAAGTGAGGAAATTAAGAGGGGTCAGCATCTGAACTCTTACAGAACAAGTCCCTCTGACTTTCACAAAGGAGTCACAGAGAAATAATTGTAAGCACTTTCCAACCCAACAGCTTTCGTGTGGGAACGTATCATTGTTATCTAAAGGCCAGGAAAACCAGGGGAGGTCAACATGATTCCTTCAAGGACAGATGATGAGTCAGAGGTAGACCAACACAGAGTGGTGTTGTTCAGATTTCCAGGCCAGGGTCACAGCTTTGGGTGCACAGACTTTCTTGCCATCACCAGATTAGTAGCATTTCTAATTATTTACCAGTTGTGGAATTTCTGCTTGTCCTTCTGATAAAAACCTCTGGAGACTGGGAGTCAGGCTCAGACATGGGGAGTGAAGCGTTAGTGAATTAAAAGGAGTTGTTTACACTGGGGCAAGATTACAAAAATTCAGAAACAGCTCACTGCATTTGGGCAGGTTTATGGGAAAACCACAGAGCAGTGAGAGTGACAGGCTTTTCACAGGGGTGACAGTTGTGCTGAAGGGTTAGGGACATCGCTGGGAATTCAGGTGCTAAAAGCAGGACTTGAACAATGCTTGAGTCCTTGAATCCTTTGTAAAATAAATCCTTCGTAAAAGGAATCCTAGAAACAAACAAGGCCTTGAATCTCCATCTGTGCTTCTCTTTCTCTATTATTAACTCGTGTGTTGATCTCTCCTGATCTGAATAACAAGCTAGCAGCAGGAGGTTCTAGTCCCACTCCCAGCATTCTTGCTTATCTGGATCCAGAAACCTTGTCAAAAAAAGGGGTTGGTTGCATTGGCAGCTATACAGCCTCCAGTGCCTTAATAACAAAGACTTTTCCCCCTGCACAAGATGTTCATTTGCTGACATGGTGGCTTGGCAATTTGAATTGCTTTCGTGCACACAGTGCAACCAACGATGCACATTGCAAAATGTTACTTCTATCACTTCAATGTAGCCATTTCCCTCCTCACTTCCCATCTAATACTTTGTTGTTTTTTTTAAATTGACAGAAATGGAAATTAACAAGTACTCAGGAGTCACTGATTTTATGGCACTGGTAACTGAGGCACCACATACACACCCCATCATGCAAGAAATATGCTCACTACACTAATAAGGTTTTGGACACACCTTAGATGGCTGCATTTACTTTTTATGAGTCAAGTTTAGTGAACTGTGGTTTGTCCTGGCACGATGTGCACGTAGATTTTGCATTTGTAAAAACGTGAGCAAACCGCTCAGTTTTGCCTGCCCCTGTAAATTCACGATAGAATGAAAATTTGTCGTTTCAAACAGCTGAATAGCATTACCTTAATAATATTAATTTATCCTAGTAATATTAATAATAGAATTAGTATAATATTATAACTTGTCCTGGCAGTTCCAAATTAAGGAGAAACTTCTGGCATCTTGGTTGGGATGCTGAGGGGTCAGTCACAAAGCTGGATTTTGCTTGTTTGAAGCCATCTTTGCTACTGTCTCCAGCACACAAGTCAGTGCTGAGATATTCAGGAGCAGTTATGGTGCCATAAACCTCAGTCACTGAAAGAAACACAATTTTTCTTGTACTTCAGACTCAAATGAGCAACCCATGAAATGTAGTGGTTTTTTGACCTTTTTTTTTTTTTTTCTCTAGCATAACTGTGAATGCAGGGTCCTGTCTCTGGTGATTTTTGCATTTGCTTGACCACATCCCAGCCCATCCTTGTGGGGTTACTGTGGCCTTTCCCTCAGGTGAGATTTTCACAGTCACACCTGCAATTCTCTGCCTGGCAAACGCAGCAGGTAGGTCAGGTTTTCCAGGAGATGCACAGAGGAGCCAGAAAGCAGCCAGCCGTGAAATCCCACAGGATTGTAAATCCAGGTTTGGCTGCTTATTTCCAGACATACTGCAGGCTTTTCACATCATGTTCTTATCAGTGTTGTTGTGGCTTAGACAACACTGATTGTTGTTGTGGGAAGCTGCACACAGATGGAGATGGGAGGAATGTATCCACAGACAAAGGAGGGTTACTCGGCTGGCTGAGGGAGTACACTCGTGCTGACTGTTGTGGAGTATTTTTCAGTGAATGACCTTGGATTTTCTCCCTCGTGGAAACCATGGCAACCAGCATTTGTTCTTGTAAAATAATTTCTTGTCTTGCAGTGAGTGATTATATATCTCCTCCGAACTCTGAGGTAAAAATCTCTCCACAAAGAAGAGCAAAAATTACTAAAGAGCAAGCCTGAGTTGATTGTTCTGAATCACTGTATCTTAAAATATGTGATGCAACATGGTTATCTGCTGCCAGCTGAACAACAAGCTAAAGAGTAGCCTCTGGATGATTGTCTGATCCTGTTTCTAGGTTATCATAATTAAGTCTGAAATAAATTCAGATGTCTTTGGTGAAAGCTAGCTTGTTTCCCTAATTAGCATCCGACAACAATCAGGAAAAAAACATTCCAAGATTATACTGAGGCTTTTGTTGAGCATTTTGGGAATCACTGACACAGTCATTTCCCTGTTCTTATAAGTGATAAAGGCCATTTGCAAGTTATCCTTTTTTTTTCAGATAATCAGCCTGTGTAATTCTGCCTGTAGCACCTTGTATATCTTGTGCTTCACCCATACCAAACTTCCCATCACCTGGGCATTTGAGGGAAGAGAAGTGTCTCTCATACATCCATGCAACTCAAAAACCATCTGCCAAAAAACCTGAACATCAAACACAAACCCAAATACAACAAGGCAACCAAAATCTACTTAAAAACATAAAGATCTAATAGCAGCTGGCTTGTCTGTGCACCATACCATCCACCCCTCACTGGTGAAAAAATGTGCAAAAAAAGACATGGAAAATCCTCCACACCTGCTTCAGGATCATCTCTGAGGTGTTGTATGGAACTTCATTTCACAGGAAAGCAAGTTGCTGAGGCGTTCAGCTGTGCTCTACCCATCACAGCTTTGAGGTTGCCTCCTTTCATCTGGAAACAAGGTGCAGATGCTAGAAATTGCATATTTTAAGCCTAGATCCAAAGGAAACAAGTCCTAAGGGGGAGCCAGCTGTTTCTCATTGCGAATAATCCCTCTTCTGCAGTAACTTTGAGCCTTCTGGCAGAACTCACACAAATCTGAGTGAGGACATGGAAACCTCAAGGACACTGATGCTGTTTATAAGTGTCTGAGCACTGGAAGCTGGGTGGGAAGCAGATGTCAGGTTTTCCTGGTTTCCCTCCTGCCTGAGCTCTGTCTGATGGCTCTATGCATCCCAGCAGGTCACCAGGTGGTGAGCCCAGCTTTCTCCTGAACACCCTGAGGACTCTCTCCTCTGGCTCTGCAAGGTCAAGCCTAGGGCCTTCTGCCCACAGCAAGAGGTGAGAGAGCATCCCAAGGACATGGATCCAACTGCTGCTGCCCTCGGGAGCATTTCACTTCACCTGGCTCTCCTTGAAGGCTGTGAGTGTCTTGGGAAAACTAACCCAAAAACAGGTTTGTGTGCTCACCTGCAGTGCCATCCTCCCGGCAGCCCCCATAGTCCCCTGCCCTGAGGGCTGCCCTGGGAGCTGAGGGACACGGATGTGAGAAGCCAAGCAGGCAGGGGTGGCCCTTGACTGCACAAGGGAGGACCAGGGAGGACCACCCTCCACAGCCTTTTGGTCTCTTCTGACCCTTCCCTTGGGATTTGGGCACCCTCCCTGGAGCTCCAGTCTCTGCTTGCACCCCTCATCCCCTGCACACCTGCCAGACTATAGAGGCAATATTTATGCACACTGTAATATCCCTACAGCTTATATGGATACCATATATATATATATATATAGTACCAAAAGGCTAATGCCATTTATTGCTTTCTCATATCAGAGTAAAACCCTCTCTACAATAGACACAATACTGGCATTATTAGTGACAATTAAATGGCACACTTGAAGGCAGGCAACATAAATCCTATTTCATCACAAGACTGCCCTCCAGCTCGTCTGCTCTTAGCAGGGGCCTTACCTTGCAGCTTTAAATCACCGTGCCAGGAGTGTGGTGTCCCCATCAGCCAGATAACATCCTCCAAGGAAAATGCAGCAAAAGCTCATTTTAAGAGGGGCTCTGACAGACACAGGGGCAGGTTACAGTGGGGCCTATGTGTGCCAGCTGAAGGCGCTGCTGCCAAAACTGTGTCAGCAGAGGGGCCACAAGCTGCATGGGTGCATGGACTGTTGCATAAGCAGGCTTGCTGCAGCCTGTGCTGGGGAAGGAGCACAAGAGCAGAGCTCTGTGATGGCAAAAGAGGGTCTTTTTGAGGACTCAGATTGATGCAGGTGCTTGGGAGCCCACTGGCACCCACCACAAACCCTTCTTTAATTAGCACCCATGGTTTAGTGCAGGGAGCGTTGCTGCACTGAGGCACACACACAGCTTTGGGGTGCACAGCAGCCCAGCCCTAAAGCCTGGGAGCCCAGAGGTGGGGGCTGCCCCCAGGCCAAGCCAAAGCACTTTGAGGAACTTGCAGTGATGCTGCAGCCTGACCTGCAGCAGCCCCTCCTACACCCCCCAGCCCTCCTGGGCCAAGATGCAGAGTGCCCACACGGCTGTGCTGAAAAGGAACACTCAGCAGACATGTGCATTAGTTCACAGATTAACTCTGCAGCCTTTCCCAGCCACTCACTGTGAAGTAGGGGTTGAAATCTTAAAGCATTGCATGGGATTAGCCATGCATCTGCCACTAAAATCGATCCCTTTCATGGCTGTGCAAATCTCCATCTGCAGTTATCTGCCTCTTGGACACAAGAAAGGAAGAGAGAGCATAAGAAAAAGGAGAGAAAGAATCCAGACACTTTTCATACACATATTGTGACTCTGTGTTATTCATCATCCTAGGACAATATTCAGATTATTTTAGTTGTTTCAATTCAAAATGCCTAAACAAAGAAAAGGACAACATACTGATTGGGAAGAAAAAGGTATCTGCTTGTTTTCTATAACACTGATGGGTCCAGGGACAAAACTTACGTCAGGAGCTAGACAAACACATTTTTCACCAGATTAAAAAAAGTACAGGTGGCTATATTCTGTTATTCTGAACTTCTGTGGTTTTTTTGTTTTGTTTTGAACCATAGCCTGGGAGAGGAATTCAGGACTTTTCCCTGCAGCATGTGTGCCAGAAACATAGTATTTGCATAAATAAACAACCCCCTGAAATACTCCTGTAATTGCTCAGTTCTGGGTATTGCCACTTTCAGAATTCAGAAGCTTGCAGGCATGGTGTGGTGGTAAGCAGGCACCTGCAATGTGTAGGAGGGTGGTCACAAGTGCTGTGTGTTGGGAAAGAAAGAAATGATAGTAAAACAAAAATAGCAAAAAAACCCTNAAAAAAAAAAAAAAAAAAGAGGAGTGAAATCCATAAAACAGGTAGTTAAATGTTTCTGTGAATGCTCTTATTTTTTTCGCATAAGATTCTTTATCCTGTCAGTCATGTAAAAGGTGAAGCAACTGTTGGTGTTAGGAAATAACATCAAATCAAAACAAAAAATAAAATCACGAAGCAATTGCTGATCACAAAGCAATGACTAAAAAAAAATCAAAAAGCAGAAATATGGTTCCTATCTTTGCTGCATAAGCTGCCTCACACTTGTTTCTTGTGGAGGTGCAAGTGAGTGAACAGGGTGACTGACTCGTCCTGTATCCCTCACTTTGCTCATCTGCAAAGAGGTCCAGCAATAAACATTTGGAAGAAAAGTGAGAAGAAAGGAAGAAAAGTGAGATCTGAAAGTGCTTTGAGAGTAACAGCACAGCAAACCAAGAGATGAGAGCCAGACAGGGGAAGAGGAGGGGCAGGTTATGGAAGGGCAGCTGATGCTGGCAAGGAAGATGAGTGGGGACAGTTGGCCACTGGAGTCTGGAGAATGCTGGAGTCTCCAGCAGTGGAGCTCAGGGGAAGTGGGAGTCTGAGCAGTCAGACTGATGGACAGGCACTGCAACTGCTCATCCTCAACGTGGTGTAAGTCCCACCATTTCACTCTTCACTTGATCATTCATTCTTGCCAGTTAAGTGGAAACCTGGACATTTCCCTTTTGTACCAGATAAATTTACCATTGCAAACAATAAAAAAAAGGCTTGACTTTGCAGCCTATGTAACAAAAGCAGAGGAAACAGCACAAAGGTGAGGGTGAGGAGAACAGCAGAGAGGGAGGGTCTTCCTTCTTTCTAACCACGGAGGACAAGGCACTCGTGTCCCATACACCTCTGCCTACTTTTCAGGTTTTGAGACAGGACTCTGGCAGGGTTGTTCTCCACTGTGAGTCTGTCCACCTTTAATTACACATCAAGCAGCAGAAGGTAAATGGTTAGGGCACTAGTCACAGAGACAGAGCACAAGGGTTCATCCCCCAGCTCCACCAATATCTCAGTGATTTTGCCACGGGATTTCTGTAGCGATCTCCTGGATCAGAAGAAGAAACTGAACTTTGATCTCATACTCCCGACATAAGTGCAGACCCAGGTAACAAAATATGTTTCATTGGTGATCTGCCTGCTGCCCACCATCCTCCATCTGACCCCCTTATGCAAACAGTATTTGCCATGTGCAAAAATACATTATTCAATGAAGAAACCATTTTCTCAAATCCCACTGCTCAGGGGAATAACTTTCACAAGACAGTTCTTTTAACAGCTATAGCAGCAGACAGTGGAGAAGGCTGTGAAACTAAAATGGAGGAGAAGATTTGCTGTGCTTCTAAAAGTAGCCATGCAATAAGAAAGAACCAAAATACAGAATGACAGTGGGTACCCAAACCACAGAGCATGGTGCATGCTGGGGAAGAGACTGAGGCAGCAGAGGTGCCCTGGTAAGGGCTGCCTGCAAAAAGGAAAAGGGGGTAGGGAGCCAGTTTCGTTTCCACACTGTTACTAACCACTTGTGACCAGCAGAGCTTCAAGATGCACAAACGCCTGGAATAATTAGGTCAGTCGTGTCTAGATGCAGAGACAGCTAGATCAGACTTGGCTGTGCTTTAGCTTTCCCCAGGAAACCATGGCTGTCACAACACCAAGAGTTCGGGAGATGGGTATAAAAAAATCTGCATCTGAGGGGCTAAAAAAACTACCCTATTGTCAGTGAACTGAGTAGGCTACAGGAGCTGCCTGTACCTCAGCCTCCTCCTGCTCCCTGCACACTGCTGCTTAAGCAGGTCTTCAACTCCAGAGCCCAGTGAGAGTAAACAGGGGAGATCAAACATATTCCATACTCATCCTGTTTAAACATGAGCTGAATTGTCTGTGAGGCAGGACACCGCCACGTCCATGCAACACAGTATGTGCTCAAACCCAAGGATTTCTGTGGGCAGGGAAGGACTGTGGGATTACAGCCTGAATGCTAAACAGCTTCATCATATCCACTATGTCAAAACATCATTTTGTGCCCCAGGAGGATCCCTTGATTAATGTAATTAACATTATTCTGCCCAGTATGTGAGGCAGTGGGTGTGTCAGGCCTGGGGTCCCAGAGGCTCCTGCAGACACAGAGAGGGGAAGGGGCAGCAGAGTAATTCCAGCAGGAAGGCAGCCAGGACCCCTTCCCTGCCTCTCTGCCTGGGGGGACTGCAATTGCACCTGAATCTCTGCAGCAGCCCAGCCTTGCAGGGCTCACTTCTCCAGCATCACTGAGAAACACTCTGCTAGTGGAAGGTGATGATAGAGTGTTTATCCTGCAGAGATTTCAAAACCTAACAGTGGCAATTTGTGTTGCAGTCACATCACCGGGTCTCTCACACCAGAAAAATCAAGCAGTAACACGTTTCTGTTGCACTGCTCTCTCTTTTTGTTTTCACAACACAACAAAGCAACCCCGCTAACGAGAGCAGGGGAAATTGATCTGATTTGGTTCTGTTTTGATTAGGATGTTTGCAGGTTCTCCTGACAGCAAAGAGAAAGCTTCCCTAGGTGTAAGCCCCAGGCACAGGATAAGTAAAATCCAGAAATTGGATCCATTCTTCTTTTTGAATAGAATATCCACTGAAGCAACTCTGCTTCTTTCTTTGATGTGTGTTAGAGGCCACATCATTTATTTTTCATTTGATTTAAAGTGAAATGCAGAAAGACCTGCTAGTTAGCAGTAGCACAAGACTGCAGTACGACTGGAATTTAGATGACATTTGACAAGGAAAGAAGAACATTTTTTCCACACAGGTATTTACAGTTTTTTGTACCTACACATAGGATTGCTTCTAGTCTTTGACACAAGTTATTCTGAAGAAATCTTAATGGTACAGAATTGTGTTGATTTATCTAAAATTTTTAGATTTTGCCTTCCATTTGTGGTCTTCAACATTTTCAACATTCTCTACAGATGACGGCAATTTCTTTTTTGCCTATCACAAAAATATCATTAAAATATAAAAAAAAATCATTAAAAATATCATTAAAGAGCTTGGAGACAAATACAGGAGCTTATGCCACAAATGGAAATAGACTGATGAAAAGACATAGAATACCACTTACAAAACAGCAGTTATTGAAACAACATTAATTGATTACCTAAGGTACTCACCAACATCCTCCATTCGATCACTCTGTATCTAGTAATGTAGGAAGGAAAGTATTGTATTTTAATATAGATTATGCTTATTGTAGCCTCCAATGGACTGGCAGTGTAATGAGAGCATCCACCAGTTTTCAGCTCTGGTAGCAAAAATGTTACCACACCAAGGGCATTACATCATACACTGACACTGGTCAGCCAGCAAAAGTAGTACCTTATGACACAGTTTGGGTAAAAATTAGACTTTTATGTCATAATTCACAACATAATTCTACCACCTCAGGGAAAAAAGCGTGGCAGCAGTTGACAGAAATACACCACATTTATGGACAATAACTGAAGGAGTTTCAGACAGCATCCTGCCAGGGACCACACAACAAAATGGACAACAAACAACAAACACTTCTAAGTGCTGAAAATTAGAAGCAGTGATTCCAGAATCCACCTTTCACTCTCATCTAGAAGGTGGCACTTACTACTTGCTTGTGCATCCCCTGTCCCACTGTTCTTTCAGGAAAAGCCCCCCTTCCTTTCTTCTTATGATAATTAGAGGAATTATCATGTTTCCATGGATAAACCCCTGGCTCCCAAAGGCTTCTTACAAAACCTGCTGCCTGGTGTTGAAGACACACTACCTGCAGGCTTTAGCAATTCAGGGGTTTTGTTCTCTCTTTTTGAGCCCCTGTGCCCATGCTTTGAACACCATCCACCCAGTAACAGTTAACTTTCCTGCCAAAATGCCATTTATGTCACAGGCCTGGGTGAGCAGACCTGGGAGCCACCCAAATGCTGTGTGCTTTGGTGCCCTCTCTGGTCCTGAGAACCACTGAGTCCTCAGAGTGAGTGTTGCACAGATGGATTGACGCGGGGTTGGGAGAAGAGAGAGTGTGACAGGAGGCTGGAACAAGTACAGGAACTATGCAGCAGCTGCTTGGCTTGAGAAAGAAGGGTTTATCTGCCCAGTTTAGTCTTGCTGAACATTAGCTAACTCCACATTAAGCTTTGGGAACAGCTTTCTGCCCATCCACACCAGTCAGGGGTTAAACCACAGCATGGGCTGCCCTGAAGAGCTGAATCACCTGTGCTTTGTTTGCCAGCTGTACCCACCCTGGGGATTCTCCTGAGGTCTTTCCCCCTTTCGTGAACTCTGATCCTGTATTTAAATCTCTCCGACTAATTAAGTGCACACCTGTTCCTGAAAAGGGGACCTCTGAGAGCTCTCACAGCAACTGGAGATGTGGCTTGCCAAGGTGGGGGTGTAGCCAGGATTGCATCACTTAAACGTTTCCAGGCAATCCAGCCTAGTGGGACTGACGGAAGTGATAGAGGCCAGGAAAAACATCGTGGGAACACTTTACACCACTTGGTCTTGATCCACTCTGCTGTGAGAACACGAGTTACAAGGCAAGTTTGCAATGCTGTGCCTAGGAGTAGGATGGAGCTATAGCGACCTACATTAAGAATTTTGGAAAACTGCTCTGATAAAGTCTTGCACCTGCCAAGAGTGTAATAAGCTCTGTGAAGGTGTATCAAGTCTGAGGGTTGATGTCCAGCCTCCCAGATTGGCTTAATAATAGCGAGACAACTTCTCTGGGTGTGCTTTGTGAAAGAAAAGGTTTTAATAATGACAAAAATTATAAAACATTATCAAACAAGAGAAATATAAGTCGAACAGAGTGCAGAGAACACTCTTACACTGCTGAGGCAGTCCAAAAAAGCAACTGAGCAGTTCTGTGCAGGCTTTTAAGTACTTGATGGTCCAGGTGGGCTTTTTGGCACCTTGCCCAATGAAACTGGCAACGGGTTTTGAGGTACATTTCCAAAGCCCAACCAGTGCCCCTGTGCTGGCACCTGGCCAGTTACTGGGAAAAGAACATGGAAGTTTCTGGGTTCTTCACCTTATCTGAGCAGCAAGGGGTGAGAAACCTTCCTTATATGGAAACACCCACCAAGGTGGAGGCGCATCCCTACACTGCTCTAGAGTTCCCCGTGTCATTTGTAGTGTCTTGGGAAGAGTCCCTTGGAGAGGGCAGTGTCTCTGAGCCTGCTCACAGACAGGCATCCAAGAAGCAGTGTCTTGACTTCAAACAAAAATTTCATTCATGTGTTTGAAGAGTCTCAAATACTGCCTATCTCTTTGTCCTAATAGCAACTAGCACATAAATGAAGTCTTGGCTCTCATATGAGTGTTTTTCTTATTAAACAGAATTGCTGTGAGAAAAGCAAGGAACTGATCAGTTTGATTGTTTTGAGCTTACAGTAAGAGAATCAAAATTGAGAGGTAATTCTTCATAAAAGATAGTAGCACTTCAGAATTTGTCAATGAAAGACATTCTGTAAATCTTTTTATTTACACTGCAGTACCAAACCGTCTGCATGTGAAATATTCAAATCCACAGCACTTCAAATTTTTTTCCAATGCATTTATTCAGTCCACATCAGTATGTATTAGAACTCTCACGCTGGGAAACACAGAACAACAAAAGGATCACACATGAAACCCCAGGGAAGCTGTTCAGAGATGCACACACACCCAAAGGGTTCCTTTTGTCAGTGTGTATAAACACCTGAAGGCAGCAAAGCATCTGAACACAGTCTGGGGCAGCCAGCTCCAGGCAGCCCTGCCTGAGCACCAGAAGACCTCCAGAGGTCCCTTCCAGCCTCAGCCATCCTGTGACTCTGTGATAAGTGGCATTGCTTTCAACAAAACTAACCCTGTGTGGTAGTGCGGTGGCACTGTAAGTTTGTTGTAAGTTCTATTGCTTGTAGAAAATGGCTTCCTTTGTTCCTCGTGCTCAGTTTGCTGCACCCCAGTTCTCTTTTTAGCCCCAAGTTGTTACAAGCTGTGAGCTTCTCCCCCAGCCTTCCCCAGATACAGTCCCTGACTGGTTTACCTTTCCCGCCTTAGTTGCTTGTCCATCACATGTTAGGAGACTTCCCCTCCCTGCTGGTCACTCCAAGACCTGTCCCCCAGGTCCAGAAACTTTGAGGAGAGGCCTGTGGTGACTGGCTGGGTTGGGATCCTTCCCTTCCCACCTCCTTGTTTTTGGTCTGTGTTAGTGCTTGTTATGTCAGCAGCCACTCCCCAGTTGCACCCTATTGGTTCTGTTCCTACCCACCTTGAGTTCCACTCACTGTATAAAACCCTCTCATCCTATAGACTCGGGATCTCTCTGAGGCGCCGGTTTTAGGGTGAAGGTTTCCACCTTCTTGCCCAATAAACCTAAGTTCCAGTCGAGCCTTTGGGAGTCCCGTCTTTCCTTCCTCCACCATCGCAACGCGGCGGGGCGGGTCGGCAGCCGAGGACCCACACACGAAGATCTTTTGGGGGCGTGTTGGGGCTGGCTGAGAGTTGGAGGACACACAAGGCCACAATCCTGTATTTAAGACATCATACAGCTCATTACTCGTGAGGACAGCAGTGCAGATTCTTCTGTGTCCTCACCTGGAGTGTACCATGCTGGACTAGTTCTCAGGAAGCCACAGGTTTTACACCTGTTATATAAGCACAGGATGTTGTCCAGGAATTTTTCGTCTATTATCAAACAATGCCATAGAGGATGGGTGTGAAATCAAACCAGAAAATGGATATGTATCTCCTTAGTGACAAGCATATTATGTAACCTACCTTCTATTCATACACACGCTGCACAGACTGGCAGGTCAGAATGAGAGCCTTCCTTCATCACCACTTTTATCTTAAATTTGATGTTTGACAGGAGTCCAGTGCTGCTTCCTTTGAAATCAGTGTTCAAATTATCACTAAGCTTGAAGAGACCAGGACTGGTCTACCTGTCTGGATTTGAAAAGCGAGTCCAAGACTAAAAAGATAAAATTAAGTCAGAACTCAGGTTTGCAAATCTTTCTCTTTTGTAACAACAGTACTCAGCATGTTGTTATGAATGTCTGTGGACATAACTGGGGAGAATGTTAATAGAACAGCATAGAATAATAATGATCTGTTAGATCAGTGCAAAAGGAAAGATATAATTATTTGTAATGAACAAGACTTGAGGCTTATGATAATGCTGTGTTTTGTTGAACTTTATTTCTTCACAATTGTCTTAGTATGTATTATTCATTATTCAATTAGGCATATTAGTATTACTGCACTTTCTTTCCCCTCTCACCTCCATGCATTGGAAGGGAAAGATTTCAACTGGTGGAGATGCATCAGCAGATCAATTTTTCTAAAGGCAAAATCACTAGATGTTTACCCCACAAACTGGGGTTTTAATCAATGAGGTTGTGCTGCAGAAACAAAGTAAATGACAGTCTGATTGACTGGCAAACAGCTAAGGACTGTTGCACTGCTGTGCCAAACTTAGCTGGGTTGGTGTGAATTCAAGTGTGGGATATAACCTGTTCTGACAAGAGACAGGCACTGCGTATCTGTGAGGGTGTTACATTACCAGCATTGCTCAGCAGGGTTCAGCAGAACTGTACTCCAAGAGTGAATCCAGCCTAATGATTTCAGATCATACACCTTCACCCTGGAATACTGCTGCCTGAAGTTCCATTTGAAACGGAATTTATAAGATCATTGACAGGGATGGGATTTGTTTTTGTTTATGATATGAAGATAAAGGTAACACTGCTGCAATTAGGGCCAAGGTTAAACTCCAGAACTGACTATTAAATACAGTGGGTTCTTTATTTCTTGCTCTCTCCTGGTCAAGAATTGATTTTTTTTTTTTCTTTTGAAGGCAATGCTTTCATTAGAAAGAAATTGCAAGACTTGACACAGAGTAGCTGGGCAGAACTGTAGGGAGAGCATCAAGCAAGAACTCATTGCAAGTGACACAGCAGAGCACTTTGAGCTTAGGGTTTAATAGAAACAGGTAACAAAACCACAGCTGTATTACACTGCATGGGATGAAGTCCCTTTGAAGTGACATTTTCATTCAATTAAAAAAAAAAACCAACAAACACCCACCAAACCTCAGCCAGTTACTGTTTTGTATCTGCTCAACAAAACAAAAGATTCCAAGAGGAATCTGTGTCGAAAATGACCATGATTTAGGTGCAGTGTATGGGATAAATTCCCAAGAAAGGAAGCAGTCTAGAAGACAAAGCTGTAAATAAAAATACACGCCGGGGAATCACTTTCATTTTGTTTTATTCAGACTTTTACCCTGCTACTCGTATGGCAGTATTACAGCCAGAAGTTAATCCAGTTATTACCAAAATACTGCATAACCTGCACTGCCTGTTTCCTCTTCTACTGCTCTGTGTCTTTCATACACTTAAAATGACAGCTGTACAACCTTCCCACCAATGTCCCTGCTACAACACACAACCTTCTAATCCTAGAACTCTGTGTCCCTGATCCCTCCTTGTTAGATTGTCATTGTGAGAGCAAAGAGAGCACCACACACCTCAGACAGGACAGGGGATTCTCAAGTAGCACACACAGAGATACTTCCTCCTGCTTTTTTTTTTTTTTTTTAAACTTCTAGCTTGAGGAACAGAGTGTATCCTCATTAAAAAATCCTGCCTCAGAGAAAATGATTGTCCTCCAAACCGTGTAACATGGTCATGCCCTCAGATGTTCACTGAACTTCACTTCTTTCATGGCTGTGGTTCTCTGTCTGGCAAATATCTTCTCTCTCGCTGTAATGTTTAAGAGGGGAGAAGAGCTGCATGGAAAAATTGCAGAAAAATTTTCCTAGGTCTTCGTGAATTTTGTGTCTGTTTTGGAGACTTAAAGCTAGTCACAGCACAGGTAGTGTTTTTTTGATGTCAGCTCAGGGCAAGGAAAATAGTTACTGTTTGCATGGACAGTGATAGGTAAGCACATAATGCCTGAAGTATCACTTCAGGATCAGCAACAGAGAAGTACATCAGTTTCTTTGTCCTACTTAGTTTGCCTGGATGTGTCACAAAGATAAACACGTTCACCAGAATTAGCCTACTTTGTTAATTGGACTGAAACCACCTACAAAGACAAAACATTTCAAGTTAATCCTCTGTGGCAGGTATCCTTCATCACGAAAACACAGGTGAGAGAAGGGTAAGTGCCAGTCATCTGGGAGTTTGGCTCTGCATAAAGGCAACGTCATCCAAAAAAAAAAACCCCAGGCAGCTCTTGAAAACGTCTTTTAAGACATCTCTTCCAGGTAAAGGCAGCTGGTTTGCTGATTCCTGTTTTCCACAGCATGCCCTGGAGCAGCTGGGGTATAACTTCCCAAAGGTATAACTTCCCAAAGTGTGAGGCACCTGCAGCTCTAGGGAAACATTCATGCCTTTGGTGTTGCCCATCACTAAGCCAGAAATGCCAACATTACTTTGGCATCTGTACTGTAGCCCTGCACCCACTGAAATTTGTCAGAAACACCTAAACTTGCTCAGCTTTTACACAGATCAAACTTCTGAAAGAAATCACAGTAAGTGTTCCTCTTCATAATTGGGTGCATATAAATTTAATGCACAGAAACCCACTGAAAATCAAAAATTTAACTTGGCAATACTAGGCTTTTTAGATACTTCCTAATATATCTCACCTGATAGTCTTTTTTTTTACTTCCCACTGAGGCACACTCGTCTTTTTCTATTCCAAGCAAATAATGCAGATAACCACGGTGATGGTCTATAAAAAGCATTTGATTTTGCTCACTGTAGCTCAAGACAGATGTAACAGCAACAGAAGAACAAAAGTAGTGACAGAGCACTGGGGTGTTAAGCAAAGTCTCTTTCAAAGGAGAAAGTCAGCAGCTCAAGAATCAAGGGAAAAAGATACATGGTTTTGGCTAAAAGAAGTCAGTGTAGTCATTATCCCTAGGCAGGATTTCACCCGTGATGAAAAAGAGAAATTTTGCCTTTGCCTTTACCACAGAAAGATAAAATATGAGTGATAAGACTGGGGCAACTGCCTTCTTTATTTGGCCTTTATAATAGTAGAACAGAACAAACGTAAAGGCAAAGCATTTCATATTAATATTAGGAGATGGTTTCATGCAGATAAGCCCATATGGAACCCACTGTCAATAGGTTTGGAGGATTATGGAAGGACTGGATAACAGATCCTGGCAGCATGGCATCCTGCTACAGAAAGCTGTCAAAGACTAATTACTGTTAAAAAAGAAAAAACATCATTGTGCCATCGCCATGAGAATGCTAAAAATAATAAAAGGCTTCTCTTCTGAGCTGAATTGTTAGTGACAGCCTTTCTTGCATGTTCTGCTAATATATCTAATACTAGCTCCTGTTAAAGAGACAGAAGCAGGACAGGTCCCACTCTGGATATTTGTGGCTAGTTTAGCAGTTTTTACTCATGTTTTCACCTTCCTTTGTTTGGCAGAGAGAGGGACCCAAACAGAAAAGGAGGTGATCAAAGGTGAGGAACATTTCCTCAGCTCTAACGGCAAAATTCACCTTAGCTGCTGAACACAGTCCACTCATAAAAGAGGTATCACTTAGTGGCAGTCAGCTCTATTATGGTTCTTCCTAAAAATAAAGCACACTTTTTGTAGTGGTGGGTGTCTGAAGATGCAGACAGTGACAAACAGCATCTCCTTTATCTTTGAATTTCTCTCTTGATGTCTTGAAAACACACCCGTGTCAAATATTTAAAAGAAAGTCGTCTTTTCCCAATCAACGTATTTACTCCTCCAGAAATGCTAATGGAGACTCAGCACCAGAATAAGAAAGAAACACAAAGAGGGCAGCAGCACTGTACTTTCATCTGCTACAGCAAGCAGCTGTCAGCACTAATATAAAAATTATCCAGCAGGCATCCAAATTTATGCTAAGTAAACATTTCTTGAATCTATTACATGCAGCAGGAACCCAGTTTTTCTCTGGCCATTGTTCTGAGTAACTATTTCCCAGCCTTTCCCTCCTGTGGCACATACACCAACCCTGTCACCTTGTCGTGGAAGGTTGGTTGGGCAGATTTTCCCCTTCATAAGTCCATACCAAATACTTGCAGACACCTCCTTGCAGATGTCCCTGAAATGGTTTCCAGGATTAGCTGCTTCACCACCTTCCCAGGGACTGAGGTGAGACTTCACAGGCTCTAGTTCCTCAGATTCCCCTTCTGGAAGAACAGGAGAGACCTTTGCTTCCTCCTCATTTCTCCACACCTTTTTGATTGCAAGCAGCCTGTAATGACACAGGCCAGCACCCCCAGCACTTTTGGGGCCATGGATTCTGTAGGTACAGTTTATTATATTTATATATAACATAATATATTATTATACAGTTTATTATGCAGTTTATAGTCTCTGACCTGACCATCCTCCACTGGGAGTAAATGTGCTTTGCCTTGGATTTTCCCACTGGTCCCTGAGGTTGCTGAGAGCAAGCTCAGCCACCAGAAAGGTGAAGAAGACATTGAGTACTCCTGGTTTTTTTTGTCACAGGGCTGCCTGCCCACTTGAGCAGTGGGGCCACGTTTTCTCTGGTCTTCCTTTTGCTGCTGTTGTCCTTGTGGTGCTCACACGTGTTGCCATATTCATTTCCAGACGAGCTTTGGCCTTCCTGACAATTTCTACAAGCAGACAGCACCTCTGCAGTTCTCCTGACACCTGTCCCTGCTTCCACCTCCAGTACACTTCCTTTTTGTGTCTGTCTGCTGGGGAGCTCCTTGCTCATCTTCTGCCCTCTTTGGTTGGTTTCTGCTTGCTGGCAAGGACCATTTTAAACCTTAAACATCCAGTAGCTTTCCTGGACTCCTTCTCTCTCCAGGGCCATATCCCATGGAATTCTTCCAGGCAGATCTCTGGACAAATTTTGCTCTCAAGAAGTCCAGGGTGCTCTTGCTGTTTGCCTTATTCCCTCCTCTAAGGGTCCTCATCTCCACCATCTCATGGATCCTACAACCAGGCTTGTCTCTGATCTTCAGACTCCTGATCAGTTCCGTCTGGTCTGTAAGAAACAGGTCCAGCCAAGCACTTCTGCTCCATGTTTTGTTGATCCATGTAGGGAATGTCAGTGCTGTTTATTCTTCCATTGGAAATTTCTTGAAAATGGTGTTTACTGCTGCAAAAACGCAGCAGGTAAAACACTTCCTCTTGGAGAGAATAATCTGCTACTCCACGGACACAGGGTCATGTCAGGCTCTGACTTGTTGTTGTAGTGACAGTTCTGCTGCTCTTGGAAAGGCTCTTGGACCATCTTGTGAACTTGTACACAAACCATTGCTCCCTGTTGGCTCCCTCTGTTGCATTTATCACCATCCAAGTGCTTCATTGGCTGTAGAATGACATTCAGTCATCCATTTTCCTTAGAAATCTCTAAGGAAAGTCTAGGAATCTCCCAATCTTTTCATGCCAGTCTTGTAATGCTCACAACAGCTACATTTCTGAACTTCTTTGTCATCTGTGTTTCAAGGAGCTCTAGGATTTACTTGGGTTCGCTTTGCCACAGAGACCGTGTAGGGTTCTCCTGAGACCACATTCCACAAGAAACTGAGCACTTTTTTAAATATGGAAAGAACAATAAATGTCATACAAAAATGGATTACAGATACAGAGCAGGTAGAACAATTTAGGCATCTATCCTAAACCCATGGGTTGGACTCCAGGACAGAGGCACCCCCACCTACAGAACACGGACATCTGATCACCTGGACACACTGACACAGGGGCTAAATCTTAGTTTCACTTTTTTCTACTGACCAAAAATACTACTTAAGGATGAAATTCCTTTAACAGTTATCCTTCCTCTAGCTTGCATGTCCTCATCCTCAGAAAAGAGCTGCAGCTTCCTTAGGGAAAGCCTTATTGGACACAGAAACCAGAAGCTCAACACAATGCTGTAGATTACTGGACCATCACATTCAATTCCAGTGGGAATGCAATTCTTTATTGAACTGAATTGAATAGGTACAGAAAAGCTGGGTGAAGCTCCAGAAGAAAGTATGGACTGGATATTCCTGCCATTTAATTCTCTGACTGCTAAAAACCCTCACTCTTTCAGACACTTCCAGTTCCACTGTACAGAAAAGAAAGAAAATTTTAAGACGTGTGCTAAGAACAAAAATGCCTGAACATGGGGATATGGCAAAAGCAAGGCTGTCTGAGGTACAATTCCCTTTTGCAGGACCAACAAGGGGCCCTGACACAATGGTGCCTTTCAAGGAGTCACAGTCCAGTGGTGATGTTCAGCATATGCTCCACGGACTCAGCACTAAGCCCGCCTGGCCCCAGGCTGCCATGCTGACCAAAGATGCCAAACTAAATGAGTTAATTCCCAAAGCCACTTCATGGGAAACTGTGAGGAGAGAGCAGGAGAAACAGTAGGCTGCAAGACAGCCTAAGGGGAACAAAAGAAGAGAAAGAGGGGGTGAGAGAGAGAGAGAGAGAGAGAGAGAAAGACACCTGCATATAATGCCTGATTAAAAAATTCAGCTGAACTCACAAAAGTAAAACCAAATCCTCTGATCAAACTTGGGCAGAAATGCATAGTGAAAATGCAGGACTATTGTGGCTCCTAACGGAACAAGTTTTTATAGACTTATTTTATTTTCTTAATTAGTTTATGTTTACAGCTGTAAGCATAAATATTCAAGAAAGCCAATGTTGTAGAGGAGAAAACTCAGAGACCTCCCGGAAAGGCTTTAGTTGGCACTGAGGGACACCAAACAAAGCACTTTATTTGAACGACTTGCTGTAGCCAGAAAAGAAAACAGCTGATCTACTTCTTTCCAGACTTCAGGTCAATTGGACAGGAAGGAACTTCTTTCAGCCTGAACAGGCTCTTCCAAGATCTGAATGTCAGCTAACTATGTTGTGCCAGCTAATTAAGACACAGGCAGAATGAAGATCCTGCTGAACACAGCAGGATCCCATCACAGGATTCAGCAGACTGTACCAAGTCACATGGGGTGAGACTCCAGGGCTGGTGGTGACCCATATCCACATGCAGGCTGCTGGTTCTGGGCAGGGATGTGATGTCTGCAGGGATTTTATCTTCTTACAGTTGTTAGAGACTGTGAGCCAAAAAAAAAAGAAACAGCAAAAGCAGATAAAGTTTGTTGTTCCCTTTCTTGTCTGAGATTTCAGATTTCTGTATCGTTACAAGATCTAAAAACTCTGTAGGTTACAGTGGTCAGCTTTGCTGTGCTGTTCCTTGGTCAAGCACCAGCTGGAATTCTGTCACAGAAGGAATATTTCAGCTTGTTTTGACCTGCAAGTAAGGAAATAAATGTTTTTTTAAATTCTCGTGTTGATAGAGTAAGGTGGCTTTGAGTTGATACAAAGAAGTGGCTTTGAGTTTCTTGGAAATAAAGCCAAGGTTTGCATTCTGTATCCTACAAGTTTGAAGGAAGAAGGCTGCGTCGATAAGAAGTTGTGGTCATCTGAAGTTACTGACTGAGTTAAGAATTGAATATATTTCACAGGGTGGCTTTTGCATTGTGACAGCTGTTGCTGCCTTGCCAGTGACCATAATGGGAAAAGGTTTTCCTTCCAGACTCAAGGACAAGCAACAGAGAGAGGAGAGAAAGTAATCAGGAACAGCCCAGGACTAATGCAAGCTGAAAAATTTACAGTTAAGATCCCCTAAATGTTATTTCTATCCATACACTCACCCTGGGGACCTCTGCACTTCCCTCCTGATTAGGGTGCTGATACTTTTGGCTTTTGCTCTCTGCTAAAGGTACATTTCCCTGGGAACAGACACTATATTAATGAAAATAAGGAAGCAAGCTCTAAAAACTGATGATCAAAGAAAACTCATCTCCCTTCCTACCTGTTGAACAGCGGTTTCCACCCATGCAGTCCATCTGCCCACAGAGATGTAAAACTTTGGATTGAAGTGACAATCAGCCTGTTGACACACACAGCTGCCTTCCAGAGGAGGATGTGTTTTAGAAGGGCCCTTCTTGGCTTGGCTGTCAGGGGCTTGGTACTTGTGTGGTATCACACCTCAAAACAGTGGGGAATCATTCAGAGAATGCATGACCATGTCCCACTTCACCGCTTCATCAGATTATGCACATTGAATGACCTGTGCTTGATTTTGCAGGATAGAACTCCTCAGAAATTCAGTGCTGCGGAATTCTCGCGCCCAAATTCAAGGGTACAGATTAGTTTATTAAACTCTGTTGTCTCCCTTCACTTTAGCCTTGTAATTATAAACATGCAGGGGTTGGTTTGGGGTCAGGCCAGGGTGGCACTGTGTGTGAGAGGGTTCAAGTGTTGTAGGCATTATGAAAGGTTCTGCACCAACAAAATACTTTTGTTAGTGACAAAGCATGGAAGGTGCAAACAGAGAAGGCGACCTTGGAGTTGACTTCTCCTTCCTGCTGCCTGGTGCTGGAACCAAATCATGAACCTTTCACTGCAGGTGGGGTTCCCTCTGAGCTCTGGGGAACCTGTGCTCCCCTCGTGGTCTCACAGCAGCCAGGAGCTCAAGAACTCTGTGCACCCTCAGACTGCCCCACCCTGTGCCAGAGCAGTGTGGGGGAAAGAGGGCACCCACCAGGGTTTGTTCTTCACACAGAGAAAACTTGACCCTGAGTTGTTGAAGCCTCAGCAAGAGAGATCATCTCCACCTGCCCTGGAAGCTGCTTTTAAGCTGGGCTCTTGTTTTTGCTCTTTGCCTGAGCTGTGTCACCAGCGTGCCCCTGCCTGGCCTTGGCTCCCTCTGATCTTTCATAACCTGTGGGCCAGTGTCTGAGGATGACCATGACCTTGGCCATGTCCCCAGCCCGTGACCAACTCCTGCCATGAGCCTGCCCTGCTGTCACCTGCAGCTCCCAGCTTCCCCGCCCTTTCTCGATCTTCATTTTCCCTTCTTTCAAGGTTTACTGCAGGAACACTGAGTGTCTCAGAGGCTTCAAGTTATGACTTAATGTCTGCCTGTAATATGTTCCAGTTGCATTAATTTGCAAGGAGAAAAAAACCGCAGAGAGTCTGAAGTTCACGGCAGTTAATCAAGTACCATCCTTGTGCAGTAGTCTTTGTTTTAGACAACCTCCTTTTAAGTTTTTAAATGTTCTCTTAATGTTCTGGTAACGTACCAAAACCTGGGTTATGTTTCCAATGTTCTGAAATGGCATAAATGTACTCCTTTGCTGTGCTTAGACTCAGGATCACCCTCATAAAACCAAGAAGCTGATGGGTTGTCTAAGGAAATATTATTGTTAAGTGAATTTCTCCCACTGAAACCCCCCAAAAGTGAAGTACTTACATGCCTAAAGGTATTGTTTGTTTGTTGCTTAAATCAATATTCTTCTTAAATCAATAATGTTTTCATTTTGGTATGACTCAGACATTCTCATCAGGCTTGATATATACCTGTGCTGTACAAGGATTCTTGGGAGTTGTCCTCTCCCTTGGTCTTTTAGAACTGAGAGAAGAGATGCAGTTTTTTACCAGAACAATACCCTGGAATGGGCTTCCTAGAAAGTGGGGTTGATGCATTGACCCTGTCATTGTTTAAGAAGCATTTGGGTGGCATCCTTAACAATATGTGCTAATTTTTGATCAGCCCCGAAGTGCTTAGGCAGTTGGGTGAGATGAGTGTTGCAGTTCCTTTACAGCTGAAATATTCTATTCTATTCTATTCTA
>VZDJ01000306.1:733442-820276 GCA_008694505.1 Cyanoderma ruficeps | reverse complement strand
TTTCTCTTGGAAATGTTCTCTGTCCAACACTGAGCTCCCGGTGCCTTTGCAAAAACACACAGCTTTCAGCTTGTGGGAGACCTGCAAGGTCAGATACCTCCATGGACGTGGCTTTGAGATCTCTATGCTGCCCATAGTGGATACGTGCTGCACAGGAGTGCGTTTCTCAGGCATTTGCTGCACTCTCATTTCTGGCCTGCACCAGCTGAGTAAATACATCCAGGTTTTCCTGAGCTAACCTCACTTTCCTTTTCTGGACTGCATGGCTCACAGAGTTGAAAACTACTCGTCTGCTGTGGACAGTTGCAAGCACCAAACAGGGCAAACAATACAAAGCGCAGGTTCTGCGGCACTCTCCTTTATCATTTCATTCTAGACCTTCCCCTAACGTGCCACAGGAAGGAGCAAACAGGTGCCAGTCGCACGGGTAACAGGAGAAGGCAGCCACTCAAGAACAGGAGTTTTAGCCCACGGCTAGAGGAAGCAGAGGAATTTGCAAGGCGGGTGAGGGCTTGTGATGGCAGAGGCCTGCCAGGCTGTCTGCTCTTGGCTTGCTGCTGAAACCCTGAACTCTTGTGCTCTTGAGAACAACACTTGGGCCTAAGTCCCACTGGAATCAGCATTTCTTCGAGGGATTGCCATCTGCTGAGGAACGGCTTACACTGCTCATCTTTTTGGCAATGAAGCCAGGCCATGTTTCAGAAAGGAGGAGCCTAAGTGAGTCTTTGGAGTTTCCTGGAAGGAACAAAGCCCTGGGACAACAAGCAGCATTCCCTGGCTGCTCTCACTGGGAAAATCCCCACAAGCTGAAGACGCCTGGATAAAGGGGTGAATACAATTGTGATCTACGTTGGCCTGCAATGGTAAGGTCCTGAACATGAAGGTGAAAGGGCACCTCGTGTCCCCGTGTCCTATTTCGGCACCTTTCTGGGAACCAGAGAAATCCTGCCTGTGCCTGTGAGGAACTCAGCCTGGCAACTCCTACTTCCTTTCTGGTTTAGCTTCTGTCTTTTTCTCTTTTGGACAGCACTGCTTTATAACACTGCTCAGCCGAGCCTGCCTCCAGCCTGGCTGACTGGAGCCTGTCAGCAAAGGAAGCGCAGGAAGCCTGGAGAGGAGGCACCGGTGGAGAGGAGGCACCGGTGCTTGAGGAGGCTTTGTGGCCTGCCAGCTCAGCAGCGCAGGACTGGGAATCAAAAGGCCTCAATCCTGTGCTCCATGGCAAGATTGCCTTCCTGGTCAGCCTGCGCTGAAGCTGTGCCTTGCCCCGGCGCTGTGCACTGGCCCGGCACTGTGCGCTGCGGACAGACAGCCCCGTCGGCGGCCCCGCGCTGCTCGGCAGCTGCCCGAGGCTCTCCCGCCTCACAGAGGGGGCCCCCCCGCCCCAGGCGCCCCCTGGCGACTGCCGCCCCTTCGCTGCAGGCACGGAGAAGGGTTCGGGTCTCGTTGCTCGTCCGGGCACTTGGCTCCCTTCTTTTCCAAGAGCGAAGAAGGCTTGAGTAAAGGAAGTAAAGGAAAAAATAACCAGAAAGATTGATTGACTAGTTCGATTCATAAGGGATATCAGGAAAAGATAATGCCTTTAAATACTTGCTTGCATGAAATTTTTTGGGTTTTGGAACATGATTTCATTTTATTCATTCATTTGCTAATTCACTATTATATATGTAGTTTCGTATCATAGATTGGTGAATGCAATTTTCACATCCTGTGACTTTTCACCTCTAGATGGCAACTGGCATGACAGTATTGTTTGTTTGATAAAGTTTTTTATGTAAAATATTCTGCTTTTCAATGGGGTTTTTTTTTTGTCCTTTATTTCTAGCTTATCACATCCAAATAAAAATAGGAGATTTAGAAAATGGCTGTAAGAACCTCAATTCTGTGAAAATTCATGAGTGTTATCTCCAATGCTCTGTCTCAGAAATTCATCTTTGTTTATACGAACCCTTGCAAATAAGTATTAATATTTTTGTGTTTGCTTATGATTGATTACTGGTATAATATGACTCCCCTTGAATACTAAGAATTAATTAAAAATACGTAATGGAGATTTCAGCATGGAACAACCATAGATAATTATGCTGTGTGGTTTCTGGTGGTGAAAGTTATTGTCTGATGGAAGAAGGAGCACTTTTTGCTTTGTTTCACATGGTTTAACAAGATGCTCCCTCACCAAATCCAAATCAGGATAAACAAGAATACTGAATCCTTTAAGTTTTGATACAAATATAAAAACACATAATTTTTCTGTCAGCTAATAGGCAGAAGTGGAAAGAGGGAGCACACTTCACATTTCTATGAAGAGATGTGTTTATCATGCTGGAAGGAACTTGTAAATGTTTGCTGTTGGAGACCAAGGTATAAACAAGAACATTGTCTGCAAAATGTGGAAGCAGCCCCTCTATATTCAGTGTCCATATGGATTCAGTTGCAGTAAATTTTCCAGTATGGGATGTAGCAATTCAAGAACATTAAGACACAACTGTAAAAGTTCCAGAAAAAAATCAAAACAAATGAGATGAGGCTTAAGGAACCTGACAAGGGAGAAGAACTGGGAGCTGTTTAATGTGAAAAAGGAGGGCTGGGGATCATGCAACTGTGATTCTAAAATACTCAGAAGCTGCAGCAAACAAGAAAAGTACAGTGTGCTCTCCATGTCAGGAGGATTTAGTTCAGTGTTGTCCTGGTTTAGGACAGACTAGGGGGAGAACCTCCAAAAGGAGCCCCCTAGAAAACAAACCTCCACCACCCCTTCCCCAACCCAGGGTTTGGGAAGGAATTCCTTGGAGGAAAAGTGGAAAAAATCTGTTTATTGACCAATAGACGAAAGAAAAACAAACACTCCCCAAGACAAAAGAAAAACAAACACTCCCCAACACAAGGGAAAAGAAACAGTACTCAGGTACTCAGGCAGTTGCTGTGCAGGGAGGGCGCAAAGCTTCTCTTGCGGGCCTCGGAGATTCCCGGATGTTCCCAGGTCAGGTCCGGAGCCAGTCCAATGATCTTCGGGGGGAGGAGGGGGGGGGAAAGAGGGAGAGGGAAAAAAAAAAGAGAGGAAAAATGGAAGCAGCGAGAGGCTAGCAGCAGCAAGAAGCTAGCAGCAGCGAGAGGCTAGCGGCAGCAAGTGTTAGCAGCAGCAAGCGTTAGCCAAAAAGCCAAAAGCCAGCTAGCTGCCCCCCTGGCGTAACCAGCCCCGCCAAGGGGGGGGGGGGGGCAGCTGGTAGACATAACAAACAGGAAGGACAAAGCTACACGATTGGGATAATTGGGATAGAGGGCACCGTCAACCCAGGACAAGTGTTGAGGAAGAAATCCCAATGGTGCAGGTAGAGACCAATGGAATAAGGTGTATGAGAAAGCTACTAGATTACCAAGACTGGGTAAAAACGATGAAGGCTGGAATAAATCTAAGTGGATCTAATTTGACATAGGACCATGGATTTGATAACTGAGCTCTCAAACACCCTTTAGCCATATGTTTACATGATGCAAAACTAGATGTGAGAAAAGAATGAACAGAAATTTCTTTTAAAATCCTTCTATGAATTATTCCTCTGTCATAGAAAGTTTTTAGGTGAAGCTTACAGATGCCAAAATTATATGAAACTCTTAAATTACTATGAGTAACAGACTGAGAACTACCAAACCCAAATCTAGACTAAGTGCTTCTGGTCTTGATATTCTTCCTGCATTTTATACAACAGGAATTATATAGAATTAAAGTAAATATTACTGGGGGAAAGAAGAGGTACAAGTAATTGTCAGCACTAGTAATCTAAGTCTATGGGTCTGATCAGAAAAAAAATCACCCCCGTTTTATTCTCTATGATACCTCGGTAAAATAAATTATATAGAAACAAAGATTTATTAGGATACTGCTTTAAAAGCATTGGAGGCTGATTAAAAAAAAAGTGGAGAAAACCAAACCAGTGTATGGAAATGGAAAATTAAAGAACACAAAAAATACAGGGTCATAAGATAAGGAATACTATGTACTATTATTTATGGATTTTCCTGTTATTAATTTCCTATTAATTAAGAAAATTTTCAGATCTGGAGTCTGACTCACTTATTCAGAAAGCTGTAACACTAGCTACTAGAGAAATCTTCATCAACAAAACACTGGAGACAAGAAACAAAAAAATGCTTACTGATCATGTACAAATAGAAATCCCTGATTTCCTTTTTTGAACTTGAATAATGAATACAAGAAGAGTTTAAAATTAAATTGTGTTACCTTAAGAACTACAAATGGGTAAATTATGTGGGTTCAAAACCATAGTGTTTTGTGGAAGGTGACATTAATGAATAGAAATGCAGGTTATGTAACTCTTGTTAACAGCAATCAAGCATTTCAACAATGATTCCATTTTCCAGTGTATCTTAGAAATACAGATTTTCTACTGTATGAAAGTGAAGAAACGATGTCAAAAGCAAATTGAAAAGTATTATTAATTTCATGTTTGGCAAGACTCAAAACATAAAAAAAATAGCATTATTACCAACCACTTTTGAGATTTTCAATATAAATACCAGTACAAAAACTTGAGAGAATAAGTACAAAAATTCAAATCCATTGATTAGAAAACAAAGCTACAAACCAATGCTCCCAAATAGAACCATTATTTCTGTATTAGAAATAACATTTGTGATTAAATATAGATCTCTGGCGTGTGATCTGTATTTAACATTTACATCTGTTTAACTGAAGTTTTGCTAAACAACTCACAAGGAAAAGACTCACCAGAAAAGATGCCAGCCTTTTCATTTAGCAGTAGAAAACCTGTCCTAGTAGCCAATGTTGCTTAACATATTTTTGTCTTACTTCTTAATGTTAAAAAATGAAAAGGAACAGAGAAACTGAGCTCAGCACCTATGTAGATGCCTCATATGCAGTAGTATTGACCTGACGCGTATCGCAACGATACCCTTTTCTAGGATTGTTGCTTCTTGTGCACAAAATAAATAGCAATTTTTGTTATACAGATTAAAAAAATTTGGTTCTGGTAGGCACCTGGTAAAACTAAAAAAAAAAAAACAAAACAGCCAAGCAGCTGCATAGGCCAAGTAATTTAACCTATCATCTAAGTATAGTTCATGTGAAATACATAGTATTTAAATGTTGTTATTAATTTAGAGATCCTGGTAATAAAAGATAATTCTGAAATTTGAAAGGGCTTTGAAATTTGATGAACTTGGTAGTAGAGATGCAAAGATTAGCTCAAGCTGCTGGTATGTGAATTCCCACAATCAAAGTTCTGGCATTTTTTTACAGAAACACACAGACTTATTGCTACTGTCAATGTCACAGAAGTCTACATTTTAGCTCCAAATTTTAGGACAGGATTGTTGCGGTGCATGTTTCGGGTTTTTCCAATGTTTTGTATGTTTGTAGTGGTTTGTCCCNCCCCCCCCCAAACCCCCCCGTGGTGCAACCTTGAACTTCCCTCTGTCAATCACCCTGCTAGAGTTAGAAGATTCTGGGGATGAAACCCCCGATTTGTCCAGGTAATTAGATGCCACCTACATCCTTTGTCTTTGTAATACACCTTTCTAACAATTGGTCCCTGGCCCTGTCCTGTCGGAGACGCCCCTGGGTACTTAACCCAAGGGCAGAGGAATTTTCGCTCTCTCGCACCTGGGCTCCTGGGACCCTCTCTGCCTTCCACCTACCTAGAGAGGTTTCATGGAGAAATAAACCATCAGAAAACCCACCGAGAGCCGCTCTCTTTTCTCACAAGCTGCACTCCACGCTTCAGCCTGAGATTCAGGGCCTGAAAACTCCTGACCTATAGATTCCCGGGGCCAGCTAGCCGGTAACAGCAGCCCCAGAAAGGGAACTTCTACACAGGATAAATTACACAGAAAAAAATAAGGAAAATGTGATCACGGCCGAGAAGATAATCCTTTTCTGATACACAGGCGCTGTCTCTATTCGTTTTAACACAATCGTTCAGCTGTACATCACAAGTTATCCACAGTTTTCAGTACAGTGAAAGTTCATAGCAGAGCAGAGCAGCCTGGAACACATTCATTTGCAGCAAGGTACTGTGTTAATCACTATGGAAAAAAGGATCTCATATCCACAGCTATATCCACAGCATGCTTTCCAACTTGCATTAGCAGGAGTTTGTGGGACATTTTGTAAAATTGACTAACTTGACATGGGACACACTGTGACACACTGTGACACACTATAGTCCTCTATTCTGAGAATTATTTTCTCCTCCAGTCATTAACATGTCAAATATATGTTCAAAAAACACTTATTTATTTTGTTCCTGAGCCAAGAGATGACAAAATAATGCATGTTCACCAGTGAATGGGTTGATATAGATGGAAGTTGCCACTGTCAGTGCCACAAAATATAAACATCCATGGGCAGTCTATAAACTCCTACTTACAAATACAAATGTAAAAAATATTACAACCTCAGTCTCTGGAGACATATATATATATTTCCAATATCTGGGTGTATTACTTTGCAAATAAAGCTACTTCCCTGACCTAGCTCCTGCAGAAGGACATAGAGGATGTTTAATGCCACTCTTACTCTCATGGAAAAGCCACCAATAAATAAAGAAATACTAACCAGTACTCACACAGTAATCACAGTTGGATAGAAAGTAATTAATTCTTTCCCTAGTCTAAGTGAAACCAGCTTTCATTTTTATAAAATCACAGAAAAAATATATTTATAGACTGTGGAAGAAGCCATCACAATATGAACTCTCTCAGTTCTACTGTAAGGTTTGAATGCTGCATGAACAATGTATCACCCTTCTGCCCCAAAGGATTAAACATCATTTTATATTACAGGACTCAAAGCAAATAGGATTTCTGTAACTGAATTGATTTAGCAGTGATTAAAGTTCATTTGATCAAACAGAAAACTTTTCTGTTTGCTAGGAAAAGTGCATGTGAAGGACAGAAAAAGACTTCTTAGGGGGTTCTGTTAGGCTTGCAAAATAGTCAGCATATTATTAAAATACCCATCTGAGGGTGATCTTCAGTCACATTTTCCTCCAAATTTGCTGTTCTGCCTTTCTCTACAGATAGCAGAGAATTTTTTTGCCATAGGTGGCAGGGATTACTGACATAAAAGGCTTTGCAAAGAAAAGCAAAAATACACACCACACACTGCCATTGCATTTTATCTTCCACTAGCTAAATCAATTATTCGAATAGCTATTCTGTACCTAAATTACAGAATTAAAATATTGGGATGTAGAGATTAAAAAAATAAAACCTTGGTTTTCACCCTGTTTTTCACAAAGCAGTTAATAATTTTGGCCAAATGATATTCAGGGCAAGTAGTATCTGCTACCAAACTGTAATTCAACAATCCAGGACACTCATTTTAAAGATACTTGGCAGCATTGTACAGTTATAATTCTCTCATGAAGAACAGGCAAACTCCAGCCTAAGAGCAATTGTTTATCTTTCCAAAATTCAGCTTGCTTCAAAATAAATATATGTGTGTCATTTTGGGCATCGTTTAGAAAGTCTCATACATCTGGGGTTTCAAAGACAAGGGTCATCTCTTCTTCTGGTAATTCCTCTGTATTTCAGTGAGTGATAAAACCATATATATATTACCTCACAGAAAAAAATGCAAAGAATTCACAACCGGTTTCAAGAAATTGTCAGTGTCTGATCAGGCATAAGCCAGCTAGTCTTGGGAGATGTGAAATGTATCAAAACCAGAAAGTTCAGAGGGTTTCATATTTAACACAACTTTCTCAAACATTGCTTCTAATATCTGTATGTGGCACTTAAATATTTTTATATAGAGAGCCACAGAGTAAAGTTTAAGAAACAATAATGAAACCATGATATACAATCCACAAAGGGGTTTTGCATGCCAAGATTTCTACGTGGAGCAACATGCATAAGGAAGGGAAAATGAAAATAAATAACACTCTTATTCTTTCGTGCTTCTAATCAAATCATATCAAACACTAAATCAATCAAACAGAAAGACAGAAATTACTGATTTTTGAAAGCATCTATCAGAAAGAGATTTTAGGGCATAATATAGAACAAAGAAAATTTTGATCCTACATAGAACAGAATCAATTACTAAAGTCACATTTGGTCAAATGAATGCATTATTTGAGGTACAGAAGATATGTGAATTTTTCGTGACATACAGCAGAGTGGATAAGCAAGAAGATTTGGAAAGCCAATGCAAGAAACACAGTTACTTCCACTCCTTCTCTGCAGTTTTTCAAAATTAAACTACAAGAAACCTTTTCAAGGACATTTTATTTTACAGGAAATTGTAAGGATGAAGGCATTTAGTATATATATATTGAAACACTGAATACAACTTAAATTTTAAAAAGCATAATTTTGTTAAAAGGCTTTGGCAAACTTGGAAAGTTAGGGTTACAAGGAAAGGCTATTTTCTATAGTTTACCCCTGAAAATGTACTTGTTAAATATTATTTTAAAAGAATATGGATAAAATTTTCTAATTTCAAGAAACCTACTGAATTTGCAGTTATATGACTACCCACCAAGGTATTTGACTGTGACTGATCTTCTATTAACCACATAGACAAAGGCAGTGAATGGTAAAGACCAAAAAACCTGAATCCAATATTGTCATTGTCAAAATCTATTTAGATATTGTTTCCTCTTGTCTTTGAGAACAGCTGAAGATAATTCCTGTGGAAGGCAGAACAACCCTTCTGAGAAGGGTTGTTTCTGTTGTATTTTCTGTATTCTGTATCAAGAATCTTTATCAGGCCTTAAAATGTGAGTTTATCACATGCTGAAACCTTCTAGGTTGCTATCATTTTCTAGCATATTGAATGTATAATGATCACTTTCATAGTATGGAAAAGAAATCCACAATCATTTCAACATTCATATCTCAAAAGTATATAAAATGGAAAATATATAAAGGAATATAGTGTTCAGCAAAGAGGCAGCTGGTGAGGTCAAGTGTTTGCATCTACTGTGCATAACTGAGCCTAAATTTGCAAGCTCAAGCTTATTTCCATAACAAATACATAAAATTTACTGATCAGATAGCCTCTAATTGCAATGCATTTTATTTTTAACCACTAGGATTAACCCCATAGTGTCTAAAATAGAATGAATGACAAAATGTCATTAGACTATATTAATGGTAAAGTGTCTCATCACAGAAAAAAATAAATGAGAGTTTAGTAACATTTTTATGCACTACCTATATTAATAACAGTACTTTAGTGCATTATTGAAGCAAGTTTACATTTTATTCTGCTCATTCTCAGAAACTGTCATGTCTGTGGCTGACTAACTGGGCAGGCAGAAGACCCAGGTTTAGTACATCATCCCTTTGTATGGCTCATAGTGAGGCAGCTCTCTCCCTCTGCCACGTAGGCTGCATGGTTTTAAACAGAGCATTAATTTATAGTGATCCAAAGTCCTGGTTTAGAGCAAATTTGGGAGCAAAGCTCTGAGTGAGGCTCCTCTAGAAAGCAAATTCAAGTGGCCCCTCCCCCAGCTGGTTCTGGAAAAGATTTCCCTGGAGAAAAGTGGAAAAAAACCCTGTTTATTTAACAAGAAAAGTATTCAGCACAGATATTAACAAAACCTTAAAAAAAACCAAAACCTTTTGCCATTCTGAAGAGATGAGCAACTCAGACCCCCCCCCCCTACCCCTTTTAAGGTGCAGCTTGGCTCACACAGTCTCTCATCAGTCCCTCTATCTCTGGCATACAGCATCCTAGGCCCCAGTTGGTCACAGGTGTGAGCTCCCAATGTTTTTCTGGGTTTTCAGTCCAGAGCAGGTTCCAAGAAAAGGAAAAACCACAGTCCTGGGAATTGCTTTGCCTCAGCTAGCCAAAGTATTTACTAAAAGCAAAGGAGAGCTTTCTAAAAAAAACCCCAAAACAACCTAACTAAAAAGAAACTAGCTAAAAGCAAAGGAGAGCTTTCCTGATGTCCTTCTGTGTGAAGGATGTGGGGGAGCAAGTGCAGTTTCTGAAAACAAACTCCGAGCTTCTTCTCCCACTCTGCTCTCGGAGCCAGTCTTAAAGGTGCAGAACTTAATACCCAGCATAAACAAAACCGACAGTGGAGGATATAAGCATCATAAAGTCACCCCAGGACATCCAACAAGGGAAATAACTGAAGGAACAATAGACTAACGATTTAGTAACAGTCTGTGGAAGTTATTAGATCAGACTGCAGGAAGAGCAATTTAATATTATTTCTTGTCCCCTGTAAGGGAGTAAAAACAATTCCCCTGACACTTTTCATATGCTTGTTCAAGTTAATTAGTGCGCTTGTGTTTAATGTAAGTAGAAATCATTATCCTTGCTCAAACTCATCATCATCCTTCTGGCTTGTCTCCTCAATGCTAACTTTGCTGTTTCTTGCCTTACAAAAGATTGCAAGTTAAATTCTTCCAATTACCAGAAGATTAAACACTTCATGAAGGGAAACATTCCAGTAATAGGAAAGAATTATCTGCAGATAATGATATTTCTTTTCATTACTAGCATGATATAGTGTTGCACTGCATGACACGAAAGAACCATGCGCACCTGTCAGGTTGAAGTGAGGAAAAGAAGGGAAGTTTATTATGATTTGGGGTTCAAATAGGATTTGGAATTTGATCAAGGATTGGGAGATAAGAGGAACACCTCTCTGACCCCAGTGGTCAAACCAGCAGTCCATCACAGGGAGGAATGAAAACAATCTACCTTGTCCTTTCCCCTAGAAAGAATGTTGTTTACAAAAACATCAGTATTTGTTTATATTTAAATCATGAGAAAGCTCCAATAGAACTAGAAACAATCAGAAGGCTGAAGGGCGACAATATAGGACATTATTGCAGCAGGTATCAAAGTGAGAAAGCATTGGCAGGAATAGTCTTGCCTTACTTCTGTGACTTTCTGACAGTTGAGAAAAATGATCCTGTCTTTGCAATGCCTAAATGTATAAATTCACATGAATATATAGAAAAGTTTTTATTTTCTTACTGATGCCGTATATTGATAGCATGGAACAAATTTATTGCAGAGACTCCTTTGTACAAAGCTATGCCTTCAAAAAAGAGAAAGGAGTTGCTCTCCTCCCTTCCTACAAATATACACAATTAGATTAAAAAAATGTGATAACAAAAGCTCTACGCTTTTAATGAGGTGATTACTCAGTAATTCTCTGTGAATTCCTAGCACCATAAACATTATCATTAAGGCTGTTACAGAAATGGGCTGAAACAGAGGGCAAGTTTAGACCTGGTACTGCAGTATTTAAGTGGGGTTGCAAAATGATTTCATGAACTAACAGGAATAAAGTTATGTGTAAAAGATAAAGCTATTCATTCCTGCCACCACATGCTTAAAAAGAACTTTTAAAATATCTAGATTTTCTGTATTATCTAGCCAAAGTAGGGATTCCAGTGGGGAATCAGAAATGTTTGTGAAACCTTGGGTTTAATGATTTTTTACCCTCTTCAATTCAGAAATGCAATAAGGACACACAATAAAGAAATCATCCGATTTTAATGAATTATTTTAATTGTTCAAAATGTAGCTTTACATGCAGCTTAAGTGAATAATAAAGCAGGAGAGCATTCTTCTGAAATCAGGAAAGATTTTTCAGGAAGAAAAATCAGCAGTTTGAACCACATTCAGAATGTTAGTAGGAGTTTTATTTATCATCTTGTAGATAATTTCTGTGAGATACTGACACTTTGTTGTTGTTGTTGTCTTGGTTTTGTTTGGTTGGTTGTTGTTGCTGTTGTTTTTCCAGTACCTTATACCAAATTCCTGAATTCATACATCCAAGAGCACTAAGTTCTGTCACTGTGCTTGTATTTATACCCTGTAATCCCTCAGTAGTTCTACACAATGTTTCTGCTGGGCCATTTTTCATTACTTTTTGATATACTTTTGAAAGTTTCATGAGAAAATAACTGTAAAGTAAAATGCTCCTTCTTATACTGTCATGGCCCACGCCACACATCCTGCTGCTGGATTTCTGTGTAACTTGTACGCATGAATATACTCATTTGTCATGGAAGTATAAAGAGGAACAGGGGGAAACTAAATACAAGAATAGAGTTTCGGTTATTTCTGGAAAGTTTTTTTTATAGGTTTCCATACTGTTGCAACAAGAATAAGTTATTTTGCTGGTGATTCAAACCACAGTCTCTCAGTATCTTACTCAGACCATTAGAAGACCATAAATAGGGTGACTTGGTAGAGGAGCAAGAGCTCATTGCCAGTGTTTAAGGAAGGGATGTGCTTGTGGCACTGTAAAAAAGTTGTTCATGTGTAACTTAAAGACAGAGAAGAAAATGTATAAAGTGAAGAGCTTGTTATGGTAACAGGCTGACTTATTTTGTGGGAATTGTCATTGATCATCCTGACAATCTATCAGATTATTTTAAACAGTGACAAATTACTAAATGTTATTTTAGCTAATACCATGTATTCAAAAGACACATATATCTGATGATTTTCTTCATCACAAGTTCAGCAAAACCACACTTATTTCCAGCAGGAAGGCCACAGCTTGGTGAAGCATCATAAGAACTATGACACTAAACACAGATCATCTGCTTTGACTAGAAATTAGTCACATGTCACCTTGTCTCTGAAATACTCTGAAACAGACAAAAAGACAGCTGTAGGTGTAAATATTTTGATTCAATCATGCTGTTTGACATCATCCCACTACCAGTAGGATTCAGGAAAGTTCTACTCCCCAGTACCTCAGCAATGCAGGTTTAGCAGCTGAAACTAGAGCAGACATGCAGGTAGGACAGAGGTGGCAACACGCCTGGGGTTGAAAAGCATGCTTTCATGCATATGTGCTGATGTTTTATTTTTCTACTTCTTAAAAAAATTATGAAAAATGAAATGCAGTGATTTTGGCTGGTGTTTTAAATGGGTCCAAGATGATAACCCTTTGTATTAGTGTAACTTTTACAACTTATGAAACCTGCAAGGAACCCCACTGTAGCACAGTTTATTATTACTAAAAGTTTTCCAAAAGATAATAAAAGTGTCAGGGTTAAGTTGCATACAATGTTCTATGAATCAGTATGTAACCCTAGGTCCATTTTTTGCCCCGAGACTGCCAATCTTCAAGGAGCTCAGCCAGGGGTTTATTTCACTTCTTCACTCAGCATCTGTACAGAACCAATTACATGATTCCCTTTCACAAGCTGCTTTGCAAAGACTTTTGAGAAGGGTTATATGAAAAATAGGGGAGCATTGAATACAGTTGACTATTTATACTGGTAAGAGTCATGCAATTAAGTGCATTAGAATCTCTTTACTATCCCTTACTATCCCTAAACAGGAACATTAGAAAAAAACACAAAATGCATAAGGAGCAATGAAGTGAAATAAAAGCTCGTCTTCAGGAATTATTGCGTAGCCTTCAGAATAAATAGTGAATATTTCTTTCCTAATCATTAAAATGTAATATGCTTTATTAAAGACCTAAAGATAGAATGTTTTTTCCATGCAACACAAACCTTGATTATATGAAAAGGTCAACATTTACTAAAAATAACATAAATATAAACTGAAATTAATAAAAACAAGGATTACAAAATATTTATATTTGCTCAAGCTGGTTTATTTCTGAAAGCAATGAGTACTAGGAAAAGAAAGCATTTTAAAACCCTTATGAGTGAATATTCAGAAATATCTAAAATTGTTATGAGAACATATAATTTTGCTTACGGTCACAAAACTTCAAACAATAGATAAGACATCACTAATAAAAGTCCTTTATGAGCAGCTTACTAAAATATATGCATTGCTTGTAACTAAGTCTTGAAAAACAGCCTTGAGAAGATAATAAAAATTCGTACAGATATTCTGCCACTCTCCAACTGATGTTCTTCCACATTTGGCTATTTGTTAATTTTTGTACAGCTCTAGTGAAAGTGAGAATATCTGCCTAATTCTAATTGGAAATAAAGGACTGAAAAAATTATACCTTCAGATTCATAAATCTCTGAACATTTTTAGACATTAATTTTATTTTTTAAATATTATTTTCAATTACAGATCTTCCTTCAAACTTTTAGAACCAGATTGCAAGTACTTCTTTTAGGTTTATATAATATGACAGATGTCATATGGACCCCTCTACAACAGATATTTTGCAGTTTTGATGAAAAGCTTTCTTTTTAGCATTTACAGTCGCCCTCATAATTCTCGTCCTCTAAAATGAAAACACAGTCAGTGGCTTGGAGAAACATATCTCAATTAGAACAAATTGCTCATTTTCTAGAGAGATTTGGGTATCAAGAAAATCTGACTCTTCTAGTGTAAAATCATTACTCTTTATGTAGTCTTAATGACTGTTGGATTCGTCTGTGAAATTATTCCAGGAAATTTCAAGATGTGGGTGATTTATCTAATGATTTATAATAACTGAATAATAAGAAAATAATGTATTTTAACAGCACTGCTACTTTTTTTTTTGTATTCTATTATATTATTTGATATCCCTTATACAAACCAACAGTATATTCAGCTGACACCAGGATTTTTCAATATTTCAGGTCACTCTATCCAAAATTAAATTATTCAGATGGGTAAGATGAGTCCATTTCCAGAGACTCTTAGTCTGTATTTTATTGAAAAGGGTATAGAAAAGATATACAAAAATCACTTGTGGGTTAGGAAGTCTTATAGCAAAAAATCTCCAATGACTTAATAAAGTTTGTACATATAATTAGTAAACAGAAGACTGGGATATGATAATAAACTGCAGGTTCTTCAAAGATGAAAACCTTAGATGCTTAAAAATACGCTCTTGTTGAGAACTAGTGGCTAGGTATCAGATGCATCCATATCAGGAAAAAAAAAATAGAAGCTCCTTTCTTTTCAGAAGCTTGGATGATGAACCTCTGGAAGATTTTAACAGAGGAAGCTAGTGGCTGTTTCTAGACTTCAGTCTTCCAACTAAGTGGGCCTATTTGTGAAGAATATTTAGTCTTCTTGTATGTATAAAAAAAAGAAAGAAAAAACATTTTTCACAGTCTTCATCTCTGGTAATTTTTTTCCCCTCTTGTTTTCCTTTCCCTCTGTGATTTTTTTCACACTTCTGTTTTATCTGAATTACTGGCACTTTCCTTCCCTCCCCCCCCATTTGTTCCTTTATCATGCTTAATTTTTTTTGTTTTAGAATATATGTTTGGTCAAATTAATTCCCTTTTTCGACTACAACTTTGAAAACTCATATCATTATATTTTCCTTTCTGTACCTGCCTCCATCTACATTGAAAAATAATTTCTTTCCCTGATTGTCAGATCAAGGAAGACTATTAAGACTTCCTTCTTGGAAAAAGGAGTTTCTATTGGAAATTCAAAATGGTTCACCCTATTTCCATACATATATACATACATGGCACTATATTCACATCTTCACCTCAGCAGTGAAATCTTATCAAATGACCTCATAGATTCATCATCTGTCAGCACAAAAGATGACCCAGTGTAGGAAAAGTCCTTATGAAAAGCTGTATCTTTTCATATGCTAACTTAAGACATATAGGAGACCAATGCCTTTAAATAAAAGATGATTATCACAAAAAAACTCCATTCTTTCTCCACCCAACTCCTGTTACAGTTCCACATTAATGCCTGCTTCTCTATTTATCTCCACACCAAGAAGCACCTCTCAAAAGCTTCACTGCAATTGACATAAGGCTTCTTTTCTCTTCCCCAAGGTTTCCTATATTTTTTTAGTACAAAGTGCTTTTCAAATTCTTTAATTAGAATGACAAGTTAAATGGCCTTACTGAAGCATAAGCTTTAGAATTTAAAACTCTGGATCCCTATACTATTTTCCATAATTAAAAACAGTAAAAAAATCCCCAGATAAGTAAGTGTTTATAAGTCACTAAAACTTGAAATTGATTGAATATGTAGGTATGAGAGATTTGGATAAAATATTCTGTATCTTTTTCAGCTGTGAAAATTTTCAGCTATATCATGTCCTTTGTATCCAGTATCCTCACAATGGTTTTCATCTGACCTTTCAGTACAAGAGAACTAAGCAACATCAAAAGATGGTCCACAATGCTATCATTTATCAAAGCCAAAGATTTATGACCTCAAACTTTTCATGTGTGAGAATGCATTTATTACATTAGTTAATAAACTGAGGTATATTTGAACTCTATGGTGAATGTTACTGAAAATGTCAGGCTAAATGATATATTGCTACCTTTTGGCTCTAGATGATGTTAATAATATGCAGAATTGTGTTTAATACCTAAAAAGAATAATTTTTTCAATGATTTTACAATTTACAATTTAGAGCCTTCTAACAGTGCAGACTAAATGTTGAATACAACAGTGATTTTGAAAATGGATTTGAAATGTTTGGTATATTTTTGTTTAAAAAAGAGGAAAAAAAATCTTCTCTGCTCAATATGAGGTAAGATATACCTATCTCACACTCAGAAAAAAAATCTTGTACTATGGAAAATAACAGTGTGTCCTGAGAAAGATGAGGGATGGATCTGGAGAAGTTATTAACCATTATATTAACCACTAGGTAGCAACAGTTAAAATTTCAGCTACTATATATAGAGGAAAAGAAACAAGGCAATATCTCTTGGGATCATGAAAACAAAATAGGTTTGGGGTTTTTTTGTAGATATATAGATAGATAGATAGATATAGATATATAGAAAAAATGAATTATGTATGCTTGTGATGTAATTTGTGGGGCTAAGAACTGTTTTAGAAGTGGTATTTTTCTGGAGACAACTTTCCATAGAAATATTGATAAAGAAAATAATGTTTAACCCAGAAGACAACACAAACCAGTTTCTTAGTTTAAGGACTGGGATTTTTACCTATTTTGATATTTCGTCAGTGATATTTACCAGACCATTTTCCGTGATCTAGGGATTAAACAACCATGTTCTATTTTTTAAAAGGCTTAATGCCTCTACTTTAACTGTGCTTGCATATTGATTAAGACTGATTCTTACTTATTTGTTAAAATGGGTTTGGTCCACCATGTTTTTAAAGAATAAGCAGGCTTTAACAAGGTATTTGAGAAAAAATTGGTAATGGTCAGAGCAGAGAGAGAAGATTCAGTTCTAAACTCAAGTTCAGGGAATGATGTGCAGGGCTAGCCACATATTTCACCGCAATAGAAGTAGAAAAGGGAACAGACCTTTTTTATATCTTTTGAATATTCCCTGGATGACTTCTGTCAAAGATTACCTTTGTTCTCTGACTAATCTACCTCCCCTAACCTCTTATTAAACGACTTCTAGAACTGGACTATTAGCTGGTATGAAATAATTTGTTACTTTAGATGATTACATGGTATAAGAACCTCCCCCTCTACAGTTTGAATCATCACAAGGATTAATCTTTTGAATTAGTCCTTTTGAGAGAGGAAAGACAGTAGCATTATTGAACCTGAATATATAAAACAACTTTATGTGACTTTCATTTTACATGAATTCCAGGCAGTATTCCCATCTTTACCTTCCCCTTGATAGCTATTGCAGAGGAAAACAAAGCCAGAGTAGGACATTAATGCTAAAAGTTCTCTGGAAGAGAGAGACTTTTAAGAGCAGTGTATCAGTGAGACTGCAGAGTTTACCCCAAAGTTTGGAATCTTCAGGGGGATTACTATCAATGTACTTGCCTGATCAATAAGAGATGGGCTTTCTTCATCTCTTTTGAAAGGGAAGAAAATGCTTAACATTTGTTATTTTTTTCCCCATGTATCTTCATAACCTTACTGTATGTGCATCTCCAAGTTTATTGCCAATCTCAATAACATGTCTCTAGGTGCTCCTTCTATTCATCCCTCCCCTCTGATAGCTCTGATTTAGGTTTTTTTTAACTGTAGGATATCATTAGAGTAAAAAATTACAACCTTCGTGTTGCTACACTCATGACAGTTAAAATGTCTTTTTTTTTTCTATGCTAAAGAATAGATATATAAAGGCCAATTTTGGTGAATTTCTGAAAAAAACACATCAATGTTGAACAAAAATAAACCACCATGACCTTACAAATTCACATTCTTTTGCACTTTTCTCAGGTGAGTTGCTTGATATGTAATGAAAGCTTTGTATCTGAGAAGAGGAGGTTAATGCTCACCTCTCTGGAGCATTTATTAAATAAAAAAGTGGTTAAATGCAGAAGACAAGACTTGATGGAATCATCACAAAAACAGAGCAAAATCATACATGCGTTTTTCTCTGACTGTTGATATATGTTGCTTTAAAAATTCTTCAGGTGCCAACTAACATTTTGTCAATGTCTCCATGGGAAGCTAGACACTGATGAATCAAAATTTTGGTCTTGGTTCACAGAGTGAATCCATTGTGAGGAATTATTTATATGCTGTCCTTTAGTTTGTGAAGTACAACATATCTCTGTATGGCATGCACAAAAATAATAAAGCTTAGACAAAGACTATACAAGTTTGTTTTACTCATCTGAATAGATTTTTTAAAAGGTTAAATTTATGCCAGTTGCACTATCTAATGAGGTCTCCCTTTTGTAGGCTCATCTACAGCATTTCAAATTCCTCTGATTGAAATACTTCACACCCCTTACTTCTGAGTGAAAAATCTGAGCAATAGAGCCCTCAAATTTAGTACAATATTCTTTGTGCAGGGACTGGACTACTTAATATGATTTTTAAGGAAGGCCTAGCATACCACGAAGTAGTCTCTTCTGTAGGGCCTAAATTCTGTAGGGAAATCTCTGTGTCCATAGATTTTTTTCCTCCACGCCAGCCAAGGGCACCTGGCCTGGACCAGGATATCTGAAAGCAGTTAAATCATGCTTTTTCAGACTGATTTCTAAAGCAAAAGTAAGTCCAGGCCAGCTGTGCCACTTTGGAAGTATCCCTGAAAGGACCAAAAATAATTTCAGAAGAAATTTCAAACCATGGGGATAACACAATTTAGGGACAGAAGTCCAATGCACTGCAGATCCTGACTTTTCTCAATCTGCAAAGTGTATATCATTGTCCTTCCTTTCCACCCACTACAATAATCCTTCACACTTGTTTATAATCAAAAGCAATTTTGTGGAAATACAGGGAAAAGTAGGGGGAAGGCATAACGAAATTGAGGGCGGGGGGGGAGGAGGAGCAGGGGAGGGAGACACCTTTTGGATCTGCCTAAAGGCGGAAGAAATTAAACAAACGCAGTCAGCTAGCTGAAGACAGAGCACTCAGGAGTAGAATTACTGACAGCATAAATATCCTAAACTTGTGCCAACTTCCTCCTTAGGACAGAAAATGACAAGGAATTTATGAGACATGCATGACTCAGTGAAAACTGTTCAAAAAAATTCAAAATTCCTTTACCTACTAAAGCATTTCCCTCTTTATAAGAAATCCTCCAAATAAATCTGTTTGTTGGATTATATAACACCATTATAGATGCAGTACAATAGTTGCTGAAGAAAACACATAATAGCAAAACAAAATAACCTCGCCAAAACAGGCCAATTCAGAATAAAACTTAGAGCAGGAGAAAGACAAAACCAACACAAAAGTAAAAAAAAAGAAAAAAGAAAAAAGAAAAAATTATATAAATATTTATATATTTATATATATATAATGCTCCAAAATTCTATGTGTAGAAAGTGTAACTTACATAAAAGCTGCTTTAAAACTCAAAATACATATGTGAAGTCATTTCCCTTAAATGGAAATATCCACGCATTTATGGAAATATCCATGCATTTCATTAATTTCAGAATTCCAGATAAATTATTTCTTAAAAGAAAAACTTACTCCATTAAAAATTTACTGTCACAGTTTGGAATATAAACCAACTACTACATAACTCTTCGCTTTAGTAAACAATAATATGTGGATTGCAGAATTCTGGTTTCAGCAGTACTCTAAAACCTATGTGATTCTGTACGGTTGAACTCTTGCTTTTTTACTTTAATTTACCTGATTTTAGAAACTTATGTTCAATTTCTTTTTTCCTGTGAGACCATGTGCATCAAGACCAAGCTATCCAACCCACCTGAGCAAGCTGTGCTGGCGGTCTGTCATCCTTACAATGAAAAGGAGCTTCATGGAAGGAGCTTCCATGATTAAAATGGAAGCTCCTGCATTTCAGTGGTGTCCCCATTGCCTGTAGTCCTGCCACTGGACTCTACTGAAAATGAGGTAGAATTGAGATTATTTCTCTCAAACTTTCACAGTTATTGTTGCATTCCCTGCGGGGAACTGCAAGGATTTCTTTTAAACACATGATCTAAGATAAAATTAAGCTAAATGAGATAACATTGTATTTGACAACCATTTATTGGCAATGAAAAAAAAAGTTGCTCACCTAAAGAGGACTGGAAAAGACAGAAAAGAGGGAGGGCGAGAACGTGAGGGAGAGCAAGGGCCAGCGAGGGCAGAAGAGCCAAAAGGCAGGCTGGGGCCCGGGCAAAAAGGACAAAAACCAGGCTAGAGCCACAGTAAGAAGCAGACCTCAAGCCTGGGCAAAAAGACAAACCAGAACCCCCAGTACAGAAAGTTCTGACTCAAAAAAGCCCCAGAGCTTGTGACTGAGTTATTTTTATGCCCCTCTGTCCTGGGTTATAGTCTATTCAATTTCATCTGCTGAAAAACAGTTGGGGGTGGGTGCCTTTTGATAATGGGCCAACGGTCAGTATCAGGTAGAGCATTGTTCTTATCTTTCTCCATAATGGGCCATTAACACTCTTCCCAAGCCCCTAGCGTACCTATTGTGAGATGCTCCACCCCATGGGAGGAGCCAGCCATTCTTACCTGGGTAAAGCTGGGACTTTAAACCAGCACAGGGTCTTGCTTCATCTGATTACGGGAGGAAGGCTGGACCCTTCTCACCACCCCAGGACCCCTTTCTTTTCTGCTACTGGATCATTTTCTGCCTCAGTGGAGCTGTACCTGCCATTCCAGGAGGACTCACTTTTGGACTGCTTTCCACACCCTGACTAACAAGGTTGTAGCTTTGACCCTGTCAGGGCTTTTCAAAATTGTTGTTTGTTGGTTTGCTGGTTTGGTGGGGTGGTTTTGTTTTCTTTTTTTTCTTTTTCTTTTCTACCACATTTGTATTCTTATATTCTTAGTAAAAAGCTGTTATTCCTACTCCCAAATCTTTGCCTGAGAGCCGTTAATTGCAAAATTAGAACTTGGTGGGGGGGTGAGGGGTTTACATCCTCTATTCTAAGGGGAACCCCAGTTTCCCTGGCAGATACCTCTTTCTAAACCAAGACACCCTCGTCTCCTCCCAAGGTATGCCTGCTGTCAGGAGACCACTGGCCCAGTCCAAGGTCCCACTGCAGTCCATGGCTGGAGACCTTTTCCCATCTGATTGGAGAACCCCTCTGGAGGCTGCAGCGTCCCTGGAGATCTCCTGCTGCCTGCCTGTCCCATGTCAGACATGAGCTGGTTGCCAGGCAAAGTCTCCCCAGGGACAAGGCTTTCCTCCAGCCTGTCCTACTCCACTCCTGCAGGCGGACAGGTGCAAGCCCTGCCCCACATGACTCGGACAAACGGTGTTTAGACAGAAATCAAAATTAAATTGGCTCCTCACAGTTGTATAAACAAGATGCTTGCAAAAGTCCATCTCCTTCTATGCTTATCCATACTTAGAGTTATAAGTAGATTACAGAAACTAGTCCCACAGGGCAAGAAAGCCCTTAGATCAATAACATTGTTTAGAAAGGAATCTCATAAAACCCCAAAGAATTAGGGAGACTAGAAACTTTAAGACTTCCTGTTATAAAAAGGACCAGAGGTCAGCCATAGTGAGATGACTTATGTAGAGATGTACCGAACTCAGCAAATTGTTTGACATTAGCTGTTTATTCAAAAGGAAAACACTTCCTGTGGTACAAGCAAGGAGTGCTAGTTACCTAGTAGCTAGCCCCACTCATAGCCTGAGAGCCAGTTTCAGGATTCTAATTTCATAAGACATCTGGTAATTGTTTCACATGTGAATGAGATACCAAGATTTATTTTAGAGGATATCAAATGAATAAACATACATAAAAAGAAAAAAAAATCGAACTGGAGATATTTAATAATGTTTCAGAGATTAAACAATATTAGGTTGTGACTGGTGACTTTGCATTGCCCATTTCTGGAGGTTAAAAAGGAGATGTCAGGCCCTGAGAACTGTTTCATTTGCCACATCAAGGCACCTCTCAGATTTAAAATGCAGGTGTTGGACCTTGGTCACTTTGGCACATGCCCATTACAGGCTCAATCCCTGCCTACCTTGTTTACCTAAAGTTATCTAAGAAATCCAGATAATGCAGAGTTCAGGTCAGAGCATGTATGAAAAATAAACATAATCATTTTATACTAAGAAACAAAGCCATCATGTCACATGTAATAATCTGATTTCTAAATTCATTTGAACATGAAGTAAACTCAATCCAGTTGCAGAGAAATTTTCTAGGATGCAAAATAAGTAGATCACTCTCCAACTTCTTGTTTGAAACTGAGCCACTTTGCAGAAAGACAGGCCTAAGCGCAGGGCTAAAAGAGAACAAGCTAGAATAAGAGTTAGGGTGGCATATAAGTCCCCACTCAGCCACTCATTAATCACTCACTCAATCTGTCCCAGCATGGTGGGGGGGAAACAGCAGTAGCTTAAAACATCAGTGTATTACCAACACTGTTCCGGTGTTGTGATCCAAAAACAAAACATGCTGCAGGCTGCTATGAAGAAATTTTGCTACATCCTAACCAGATCCAGTACACCCATTCTCAGTGAAAAACTGTTTACAGACTTCCTGGAGACCTCACTCAGGGCCTACAGTCATGCTTATGGTGTCATTCGTCAACTCCTGTAATACACAGGCTGAGAACACAGGTGACATGTGTCCTGCCCTACACAGATATTCCTATGGACAGACTCTTGACCCAGGAACTGCTCTATAAACTTCTGAAAGTGTGGAAAGTAAGCATGAGGAACCTTTTCATTTCTGCTCGCCGGAAGGCCTCAGCACCAGGCTGGAGAGTCGGCAGGCAGCTGCCTCATGTGTGAGGCAGTGATTGGTTGGGGAGACTCGTATGAACAGAGAGCTGATTGGATAAAGGGACGGGTGGACAATGACAGCACATGGCAGGCAGCCAATGAGGGCTTGTTTCGGTTACATTCGGGTAATGCCAGGTACAGTCAGAGTATAAAAAGGATCAGTTTGCTGCCCTCAACAATCACATTCAGGGTATAAAAAGGATCGGTTTGTTGCCATCAACAATCACATTCAGGGTATAAAAAGGATCGGTTTGCTGCCCTCAACAGTCACATTCAGAGTATAAAAAGGATCGGTTTGTTGCCCTCAACAATCACATTCAGAGTATAAAAAGGATCGGTTTGCTGCCCTCAACAATCACATTCAGAGTATAAAAAGGATCGGTTTGCTGCCATCAACAATCACATTCAGGGTATAAAAAGGATCGGTTTGCTGCCCTCAACAATCACATTCAGGGTATAAAAAGGATCGGTTTGTTGCCATCAACAATCACATTCAGGGTATAAAAAGGATCGGTTTGCTGCCATCAACAATCACATTCAGAGTATAAAAAGGATCAGTTTGTTGCCATCAACAATCAATCACATTCAGAGTATAAAAAGGATCGGTTTGTTGCCCTCAGCAATCTTCTTCAGGGCAACAAGGAGGTCGGAGTGTCTTTGTTCCCCATTGCTACAAAAATATTTCTTAGTATTAGAGCTTTGATGAAAAACAAACAAACAAAACAACAACAAACCCCAAACCAAGCAACAAACAAACAAACAGGCTTCTGAAATATAATGAGTGTTTATGTGAGTGTTTCGTATGACAGGGTTAAAATTAGGGGCATAAACACCAGTCATCACACACAGTGCTGTGGTGCATTCTGTTGTCACAGGCTACTCCTTACTTGATAAAAAATGTATCTAGCAAGGAAAAAAGCCCAATTTAAAAGTCTCATCGTTACTTATGAATATTGATTATGGACTTCCTAATGTTTTCTTCAGTAAGAGCAAAGCAGTAGAATTCCACACTGTATTTCTAACAGTGTCACTGTTTTGCAGGCAACAAGCAGAATGTATCTCAGTGTAGGCACAAAGGGTTGCTACCTATTTTGAAGTAAATTTCCACAAATACTGAAGATGAAAAGTGAAAAGCTGAGCTGCTATTTTTTTGTCTAGGCTAGCAATTCACCTTCCCAAGGAAAAGATACTGATTTGCTTACTGCAAGTCAGCATTTTTAAAAAGCAACATTTTCAAAAACCTTCTTTGATCATCTTTGCACGTTAAAGGAAATATGCATACATAGCAAACTTTTCTGGTTTACCCTACTTAAGAAAATGTGGGTCCCTTCCAACTCAGCACATTCTATAATTCTGTGAAATTATTTTGTTAATTTTCTACCAAAGGAAAGTAAACATCTCACTGACTTTCTGGTGCAAAGCATACAAAGTGTAACAGAAGAAATTTGGTTTTACTTTAAGTTTACAACTTTCAAAAATAACTAATTCTTGTGCTGTTTCTCAGGCCTCTATACTGAAAGAAGATATGATGTCGCTGATTTCTAGAAAATCAATGCAGCAGCAGGATATTTGTTTTCACAGTGCCAAAATAAGGATGGGAACAGAACAGTCTGATGGTAATACAGCTTCTTGTAATAAACCTCATTCATTCTTCAGTAAATGCTAATTTTAAATTGCTATTTACCATAATGTAAATAACCTAAAAAAACAGAAAGAAGGCAAATGACATCACAAAGCACTTACTTTACCTAACCTCTTTTGGAAAACTGCTGTAATAGCAATGGCCACATGAGAACTCACATTCATGTAGGAGCTGCTGGACTGGTTTATATCAATTACATATGCACCTCAGAGCCACAAGCAATTTCTGTCATTCTTTTTACCTTCTTAACAGAATCTGGAACTGGAATAATAGCCTGATTCTATGTTCCTCCTTTAAAAAAAAGATTGTGTCATTCTTTTGCAGGCTACCCACCTCTCCACCAAAAATACCTCCAGAACCATTCAAAAAAGCAAAATCCGTTATTACCTAGATTATACAGCACCTCCATGATGGGAAAAAAGATGGCTAAAAAGCCCATATCTTACCCATAAAACATAGGAAAAAATGGAAATAAATGAGAATAGTAAACATTTTCTTTAGCATCAGAATTTACTTAATATTTGTTTATTAGAAAAGTTTTGAGTATATACTAGACACTTCTCTGAAATATTCAGTGTTTTGAAACCCACCACTAGGTATTCTGTAGTACAGTGCATTCTTCCCAGCTTCTTCTAGGGCAAAACCTAATCAATGCCGCCCAAGTTTCATTTATTTCACTAACAACAGGACTAGTGATTTTCTAAAGATCTCACAAACTTTAATAGATCCTTGTGTTCCTCTAGTCTGTATTGTATTCAGAGGTAGTAGGCAGATCATTATTTTCTTTGCTTTCTTTATCCCTGCAATAGTATGAACAATAGTTTTGGGGAAAGTGTTTGTAAAGAAATATTCTAATATCTTACTCTCACCTCCTATACAGGATTTGAGACAAAACATTCCATGTGACATAGTTGCTAAGAGAGTCACATGGCTATCAAAGAAATTTTTCACTTGGCTTTTCAAAGGAACAGAGGATATATGATCATTTTTGGTCTAATGTCAGACTGTGCTAACACCCATCAACACCTTGGGATGGGATACACAAGAATGCTACTTTGTTTTCCTGGCTGAGAATATTATTTTCTACAATCATTCTTACCATATGGATTTTATAAATCAACCACAACAAAAGAAAAAAAAAAAGATAATTCTCTGCAACAGTGTCGTTTGACCCAAGAGGCAAAAAGCCACAGTAAAATAGGTTGGTAAAAAATTTATTTTTCTAGAGATATCACTCTCTTCTAAATGTCAAGTGTATGTTCTAAATGTCAAGTGTAATGACTCTAAATATCTATACGGATATTTTCATGAGGGCAGGAAGAATTTTCTGTTTCACTTTCTTCTGACTTCAACAACTATTTTAGAATAACTGGATTTTTTAAATATCTGCCCAGTCATTTAATCAACATGCTGGTAAACATAGGCACTTGACATAATTCTGATGAGCCTGTATGTGGTTTTAGACATACAGATCATAAACGTGTGTGCATGTGTTGACAGGAATCAGTAACAAACAAACCTCAAATTTTTTTTATGCATAGAAATACACTAACAGCTTCCTCCACTAGTGGGATCTTCATCTTAACTGCTTAGCAAGATTAAAATCTTAGGTGACCTTTTCAAGTAGCAAAATGGAATTACAGTACCAGACCAACAACTTAACTGTTCTGAAAATGTTTTAATTATCAATAGTAATTTAGTAAGAAATTAGATTGTTTTCCAAGTCAGAACTCTTTCAACTTGAACATGTTTTTGTCTGTAAGCAAGTGCCTGGAACTTAACTAGAAGCCAAGACAAAATCATAGCTAGAGGGAATAGCAAAAACCCCTTCAGAATCAGGTGCAATCGGGAATCAGCTGCAAAGGGGGCACACAAGAAGGACAATGCCGTTGCCATTTATCAAGTTCCATGTAAAGTTGGCCCTATTAGATGAAGCAGCTGAGTAGTTAATAGCTTAGTTTATTTGTTCCAAAGTGCCCAAAGTGGGCCCTTTTAACATCCAGTTGATACAGAGAAACCAGGAGCTACGAGACACAAATAACTTCAAATGGGACAACCATTTGCAGAAGTAAATGGAACTCAATGAGCTTATAAAAGTTGAGTAAATACCTTCAAAGATGAGAACAATACTAGGTCTACTATTACAGACTGCATTGTTTGCTAATTGCAAATACTGCGTGAATGCCAATTTATTAGCAAGAGCAGCAACGCCATTATATACTTCAATTATCTCTGATTTGATTATAAGTTCTTTTCTATCACACAGAATTCTGTAATAGTAAGCCAGTGTACACAACACTGAATGCTCATCCTCTAGCAACAGAATGTCGTTAGCCAGTAGCATTACTAAGAACATTAGAAATTCACACTGAAAATCACCTAGAACCCTGAAAACCAAAGCTAAATAAAGAAAGTAGATATGGAGCATTTAAATTGTGGCTGAAAATTATGCACTGAATTCCATTTATCCTTTCCAATATTTATTCTCCAGTTTGGCTAAATACAACTCTAATAAACAATGCAAGTGTAAATATAGAATTGCATTTCAGATTTTGCTGGTTGCTTGACTTTGAAAAGCTCCTTATGATTATATACTCAAAAGTTTCTTCTTGACTGTGCCGAAAGCCTGAAACTTCGTAAATATTTTAAGGAAGAATTTCAGCACAAAATGACAAAGTTAATTAATATCCTTGAAATTCACAGATTCTTACAGAATGGGTGAGATTGGAAGGGATCACAAGTAAATCATATGGTTCAACCTCTCACTACTATTAACAACTTAAAAAAGTTATGATTTGACTTCAAGAAATTCTTCTGTCAGTATCTGGCCTGTGATGCAGAGCTCTAAAAATTGCAGTGGTTCATGTAAGGATATGTGGAAGGAGAGTGTCTGGTCCTTAAAGGGTAAGTGGTCAAGGGCCTTTTGAACTGAAAAATTTTTAGAAACAGAGGAAGTCATAAACAACAACACAGACACAAACCTTTCAGTCCAATGATAACGGAGAAAGAAGAAACGAACCTTGTCAATCACAACAACTAGTAAGGGTATGTGGAATGTCTTTCTACAATTTTGTGACCTCTGGGCTCTGCAGCAGTCTCCTCACACCACTCTGGACAACATTTTATTTCAGATGAAAAGAGCTATTTTCCTTGCTTCCATCTTTTTCTTGTTGACTCCATTGAAACATATTTCATGTGTGTTATATCAGGAACTCCTTTTTCCAGTCTTTATCATGCACAGAGATACAGATAGAAAATTATGGCATTTTAAAAGTATATTGTCACAGGTCTAGCAGCCGATTAACTGATGTTTCAAATAATAGAGTATCTGTTGAGAAATCCAGATGACAAGTACATTGTAATCTTCCGTATTTCCCTTCTGCTGATGTGTTCATATTCAATTATACTGTGTGTTTCTGCACCCCATAGAGGCTTATAACATCTAGTAATGCATTACATTTACAATCAATTATCAAAAGGTTGATTAATTGAAAAATAAAGTCAGTGAAGAGGACTTTGCAGCAATTCTTGGACAAATAGCAAATTATTTTCACATTCAGCTGTCATGGGTAAAAGCTTAAACACTTGGAGGGAATTTCAAATAATGAATTTATAAATTTACAAATTGATAATCCAATTCTGGCATTGAAAGATAAAATGAACAAGCACTTTAGGAGAACAGCTCTTGCTCCTGGCAGACATATTCTTTACTCTCCTCCTGGTCAACCACCTCGTCCTTCAGGTTACCTCATCCCTTTGGGGCAGCAGTGGGTACTAAGACTTGGGTATGGCAGAATCACTCTAATTGTGCTAAGATCACACTAACAAATACAACTATCCATAAATAGATCTGGCTTGGAATGCCAGCACACTGGTGGCTGAGCACCCTATTCTAAGAACACAGAAATGGGTTCCTCAGCCGAAGACCTGCTCGTGTTATACATCAGTTCTTATCCACTGCACTGAACTTCCAGCTGAGCTTCAGACAAGAGAAGACACTTGCCTGTAGATGAGTAAAGCAGTCTACTAAGGACATACACACCAGTGAATTGAAGAGGCTCAAGCTATTAAGTTCTGTAAATGGAGAGACAATCTCTGAAATACAGCACAATAAATGAACAAAAAGCCACAGGAACACTAAGGAAGGAACAAAAAGTCAAGTAAAATTACAAAATTATTCAAAATTTGCTTTCACTCATCCTACAAGGAAAGAAGGAATTATATGGCTACAAATACTTCAAATCAGTAATGCTAAGTTTTTTCTGGCCAAAAGCTTAGATAGCAAAATGTTCTGATTGCCTGAGAGTTAGAAGGGCTGGCAAGACAATCTGTCTAGTCTTGAGAGGAAAGCTGAGATAATTATTGACTGTTTTGTCTATGGCATGTTCAGACTAAAGTGTAATATTTGAAGTTTCTTTTTGCTTATGCTCTGAAAGTTTTATTGAAAACCCAAAACTGACAAGCAAGAAACAAACTCAATGACCAGCCTTTCTCTGGAATACTGTATATCAAAAATTTCTAAATACCTCAGTTGCATTTGGTTTTGTTACGTGTTATGATATTGTGTAGCCACTGAAAGTTCAGATAACCTTAGAAGTGCTGCAATATTTTAGCACCAAGATCAGTGTGAATCACAAAGTGTGTAAGTAGAAAACATCAAATTCTGATTTGTAACCAGAGGATTCAGTCTGTAAATGGTATCATTTTTGCAAAATTAATTTTATTGTTATAGGACTGTATCTATTAGCAATATCAGATTACAATAATGTTACAGCTGCTCTAAGCGGCTCTACTTAACAGAACACAGAAGTATCTTGCTTTCAACAATTTTGCAGTGTGATGTGTAAAGTATAAATAAACATATTTATTTCTCCTCTACTAGTGCTAGTCTACATAAATCCATGCAAAATATTAATGAAAAAAGAACGTTAGAGCATTTGAAAAATAGTCAATAAAATAAACGCAAGAAAATGCTGTAAATCATGGTTTCTTTATGAAACAAATGTTCTGTAGCATCCAAACTAAACTATAAAATAGTACTATCACTAAAAGTGATGTGTTTACCCAAAATACACTTCTAAAATTTAGCACTGAAATAAAATGTGTTTGCTGGGAAACATGTATGAAATGCACTAACTTAAACATTTGTTTACTAAATAGGGGCAAAGAAAAAAGATGTGTGAATATTTGGTTTCTTACATGCAGCAAATGGAATTGATCAACACAATATTTCTGACTCAGACTTTTTATATTCTAAGATAAATGCAAAATCATTTGCTTTATGTCTGTTGCATATTTACATGAAATTATATCAATGCTATTTCGGAGCATGAAAAACCCAAGCAGTAATTGATCTCAAGTAAAAAATGCAGAAATAAAATAAGGGACTGTTAAAATGCTCCAGCTATTCAATTTTGAGTAGATTATACAGAGACAGATGAATAAAAGGTAAAAATACAGATTATTGTTATTTCTTTTATAATCTGTACTACTGGCTAGCTTTTTGCATATTATTTCCCACGCTTTATCTGCCTTGATGCTTTCACACAAAGATTTATCAGAGATATTGGTTTTATGCAAGGTCACTTCTAAAAGAGGCATGGTGAACACAGAACAGTCAAGCAGTACTGTTGGACCTTTTATTTGTGTGTACACTCACAAGCAAACCACAGTGCTAACAAGCTAACATATTGCCCTTAAAAACAAAATAGTCCAGGAAAGATGGGCATGCTTCAAAACAGAGATCTTGAGGGCACAACAGCAGACTGTCCCTGTGTGCCAAAAGACGAGTCAATGAGGCAAACACCCAGCCTGGATGGACAACGAGGTTTTGGAGGAACTTAGGAATAAAAAGTGGATGTATCATTTTTGGAGGGTCAGGGCTCTCAGGAAGGGGGCTGCTAGGGGATGTAGGAAAAAAATAAGGGAGACCAAAACAGTTTGAATTTAAAATAGTGACTTCTGTAAAGAATAATAAAAAATGTTTATACAAATATATTAATGGTAAAAGGAAAGGTAAGGCCAACCTTTGCTCTCTATTGGATGAGGAAGGGAACTTAGTAACTGCAGATGAGAAGGCAGAAGTGCTTAATGCCTTCTTTGCCTCAGTTTTCAGTAGAAAGACAACTTGTCTTCAAGACAACAGTTCTCTTGGGTTGGTTGATGGTGTCAGGGAGCAGAATGGTCCCCCCATTATCCAAGAGGAGGCAGTCAGAGAACTGCTGAGATGCATGGATATTCACAAATCTATGGAACCAGATGAGACCCATTCCAGGGTGATGAGGGAGATGGCAGATAATCTTGCAAGGCCACTCTCCATCATTTACAATCAGTCTTGGCTCACTGGTGAGGTTCCAGATGACTGGAAGCTGGCCAATGTGGCACCCATTCACAAAAAGGGTGGGAGGGAGGATCCTGGTAATTATAGACCAGTCAGCCTGACCTCATTACCTGGCAAGATAATGGAACAGTTTATACTCAGTGTCATCATGCAGCACCTACAGGATGGCCAGGGTCTCAGGCCCAGCCAGCATGGGATTAAGAGGGGTAGGTCATGTTTGACCAATCTGATCTCCTTTTATGACCAGGTGACCCACCTGGTGCATGCAGGAAGGGCTGTGGATGTTGTCTATTTGGACTTTGACACTGTCTCCCACAGCACACTCCTGGAAAAGCTGGCAGCCCACGGCTTGGACAGGAGCACTCCTTGCTGGGTTAGGAACTGGCTGGATGGCCGGGCCCAGAGAGTGGCTGTGAATGGTGCTGCATCCAGCTGGCAGCCAGTCACCAGTGGTGTCCCTCAGGGGTCTGTGCTGGGGCCAGCTCTGTTCAATATTTTTATTGATGATATGGATGAGGGTATTGAATCTTCCAGTAGTAAATTTGTGTATGACACCAAGCCATGTGGGAGCATGTGTTGATTTTTTGGAAGGGAGGAGGGCTCTCCAGAGAGACCTGGAAGGGTTGGGTTGACAGAGTCTAATAGGATGAAGTTTAGTAAGTCCAACTGCAGATTCCTGCATTTTGGCCACAATAACCCCCCTGCAATATTATAGGCTGGGGACGGTGTGGCTGGACAGTGCCCAGAGAGAAAGGGGCCTGGGGGTATTGGTGACAGCAGCTGAACATGAGCCAGCAGTGTGCCCAGGTGGCCAAGAGGGTCAATGGCATCCAGACCTGGATCAGAAATGGTGTGGCCAGCAGGAGCAGGGTGGTCATTCTGAATTCCCCTGTACTGGGCACTGGTGAGGGCACATCTTGAGTGCTGTGTCCAGTTCTGGCTCCTCAGTTTAGGAAGGACATTGAGACACTTGAGTGCATCCAAAGGAGGCAACGAGACTGGTGAGGGGCTTGGAACACAAACCCTTGAGGAACAACTGAGGGAGCTGGGTTGTTTAGCCTGGAGAAAAGGAGACTCAGAGGTGACCTTATCACTCTCTACAGCTTCCTGAAAGGTGGCTGCAGTCAGGTAGGGATTGGTCTCTTTCTCCAGGCACCAACTGACAGAATGAGAGGACACAGTCTTAAGCTGCAGCAAGGGAAATAAGGGTTGGATATTAGGAAGAAATTTTTCACGGAAAGAGTGATAGAGTACTGGAATATTCTGCCTGGGAAGATGGTGGAGTCACCATCCCTGGATGTGCATAAAAAAAGACTAGGTGTGCACTTGATGCCATAGTCTAATTGAAGTGCTAGGGCTGGGTTGGACTCAATGATCTTGAAGGTCTCTTCCAACCCACATATTCTGTGATTCTGTGATTCTGTCATTCTATGACTAAGATTCACAAGTGGAACTAGAGTAAAGTAAACACTTCCCTTTTCCTTTAAAGATGATTTTTAAACGGGAAAAAAACCTACAATGACCAAAACCCCCAATTCAATTCCCAAAAAGTTCCCCAACACCAAACAAACAAACAAAAAAACCCCACCAACACCACATCCCTTTAAATTTATAAAAACACTTGAAAGACTTTTCCTGTGTCTCAGACATCAAAGCTGTCCTGGCTAGCCCAGTACCAAAACCCATGAGATTATACCAGATTGTTTGATGGGAAAAGAGCATAAAACAGCTATGACACTTGGAAAGACAAAATCCTCATTTTGGAGTGGTAGTCTGATAATTTAAAGAATTATCAATCGTTCAGATTTGATGTTCTAATTGTAGAAGTATTGAGTACCTTTACAAATTTATTCTCCTGTGTCACAGAAAATCTTCAGATACACCTTGATATTTTCAGCACCAAAAAACTACGGGAGAGATCTCATATTGCCAGAGGATATCCTTTGTTTTTTTCTATTTTGGATTCCTAACTAGCAATCAAATTTTTATATTTCCTTTAGCCTTCTGTAAGGGAAGATGAATATCTGACTCAAATTTCTTTGAGCAGAAGAGGTATCTATTTCAGATATATTTTTTGTTTGTTTATTTGATTGATTGTTTCTGGACAAGTATAAATTTTGGATAGTGCTCATTCATTCTTTATACAGCATAAGAAGGATCTATTGATTAGACAGAACAAAGCTGAAGACTCATACATTGTACAGGCTTCAGTGAACAAGAAGGAATATACAGTACAATTCTTAGGTAAAACATCCTCTCTAGGACCTGGGGAGAGTAGTTCATTCTTTTTTTCCATTTGATGAGATATTTTCACACCTGAGAATTCCTGTGTCATGAAAGTAAAATAATATAAAGTATCTATCCAAAACTTCCAAAAAAGCAGGGGAAAAATTTTCACATTCATTCCCATGGTAACTCCTAAGAATACAATTTATATTGGTTTTCACTCATGTAAAATCTCACAGCAATGCAAAAATTATTGATATGGATTCTTTAAATCCTGTTTTAAAAAACCCTTAAGTGACTGGTTGTCAGCTTTCAATAAATATAACCGGTGGTAAGAAACCAAACTAATTAACTACCCTTCCCAACTCAGTTGTCATGTTGTTCATAGCCTTATCTTCTTAATCTCTGTCTGCTATTATACTGTAATCTTTTTGCAGCATTGAGAATATCTTTGTAGGTACTTATATAGTGCCAAAAGGAATGAAGTACCGTTTTAAAATTAATCTCCAGGAAAAAACAGCTACCAACAAAGAGATTAAACTCAAAGTTGCCATGAAGAATTAGTGAAACATAACACACAGAACATTCAGCACGCCATTTCTTCTTATAGGTCTGAGGTACCAGTGTTTCATTGTCAACAGAATTCTCTGTGACTACGAATTATGAGGCATATTGATATATAGAAATAAATACTTTGCTCAGAAATACACATAAAGTTTTATTCTCTGACAGTGAGAAAAACTAGATGCTCCCATCAGCTAACTGCTAAAATCGGCAACATAGTTATCATACAATTACTTTCATTTTTAGTAGGGCAATTCTAAATGTATCTCTGATTCAGAATGTCAGATCAAGTTTAGAATAAAACTGAACACAATAGAAGGAAACTTTGTTTGTCTAAAATATTATAGATGTATCTATCAAACCCTCTTTGACTTGCCTGTGCATTCAGACTAAATAGCATGGAGGAGATGGAAGGGAAAGATGAAAAAGGGAACAACATAAAAGAAGCTAATCTGTCATCAAAACAGAGTTAACAACCAAGACACATCTATAAATAAAGGTGATTGAGAGTCAAGAATGTGTCTCTTGTCTTGTTAAGTCGAATTTTAATATAGACTGCAGGGGTCATCGTTTTTCACTGCAGGAAATTTGATGCACATAATTACATTTTCAGTTAGTTAAGCTATTTAAACTACTGTTTGTCATTTACTGAATGTGCGTGCACACATAAACAAACCTTCTTTCTGTAGTATGCATCAGACAAACAAATGTGCTTTTGAGTGCATTATAGCTTAATAAAAAATTCTGCAATTTCAGAATGTTTATAAACCTGTCTCTGCCTGCTAGCATGCAGTGATGAATACAAGCTTGCATTCCCAGTGTGTTTAGAAGGAAATCTCAGGATGACCAATACCTCAGTACAAAAACTTAACCTGAAGTTTCTAGAAAACATGGAATCATTAGCCCCATAATCCAGATTTTTTCACTGTTTCAAAAATGTTCTTTCTTTACATAAAAATATACCACCAAAAATCAATAATTATTAAGACATCATATTAACCTTCCAGTCACATCTTTGTAGTAAATCTGAACCGCATTGATAAAAGTTTGCTTTTTTCTTCTCATACTGGGAAAGAATATGCATACGGAGTTCATACAGAATTTGCAGTTGTGATAACTGATAAGAATGTTTTACATCAGTTTCATTCCTCTATTTTGAAAAAAAAAATTCAATGTTACCAATCCAGATAAAAATTATGACCATGAACCATGTTCCATCATCTTGGAATGGACAGTTAATGAGTTTGAGCTGGGTTAAGATCAGTCAACACCTGAGGGGAAAAGAGACTTTAAAAATTTTTAAAGGATATGCTGCTAAATTTGTTTTCTTTAAAAAGAATGTTTTAAATCTATTTCTACTTCATCATCTCACATTAATATAATAGTAGTATTACCTGATTCCAGAGCTTAAAATAGGTCCATTATATTTAAAGTATTATCCATATATGATTATTTCAATTCTCTGTAAGAAGATTAGGGCTGAATATTACTGGTTTTAACTAGCAAAAGTCCTTGATATGCATAATGCATATTTTGGCTGTACTTAAAACTGAAAAACTATGCCCAAAGAAAAAAATTCTGACTCGCTGAAATGTTTTGATGGTTGAAGTGTTTTAGTATTGTAGCCTAAAGTTTTCATACACAAATAAACTAAAGCAATAATTTGCAAAAAGAAGAGGGGGAAGTTTCGTGAGCCATTCTAATGCTTTTATTTTATAGTGCTGAGTCAAATATGTTGGTAAAGTGCCAGAGGAATTGAACATTGTAAAGTTAATAAGACGTTTTTACTGCAATAGTTTCTGATTTTATACAGCATATAAACTCAACAAGCTGACCAGAGAGAGAGAGAGAGACAGAGTTATCTAAGTAAGAAAGAGGCAACTACTAAAAGAACACAATGGAAGTGTAAATGAAGGAGCAATTTGGATATCAAAACTGAATTTCAAAGACTTTTATTCTGTCTTTTGTGGTTGTACAAATAAAAGTAAAGCCTAATAATGCTTTAGTCACATCTTCATTGTGTATAAAACCAACATATAATGATAGTAACACAGGAAGGAAATAATAGAAGGGAAAGAAAATAGCATTCAAGGTTGACGTAATTCCTTTCTACTAATTGTCACACAATAAAACAATTTACAACTGGGCACCAAACAATAATTTTTCAAAATAATTGAGACAGTGAATTAATACTGAAATTGTCCCCTTATCATCAATGATTTGTAGATGCCAGCAAAAGAAAATCTCTTAAATTTTTCCAAGCTATTTGTTTTTATTTTTATAATGGTATTTCTTAATGGTGCTTTTTGTTTTATTTCCATTCCATTTCTTTGTTTTCAATTTTAGTATCAAATACTCATTCTACATTTTGTCAGTGTCATGTCCTGATCTAGGCCTGTCACATACAGATCCTTGCAAGTACGACTATACTGATTCCTAACTGTGTAAATAAAATAAAGTCAGGGAGACACTAACACAAATCACCCACACCCCACTCCATGTTTCCTCATCATGTTTTTGTCTGTAACTGGCAGTATTCACTGGCTCAATATCCATTCATCATTCAAGAAACATGAGAACTGTCTGTAGTGGGAGTATGAACTTGACTCCATCATTGCTATCACTGCTATTACTTGAAGAGCATGCACATACATTTATCTCTTCAGATCACATGCACCACCTGGGGCCCAGAGGAGGCCAGAAGCTATGTGCTGGTATTACAGATGCATCTTCAGTGCAAGAAGAATATCAGCATAGACTCAGATCAATAGATCTGGCTATCAGCATGGAGTCCTGTTTATCATGACTTGTGAATCAAGAAGCTGAAAGTTTAATTTTAAGAACCTCAGATTCATGATGCATTTTAGCATTTTCCCTGGCATTTTTAAAGTGCAGTTCTGGCTACCAGCAAAACCAAATTCCTGAGGCAGTGAAGAAACTTTACTGGAGGCAGATTTCTGTCCCACAGAGCCAGCAGTGAAGGCAATCCAAGAAGCTTATATCATTAAGCATGAAAGCCCAACAAACACAGAAAAGTGTTCAAGGAAGAAGATGAAATGGCCATTTGACAGTACTTAAATAGCAAGGAAGCAAATTTTTAAATTATCTAACAACGTGGATGGTCATCTTGAAGACCACAGTAATCCTGATGATAAAATTGTTTATTCATTCAAAACTATCTCCTTGGTCACTCTTCTACTACAAACAGGAAGTGACTTCGGTGACATCTGAACCAAAAGGAGCTAGTATGGATCATTCTGAGAAAAATAAGAATCTAAAGGATTCTGCTCCTGTACTGATTACTTAATTCGGATACTGATTTAAAAGTATGATAGACAGATGAGATAATGAGATAATGAAAACTGGGGACTCGAACCTCTTAGCAAAATACTAAACTGAAAAGAAATGCGTATTCTTGATTAGGGACCAGATCAATGGGTAACAATCTTAGATGTCTAAATTATAGAAAAGTTCATCAGGCATACAGCAGAGACCAATTATATAGCATCTAATTTCGTATTTATCTTTTTTCAAACAGTAGATAAATATCCTCTCAGAAATGCCAGTGCAGTTGTCATATACTTGTTTCAATAATATGAATACTATTCTTATGTCTGTGGAATTCACCATGAAATGACCAAAACATTAGAACAAAAATGAAATGGACGTGACATATAGTCAAATATAAATATTTTTGTACTCAAATACAGTGGCTGCAGTTATTAATAACTCCCCTTTTCACATGTATAAAGCAACTAGTTCTTTGTTTGTAACTTTAAGAGAAGTACCATAGACAACTGATTAATCAGTTTAAAAATACATGCTAGAAACTGGCTTCTTCAACCCAATCTATCATTGAGATCTATCTTAGGATGCACATCACATCCATCTGGTGTTACTGAATGTGGGAAAGTAGTGGTCTTGAAAGATGCTTGTGGAAATATTCTAACAAATCCTCAAGTAATGATTACATCAGTGTACTGTCTAATTTATCAAGGTTGGAGGCGGATCCAGCTGTTTACATGAACCTTTTAAACAATCACGTTTGAGTTCTTGCTCTGTCCAACTCACATAACAAATCAGATGCTGAATACAGAAAGTCTCTCAAATTTAGTTTGTTTACCTAACAGCCCTTCTTAACTGTGTGTTTAACAATAGATTTTCCCATCATTATGAATTATGGTTTCAAATGGGAAAAAAATGAATGCTAGTCCAAAGTAATTTACTATGTTGATTCAGCAAGGTCTCCAAATAATTACATGCAATTTTTTTTCAGTTTAAAGACACTTACAACTAAAACAATATGCAGAACTTACTGAAGAAGATCCTGTCATGGGTTGGCGCTGGTCGAATGCCAATGCACCCATGAGTGTATGTTTTTCTTAATAAACTACTGTGAGATGTGGTCAAAAACTCAAGAATAGAGCAGAGCAGGCCTAAAACTTGAAATAAAGAAATTTATTAACCTACATAGCAACAGACAATAGACACAAAAAAAGAAAACCCAAGCACCCAAAGGCAGGGGAAAAAAAACCTCCCAAAACACTTCTTCTCCTCCCCCCAATTTCCATCCTTTCATGCTTTTAACAGTTGACACCAGTAACCTTACTTCCATCTACTTGCTTAAACCTTCCACAACCCTGGGTTCCCAATCCAAATCATCATCCCTTAAAAAAAAGAAACAATCTTCAATNGGGGGGAGACGGGCCGAGAGGTGGGGGGGAGGGGGGGGGGGCGGGGAACGGAAGGCACCTCTGAAGTTCTCCAGTTCTCCACCCCTCCATCCTGGATGGGCTGACCCAGCTCCCGTCTCGTTCTCTCTTCTTCCCCCCACCAAGGCCCGGGGCTACCTGGCTCCCCTCCCCCGCCCAACGTGGGCAGGGGAGGAGAGATGCTTCTCCGCTGAAAGCAGAGCTGGGAAAGAGGAAGTGCCCCTGGGAGTCCTTGCTTTTAACACCTTGTGTCCTCAGAGGCGTGTCCAACTTCTCAGTGGTCAGCAAAGGTGCCAACATCCAAACTGGGCCACTGATTGGTTTGACCTCAGCTTCCTGAAAAACTCACTTCCCCTCAAACCATGACAGATCCTAAATTCCAACTGCTGCATTTCCCTAAGGCTTAGTTTTGTATATCCTCTGGGATGTAAAACATTTGTGTGATGCTTGACTCCAAGTCACCATTGTTTGGAAATTTTTATCAATATAATAAAAATTAATTTCCTAAGTTAATATGCTTTTCACATAACTTGTTATATTTTGATACATGTAAATGTCCATTTTATAGTAACAATAATTGGAACATCAGAAAAGAAAATGCATTGCACTTATTTAATAATTTGAGCTTAAATGACAAAGTAATGGCAGTGATAATAGAATCAAGCACCTATTTTTGAGACCATGAAAAAGGTTCATGTAATAACTATCACATAGATGCTATTTTCTCACTATTTAAATGGTTTTCAGTAATAAAAGAAATACAAAAATATTTTCATCTAATTTAGGAGAGTACCAAAAAAGGCCACCGAATAGCTTCTTTATGCTACCACACTACTTCATATCATGAAATATCAAAATTTACAAAAGTTATTTTTGAATTGTTATCCACATTTCTTAATTTCTTCAATGAAACTTATGACGGTTTTGCTACGAGAAAGAGGTCCTTATACTCTCTACAAACTATCAGGGTTTACAAAAAGATAAATTCCTGGTCTCTTCTTTCTCATCAGCTGGATATTATAATGGGAGATGTTACATGTAACTTCTAAAGTAAAACATATTGCTACGTTGAAAAATATAATGGCATTGAAACCTTAAAAAGATTGCAAATTCGAAAAGGTGCAATGACTAGGGAATTATATCACACATGACATCAAAAAGTCCATTCAGCTCTTGCAAATTATTTGTAAATTTCATTTGCAAAAAGGGCTTTTATTTTTCCAATTGCTTCCCACAGAAATTTATAGAGAAAATACGCATTACCAACCAAGATATATGATAATTATAAAACCAAGTAGGTGATGAAAGCTGTCTGAATAAAATAGCAAAGATGTGTGTAAAATTGTTTCACAGTCTGCTGTACAAGAAAAATGATGTTGCAAAAAGATGGTCTTAAATTCCAGGAACCATAATTACTAGGATATTGAAAATTCAGGATTGTTTGGTTTGGTTTTGATTTCGATTTTTCGAAGAGGTCCAACACTGTATAGAATATTTTTTCTTCTTTTTATTTTCTTTTTCCCCCTTTCCTGTTATCGCTCAGCCTGCAATATGGCCACAATGACACTCAGCAGTTACTGAAGCAGTAATTTCATACAGGAAATTTATGCAGAGCATTAGATGATCCTTTCTAACACTTAGATTTTCCAAAGCTTCATTTCCTTTGCTCCACCTGTCTACATCATCCAGTAAGACAGTCTTATAAGTAAGAACAAAAGCAGTTTTTCCTAGGTCTATAATGATATAATTATTTTTAGCTCAAGAAAGTTATTGAATCTGTAAAATGAAGAGTTTAAAAAGTAATTTGAGATTTTGGATAAAAGGCTATTCATGAAAATATTTAGTTGTTTCTAGGGTAACCATATCGGAATTGTAAAAACCCTCTAATTCTACAGATTAGTAGAATCCCCCCAGAATTCTACGGATAGTCATCCTAGTTCTTTCATTGCTGCCACTCAAAAAATGAAGCTGAGTGTTTTTTCAGAGGGGTGGGGTTGGAAATTCCTTTCCTATGAGAGATCTACTTGAACATCAATAGTAATTTTTCATTCATATGATATGAATGCAAACTCACAGGCTACAGGAAATATGAAAGCTTTATTAGAATATCAATATGGAGATAAAGAGTACATAAACATAAGGTTTGTCAATTCCACTTCTGTCAGCAGGGATTAAATGACTAATCACTAGTGGACTGTGCATAGAGTGAAACAATTGGTATTTAAGCTGGATAAAAAGATAAATGTTACTGCACTACTCCCTCATCCTCAAAAAGACTTATTATACCAGAGAAAGTAGTCAATAATGAGCCACTCCATGATTTTACCATTTTAAACCAAATCAAAGGATTGATTCCTTTTGGATCAAAACAAGTGGTTTAAATTAGTCTGAATTAGATAAGAATAAAAAATTAAAAATTCAGTTTCATCAAGTACCTGAGGATTCAGATTAGTACTCTGTACAGCATTACAAAAGCGATGTATAAGACAGTGAATCAAATACTACAGTTCAAATTCCAAGCTTAGAGATACAAACTCCACAGAAACATAACCTTCCAGAAAACATGATGAAGAAATCACATACAATAACCATACCTTCTGCCAATTGAAGGCTCCCAGGAAGGTTTTAATTGTCCAGCTTGATTTCAAGTGTTATAGTACATATTGGCTGCTTTAGTGAGTATGTAAGTACAGCTCTCTGCTATATCTTATACTATAAACAAAGTGAATGTTAGTATTAGTTGATATTGTTAATTTAGTCTGCATCCCTGTGCTTATAATGCAACTTCAAATAAAAAACTAATCCTTTGAGAACCTCTGCATTTAGAAAATACTGCGGGAGTTCTTGCTGTTTATATACCCCCTCTTCTAAAACTGACAGATTAGAACAATTCTTCTGTTATGTCTATCATTTTAACAAAATAGTTCTTCAGCTGAAGTGTTTCAAATAAAACCTCTGTAAGACATTAACTTTAGCTATTCCATTGTATCTATACAGATAGGACATACAAACATTAAATATAAGTATTTAAATGCTGTCCCTTTTATCTGTGAACTACCTTTTCTTTATGTTTTCCTTACGATTCCTTACGATGGTTTGAAAATTTGTGCATGATGCATCTGTGCATTTATGCATTTGTAGAGAGTTTTGTAGAGTTTTTAGGATGGAGAAGGGAATTGCTTGCATGACTGTAAAGATAGCTGGAAGGAGAGGCTGAATCAATGACCATGAAAAAAGGAATGTGTTAAAAATGTAAAATGTGTTAAAAAAGGAACTGAATTAACTTCAGTGTCCAACTAATTATTATGAAATAATATCTGTTTTTCTTTAAGCTTGAGGACCCTCTTATTCTGTTCTGTGAAGACTTGAAGCACTAGTGCCTTTTATTTGTTTATTTATTTATTGTAGTTTTGTTGTTTTTTTGTCTTTTTCTTTTTTTTTAAATCGACTTGATTATACTATTGACACTTTAAAAAAGGCATATAAATAATCTTACACTTCTGTGATTTTAAATTTAAGATGATCGTAAACTTAATTTGGTAATAATGGAAGCAAGGCTTCTCCTAATGAAGAAAATGGCAAGATAGTTGATAAATTAGAGCTTTTAAGAAATGAGAAACAGCATATGCCATAAAACTGGCCCAACATGCCTTAAAATAGTAGGAGACATTGTAAACAGAAACAAGAGTAGAAATAAGTAAGTTTCTCATAATTAGAAATATTCTGGAAATGTTTTGAGAATTAAAGGCAGCTTGGAGGACTCACAGAAGGGGAGAAGAAAAGTTACCTAAACTTACAGCAGCATGAGCAAACTGGTGGGAGGGAATACAGTGAACTTGGCAGACAAACTAATCAGCAAAACCAGGTGAAACAGTAGTTGAACTATGGTGGCTGTACTGATGGAATTCATGACTAGCAATCAAGTTTCGTAACATTCCCAGGGAAAATAAAGTCAGACGTGATCAAATAATCATGAAATCATTAAGATTGGAAAAGACCTCCAATATCATCAAGTCCAACCTTTGATCAAACTCCACCAGGTCAACTGAACCATAACACTAAGTGCCATGTCCAGTCCAGTGACAGCCCATATACAGAGAAAAGAGAAATTTTAAGCCAAACATATGATGTACATCACACACAGGAACGATGCTGATTTTATCGAGGGCATTAAAACAGAAACAAGAAAAACCAAACCAAACCCAAACAAACCCCTAACCAAACATTAAAAAATAATAATAACAATTAAATGTATACCCTAGCCTTCCTTTCAGGATTGTGAGGAGCACAGTACTTTTCTAAATTTTTTTCCAATTTCTGTTCCACAGTGCAGGTAAAAAGATGAAGATATTCCTATGATATAAAATACCCCTGGGTTATCATCCACAATCAGTTGCTTTATTCAAAATACATGAAAATAAAATACGCAAAAACTACGAATTCTTCACTAAATTATTGAATGGTACAGTTAACCAAAAGTCTTTTACATGAAACGAACGTTTGAAATTATTTAAGTTTATTTAGTTACTAGAGCTTTTTCAACAAGACATAACACATATTTGCTTATTTAAAACTCCTTATAACTGTTCCAATGTTAGGCATGTGAATCTTTTCTTCTGCACTGCCAAATGAATTAGACAAAACAAGTCTATAAAGTTTATAATAATTCTGGATAAATCATAACCAAAAAAAATTAATTTCTATAATTATTAGTCATTCTGATTTGGTGTTTAGGTGATAAAAGGTTTTTGTCAGTTATAAAAAATTGCTAATATTTTACTGGCCTTCACAACATCTTCAATGAATGTGCTCATGAATAGATCAGGTTTGGTTCTTCCATGTAGATAGGTAACATAGTTAAGTAGGCATACAGAATTCCACTGTTTAAGAGAGTCTACACATGATGCATTTTTGCAAATCAGCTTCAATCCATGCATACAGCACACAGATATAATGTTCTTCTATATTATCCATCCACAAAAGTTGCACAGCTATGTGCTTTCATGCACAAAGCTTGATTTTTTTCAACACTAACTTTGCCATTTAAACTAACTCTAAGCTTTTGGAGCCCTGAGACAAAATTTTATGAACACTCAAAAGTGTTCCTATAATATGAAGAGAGAAGGTATATTTGGGGGGGTTTTTTTAATAAAAGGTAATGTTTTTTTTTTCCCTAGAATTGCACTTCAGTGAAAGCCAATAGATAATATTAAAAGAAGAAGTGACAGTCCTCAATAACTCATCTGATTGTATTATTCTAAAATGGAATATTCTAGATATAATTATTCTTGGGTCTGTTCATCTAGATATACACACATCCCCCTCTTTCCCCAAACATAACCACATGTATGTTCACACATGCCAGAGTTTTACATTATTTATAATACATTTCCTATATAAAGGTGATTGTCCAAAAATATCCTCAGGCATGCAGCTGAATGAAAGGAAGTCTGGTATTGACAGGTTCACAATACAGGAAGGTTGTAAGTGCTCTCTTTACTAAGGGACACACCAACAAACACTTTTGTTTTTCACAAAACATAGCCACTGGTACACTCAGGACTTCACCTCACTGTATAGATTTTCATTTTCACTCGTGAAATTGTCATATTTATAACTGCTCCACTGTTCTTTTAATGGTTCAGCTTTTCCTCTTCAGCATATACAAAATATATCCACTACATAACATAGCAGGAAAAGAAGTCCAAGAAATCTTCAGTCAACTCAGCAGAAGGATAAGCACTTACAATAAATTTATAGTATTCCAGACTTACATCCTTGGCCTGTGACATAGTTATTATTCCTCTGATAATGGAGAAATTATCAGACATAAAAAGTTCAGACATAACATGAAAAACCAATTCTCCTTAAGCCTTCTTTACAGTAAGATGTCTAAGTTGTGCTTCAGCTCAAATTTGCTATTGGGATAACCACACTTGCTCCTGCCTAGTGTGGCAGGACTTGTCTGCTTTACTTTTTTCCTCAGCTGATGTTGCTTCAGAAAAATATCTGTCAAGATACTTTAAGTCAGTGAAGCAGACAGTCTCTGAAAGACTGTCTTTTAATTTGAGCAGAGAATGAATCATACCATCAAAAGAAAGTCCCACATACCCTTATTCTTTGCCACTTCAGAATACATATTGTTTTGCTTCTAAAGACTGAGAAGGAGCTTGGGGTAATATAGTAGAAGTTTTCCAGAGGAAATAGGTAATTTTGTGGAAAATTCTGGCATGACTCAAACAGTATCTTTCTTTTTTTTAATTTGCTTTTATTTGCTAAGCAAATAAATAAGCATGTAATAAATGGATACTGTGATGTCGGCTCTTGCAAATGTTAAATGTATGTTATAAGGTTGAAAGAAGTTTTGTTAAGATCTGGTGTTTTCATGTAAGTTTTGTAATGCTGAAAGTTGATATCTGACCATTGGGAATATCGAAGCATGAAGGACTGCACAGACTGTGAGAGACGGGATGAAAGAGCTGTTGGCTCCAAAGGGTGACGTCTGCATGAGTGTGGGGAGGGCCAGCTTACCAATAGCATATATAAGGATTGTTATGGGTGTGGGTGGTGTGCCTCTGGCTGACCCTTTTTCCTTATTCAGTGTCCCTTGTTGTGGTTCAATAAACCTTTTAAAATTTTAAAAAGTGAGGCGTTGTTTCTCACTGTGCAAATGAAGCACAGAGTGAAATGCATTTCAAGAACAGTAACATGGAAGTGGTTGCAGATTGCAAAGAAACATCTTTGATGTGAGGGAAAATTTAAAGTTGTTGAAACAAATTTCAGTTCTGTAAGGTGTCACACAGTATGAAGTTTGACGGTATTCCACAGGCAGGTAATTTTACTTACCTTGGAGAGGGACAGCAGGGGGTGGTGTGGAGGGGCATAATCAGGCCAAAACAGCTACATAAATAGAACATAGTGAGAACTGGACTGTACATTTTTTTTGTTCCGATTATAAGCACAAAGCTAACAAAATGTTCAGTCCTAAGCTATTTACATAGGTTTAATTACATTAGAATCAAAGGCAGTTAGCAATTCAGGACTTGGACCCCTGCTGTTTGGTAATCAGCACTTTGCAATGTCCTGCGGAAAAACACCTCTGGTAGCCTGAAATAGGGAGAGTTGTGTGAACAATGCCTCCAATTAGCAATGTAACCCTAAAGGGGCTGGAATTGCACTGGATACCCTGCATAGGACCAAGCCAGGAGCAAGAGCAGGAATAAAACAGGAGCTCATTTCACACTTTCAGTCGTGTGAACACAGATTGCATGTTCTGTAATGGCCAACTCACAGAGGGCTATAATATTCTCTGTCAGCCTCTATGTTTCTCCTAAAAATTCAAGCTGTTGGAATTCCTGCACACCTGAAAAAGAGGAAGTGAGCTTTATTCTATGACGCTTTTAAGTATGTACTTCTGTTTGGCCTAATGTATACCCACCAAAATTCACATAATACAATTCAAAGCAGAAAGTTGCCAAAATGCACTAAACAGTTGAGAAATTATAAATGTATTTTAAATAAAACCACTGAGATTCATGAGTTAATCTCAGAATGAGTAAAAAATAAATTTACAGGACAACATCCTTATTTTATTGCACTAGCTTAACCTTGAATATAATATTCTCAAGCAATTTTGAGTAATTTTTGTTGCAAAACAAAATCACTTCTTCATCTTGATGTTGAGCTTTTCAAATATTTGAAAGCAAGCTAGTTTTGAACATGTACAATATCACTGATGATTAAGTGGTACAGCACCTATCAAAGTAAGTCCTAAAGTTTATTTTTTTAGCACGTGTATTTACTTTATTATATCTAACATATAATGCAGAAGTGGCCAGTTTCCAAGGACAAATTAGTTATACCATGAAAATATGATAAATTTAAATCAATTTTTAAAGGTGCTAATAAAAGCATGTTTTTATTAACCTGTCAAAAATCATCCATTTCAAAATATTGTGAATTTCCTATTTCTGAAAATGGGAGTCCATTGGCCTCTTTAGTCCAAGGCCTTTTCCTTGGCCTACCTAGAAAGGGTAGTCATATACTTATCTAGACATAAAATCACTTGAAAGCCCAAATATTATTGCTATTTAGATTTATCTGATGCCACACTGTAAAACTACATCTATTATTTCTGTGAAATCTGGTTCTAGGCTTCTTGCTCTGGCCCAGAAGAAGCACCTTTTTACCAGTGAAGGTAGACACAGGAAGTATCCATACCCAATTCATGTTCAGAGTAATTGTTATCCTGACAGAGAGGGGAAATTTCTAAATAATCTTTTTTCTCTTTTTTTTCTCTTTTTTTTCTCTTTTCTTTCCCTTTTTTTTTTTTAAATATTATTTGAATATGTGCACAGTGCCTCAGTGCCTTACTGAATGTTTCCATTGCCTTTTGCCATTTTACTCTCTAGTGATCCACATTCTTTTAAAACTAATTAGACTGTGAAATAAGATGTCTTTTATCTCTGAGGCAGAAACACAAAACATGCTTTGCTCATATAATCTCTATAATATGGAAATATGTCTGAAAAATTCTGCTTCTCTAACACTGTCAGGCAACACAGCTCATTTCATTCTCAACTTGCACTGCATCAGTGGATTTTGTAATGGATTTCTTTGGGCATGGATCGGGAAACTGTTTTCCCCAGTTCTTCAAATGGAAAAAAAAATATGCATTATAAAATCAGACACCAAGCTCAAATTTGTCCTTACTGGATTTAACTAGATATGGTCTAATCAGTCATCATCTTGTGACTAATTGTACTCCACAGAGGAGGCAATATAACTTCAGACAGCTGCATTTCCAAGACCTGTGAACTGCATACTGAAATGATTATTATTCCATAACATTGTCTAGTACTCACTTTGTTAGTTGCCCCATCTCTAGAGACCATTACATAAACAAAAAAGAAAAGAAAAATAATATAGCTTAAAAATATTGATACTTCTGACAAACATAATTTAGACCAAATTATTCTTTACAGTGAATTATCTTAATGCACTGTAGGCTTGGTAAATTGTTTGCTACCATGTTTGCTAATCATCATTCTAAGGGAAGGCTAGAAATACGACGAGACATTGGAAGAGCGATGAAGCATTTGATGCTTTTCCAGGTACCAACTAGCAAGGTTCTTTTGCTGAGATACAATTATGTTTTTTGTTGTTACTTGACAACCTAAAATACTTAATCAGAAAATTACTACACTTAAGATCTCAAGTGCATTTTAGTGTCTTCTACAAATTTCAGACAGAAGCCTGCGTCTCCCTGCCTCTGCCTCTATTCCTTTCCAAAAACCCATATCATGTGTTGCAGACTTCCCAAAAATCTGCCCGTTTCAGACTACTTTGAATGGAGGATGAGAGGAAAAGCTTTTATGGGTAATGTCCTGCCAAGTATCATGTGTCATATATCAGCTGGTAACAGCTGTGGCAAAACAGCATGAGGAGAGATTTAATTCCTGATAGGCCATTTAGTACTTTATGGGTCATAACAAACATCTTAAATTCCATCTGGAGACCATGAGGCAGTCACTGTAAATACCACAGAAGTACATCAACACTCCCAGTAAAATACCCTCTCTTACCTCTCAATAGTTAGTGACTATTTTGTACCACATCTGTGCCAGCTCCTAACAGACACCAAGCTACAAGACAATAAAACGTGTATTTTTGCAGCCTAAGAAAATTACTACCTCTCCTTAGGGAAAGAAAACAAACACACACAAAAAACCCCAAACCCCAACACTAACAACAAAAAAACAAAAACAACAAAAAAGCAAAACACAAAACCAAACCAAGCCAAAGCCAAGGAAACCAAAAACCAAACAAAAACACACCACAAAAAAAATCGTAACATGGGAGAGAAACCTGAGAGACTATCAGGAAAAATGCTGACTTCCATAATGTGACATTAACATAATAATAATAATAGAGAACCTATGCTGCCACTAATGATATTTATGAGGACTGACAAATGCCTTCATCACTGGTAACTGAATATATACCCTCTACTGTCCAAGTTTTATCTAGGATGTGTTTTCTCCTACCTTATGAGGCTTGTGAATTGTGTCAAGGAGAGATAAGACAGATAGCTCTACATCACTGGAGCAAGGAAAATGTTTCTGACATCTGTTGTTAAATACCCTGTGGCAACTGATAGGGATAGAAACTGGATGCTGCTATCTATGAAATGCTGTATGCTCCCTGAGTTGGATCATTTTTGTTTTATTTCTTTATTTCCAAAATTTTCAGTTTAAGTGCTCATGAGTCATCCAAGACTCTTATACTTATTCTCAAACACAGTTACTTTACTTCAGGTCTTTATCATGATTTTATGATCCTATTGTATCAATACCTGTCTTATTGATCAGTGAGCAGTATGTATGAACAACATAAATGGAGATAAAAAGTTTAGATGAAAAACTTTTGTGGTGTTAATTTGGTGTTGTGCCTTAACAATGTCAAATTTTTATGCACTCAGTTAAGCAAGTTATCTTTTTCAAAACAAAGGGTACCCATGATTTAAATTATTCTGAAAAAAGAAATCTTACAGAGGTATTTGGGGTTTTTTTAAACATACTAATTTGTTTTACCTTAGCAAAGTATATTACTGCAGATCCTGCTTAACAGTGCTTGAAAGTTTTGTTTGATTTTTACTTAAGTCGTCAATATGAAGGCCATTATGTCATCAAAAATATGATCATCATGTCTGTCCACAGCACTGCCCTTTATTTAACTACATTAGCATGCAGTGAGCAGTCTATAAAACGAATTACTGGACAAACATAGATACTAGGTGAAATCATTGTTTCTGATAACATAAAAATGAATTTTTTTAAACTTCTTTGGAAAACATAACACAAAATGTTTTGAAATCACTCAGTGACATAAAAGGTTCACATTTTTTTCCACTTCAGAAGATAAAGTATTTATTTGTTTAATTATATGGAAGTAAAATCATAAATCTTCAACTAAAAATTGTACTTTGAAATATTTAAAATATTATAGTAGTGTATAGACCTGTAGTAAAACAAAACAAAACAAAACAAAACAAAACAAAACAAAACAAAACAAAACAAAACAAAACAACCTCCAAAAAAGGGATGATATTTAAGGAAAATAAGTATCTGTGAGGCACTCTGTATTGATATGGATGTTAGTGGCATGGGTTGATAGCAGTGCAATAGAACTTCCCTGAGATTATTCGGTGCAATTACAAAACTAGACCTGCTTTGAAATAGAATCTTACAAAAAGTCTATAGTTTGAAATACAGTACACCAACATCCTTTCAAGCTTCACTTGTACACTCCAGGGTCTGTTATTCACTGCTCAAAATACAGCTTTCAGCTCTTACAATGATATGTAAATTACCACATTAGCAAGAGCTGCGCCTTTCTGGGCCTTCAAAATTCTAATCAAAGCTAGATTCTAGGTGACAGATTCTTCTCAACAGGACAGGATAATTACAGCACATTCAGATTCTTTGCTGCACCTGCATGGAATGGATTTTTTTTTAACAAGTCATTTTGATATTGTCCAATGTTATATCCAACAAACAAAAACGTGGGGATTCCATTTTGCTTGTTTTAAATCAAGTCAGAATATTTATGGCTTGTTTTGGTTTTTTGTTTGATAAAATGGTATTTGATAAAAAATATATTAAGAAAACAGACAAAACCTCTAAAAGCTGAAAGAATCAGTGACAAAACCAAAGTGTATAGAGAAGGGAGGGAGTTCCTATAGTCATTACAACCATTGTCATTTCAATAATCAAACTCAAAATGATTTGCAAACATTGCATCAGGACAGATGAGAGAGTAATAAAGAACAGCTGGAGTTTTTGGCAGAGACAAGAAATTCCTGCAGTTGTGTTATCAGAGAAAAGGTGAAACAGGACTCAAATTTTTACAAGATTGTAAATATTTTCCTCCGTCCACTCCTTGTACACTTTGGTTAATACTAAATAGTCTTTTATTTTCCCATTTCTCTAAAGATGTTTGTACACAAAATATTTTTTTTATCCATGTTATTATTTCCATAGCAAATAGGTAAATGTTAGCATCTCTTCTAATTTTAAAAGTAGGCAATATATCCTTGCAATGTAAAATTTGTCAGGGTAATTACTCACTTAAACCATGTACTGAGACTTAACTGCTCTGACATGTAACTTGAGCTAGAAGTCTACATTAATGAAAATGAACAAAAGCAACACCCCAAATTATTCCACTGAGTATAACAAAGTAAAATAATGTCCTGACTCCTCTGAGATTCCTAACAAAAGTTTCAAGGAGCTACATTTTCACTCACATTATTCCATTTTTCCCAGAAAAAAACTAGATTGTATCATCAGACTATATTTTACCACCAGAAAGCCAAAATATTTCCAGCAGATTTATCAACAGAAGAAACTGATGGCGTTGCCCATGAAAAAGAATGATAATAGGATGCCAAGTCAGCACTCATGAGGAGTGTTTTGACAGTCACTGAAACACAGCAATACTCCAGTGCACAAATAAAGACAACTACTTTTTCCCAGGCTAGAATGCTTTGACAGCAGAACATTAAAGAAATGGCAGTCCTGGTCCCAGCAGAGAAACTGATCCTTGGAAACAAAAACACATGCTCTTCCGAACTACTTCACAGCAGAACTAAAACAACTCCCAAAGCTCTTTGAAAACAAATTAAGTATTCTAGGCTGGACTGTAGTAAGTAAAGGGCGTCCATGTCTTTGAGAAGTAGTGCCACAGAAAGCTTGCTGGGCAGTTTGTTCAAGGCATTACATTTCAGAAGCAGAGGACCTGAGGACCAGAGGACTGCACCATGCAAGGTCTTTTCCTCTCAAGGCTCTGTCAGACTTCCTTCTGTCCAAAACACTGAGAAGGAAGTGCCACATAAGGAGTGGCCACATTTAGAATGAAAATACATTTTGAGAAAAAAAAAAACCAAACTATTGATAGGAGGAACAAGCTCTTCCTTCTTTCCTTCCAGAGGAATGATGAGAACGACAGCAGCTGAATGGATAGTTAAATAACTAAAAGCACTGTCAGGAAAACCTAGCCAGATCTAAGCAATCCTGAGTTTCACAAGTAGATAATACAGGAAAAAGTGAATAAAATTACATTAAAACTGCTGACATTTTTACTACATGAATTCCAGATCTGATCTCCTGCAGCACCTATTTTATGACCTGCTCAACGGAACACAGAAGGGTAGATTCTGATTAATTAAAAAAAAAAATAAAAAAAAAAAATCAAGGTTTTAATTTTTTTAGAGCTGCTTCCAAATTCATAATAAATTGATACATGCATAAACACAGTAACAGCTACTTTATAATGTAATGGCATTTTACTAATATATTTCAGCAAATAGTAAAAGAAATAAAACCATTGCAACTGTTCCTAGAACTTCAGTACATTTATTCAAAGTGCTGTGATCAAGAAAATGTTGTCTGCTAAAAACCACATGTATTTTGCCTGCTATTAAACTAAAGAATTAGGTTTGGTCACTCAGATTTCCTGGAGTTAAACTGTTCCATTCATTCTTTCATGGGATAAAGTAAACACATTTACTTGAAACCTTTAATCCCACCCTTGGGCTAGTTAAAAATACTTTAAAATTGGACACAAGTTCTATTCTACATAATTATTTAGATTTTGTTTCCATACCCCTATTTATTCCTGACATAGAGTTATTCTAATCACCAAGTGCAGATTTTTTTGATGACTGCAAATTGCTCTGAATTTCAAAAGAATTAATAATCGTTATTGTCAACACAAAATAGTTTGCTTTAGGGTAAGCTGTATTTCCAGTCACAATTTGGTGAATCTAGATTCATACCCTGAACTGCAGAGTTACACCACATTTATACTTGTAATTCAAAAATAATTTTTACATCATATTTTTTTATTTAAGTTTTAATCACTTCAGGAAACTTATTGAATGATGACTTTTTTGAGTCTAATTATCTATGGTTTTAGTATTGAATACACATAATTGTAGTTTTTCTTTTCATACATGGTCATAGTTTGCCACAGCAATTTTGGTCTGTAATTGCATATAGTCATGATTGCCTATTGCACATTTCAGTGTACCTGGAACATCATATTAGTATCCCAGATTAATTTTTTAAAAATTTATCTAGTATCAAATTGAACAAATTCACTTTGTTACATTTAATGTAACTATTTTTCAGTGGTATAGCCATAAGCCTCATCAAAGATTTCTCAGAAAAAAGAACAAATATATTAACATCATCATTAATATAGAGCTAATGGGTGCCTATATACAACTATTTACAACTCTGATAAAATATTAATATGTACACGTTTTGAATTAATATTGTTACCAACCACTCCCTAATGAGACTTTGTCAATAGCAGATTCCTGCATTAGAATGAGTTATGCTGAGATGTTGAAGCAGTGTTAATGTAGATATTAGGTCAATTTTTTTACCTTACACTATACAGAGCTGCCATTGTCTCCATAATTTTATACCATTCTTACTTCCTCAATCACTATCTGAGCAGGATCTGCTCTATAAAAACTTTACTTCTGCAAGTAGCATAAATATGTATTTAATTTAACCAAGAGGAATTTCTGTAAGTATTTTAATATATATTTTTGGCAATAAATGAATGAAATGGATTGGCCAGGATGAAAAGCAGACTGTGACTGCCCAAACACACGTGTGCTCTCAATACACACTTATTCATGGTCATCTACCATACTAAGAAAGGTATATGTCTCCCAGTAAGAAGAGAACCACAGAAATACTTCACAAGGAACAACTAAGCTGTAGTTCTCACCACACTAACGCTTACCCCTAAGCAGCATTAATTTTCCATCTCCTGGCTCACCAAGGATGAAGATGAGTTTTTAGCAAAGCACACTGAACTAAACTGGTTGTCACCATTGACAGGGACTGAAATTGTTCATGCCTTAAACATTGTTATGGAGGAGTTTTGCCCATTACAGCAAAAACTGAATAAAGAGGCTGCAGGCACAGAAGCCCACCCGTCCTTGAAGATGTCTGACTAGAACTTTGGACTGTCAGTGAAGCCACCTAGATAAGATAAAGGGGACACTATTGTTCAATCATCTCAGGTCTAGGGAGAAATGAACAAGGCTGAGGGAAAGGAATGCATCCACAAGAAAGCCAAACACAGCAGAAAATCCTCCCTTGGATGGGTTTGGGGTGGGGGAGACCACAGCTCACACAGGCCAGGTTCACGAAGACTCCCCTCCAAAATGAGGTGGGAAAGAGGTTTCAGGTGCATGGTGTAACCTCTGGTCAGAGGCACGGAACACCATCCTTACTCCCTTACACAAACCAGCCCAGCTGTGAAACGCCAACCCAGGGAAGGCCACATCCATGGGACATTCACATGGGAGGCAGCTGAGGGGGTGTCCTAATCCATCAAAGACCCCCCCAAAGCACTCCCCAGAGGCCTTGCACCACAGGACTAAATGTGATGCAAAATGATGATCCTGAGTATGCTTGCAAGCATGCTTGCTTGTTGAACTTCATACTCTGCCCTGAGGGAGGTACCTGGGCATTCCCACCTGGCCTGAATATATATTAATCCTACAGGTTCAATGCTTTTAGGGAGACCCTCACCACCAAGATGACTAGCTGGAGAGGATAATTGGGACACTGGTAGGATCCATGTAGCGGTGATATTTTCTTTTTTCTGTCTATATCACTCTTTCCTGTCCCCCCACCTCTTTTCTACTTCCTTCTTTCCCCTTTTCTCTCTTTCCCTCTCTTTCTGTATTTACTATCAAATAAAACCCATACTATTGACTTTGTCATATGGGTTTTTTTGCACCTTTATTTGAGTGGAGGCATTTCTAATAATTTTAAAAAACAGACCCTAACATTTATTTTAGTGCAGAAGGCAGGGTAATGTTCTCTGACCCAAGTGCCTTTGACAATATTATGGTCTCCTCTGAGGGGATTTTTTCATATGGTTTCCTTCTGTAGGAAAACTTTGGAAAAAACAAAGCAAGGTGCCTTTCTACCTTTCTAACCCTTCTCTGGCCCTTCTGTTTCCTTTTTAAGTGCCCACTGTAACTTTGTGAAACACTAGATACCTTCAAGGCATAAGGTAGGACATTGGAAAATATTTTAAATGGTGTGCCCTGAGTGAAAGACTACTCCTGTGCTTGTAACTTTGTAGAAAAGTAACACTGGTATAGGCAGTATCTTCCCAGGGGGAGGAGTGAGATTTTGGATATTAGCTGTAATTTCATACAGGGCATTCTCTGGGATTCACTTGGATTTTTGTGGTATAGACAACTCCTAGGAATTCCAACGCAGCCTTCTCTGAGAGGGTTATGGAGGCTGAGATCTACTCTGTAGGGATCCAAACTCTTGGGAATTGTGATGCAGCTTTCTCTGGGCAAGTTGAGGAAGTTGTAGTGAATTGATTTTGGGGGTTTAATTCCTTTGCTTTGTTGTGAAGAGCTAGAATTGGCAGGTTCAAGTCCTGATGCCAATTCTGCAGCTGCTGCCTTATGGGGATGGTGTTGTCCCTATACAGAAACTTCAGGGGAAAATGACTGTCACAGGTGGCCAATGTGAAGACAATATTTTGTTGTCCTTCCTTGGTTAAGTGGTTAGTCACCTCTCTACCCCTGGGATGGACTTGGTGCAAAAAATTGGGACAGGAAGGAATTAGTTACTAAAAAGGTTCAAGCAGAAGCATTGCCACAGAACTCAATCATGTCCAAAAGGAAAACCACTGTAGCAAAAAAATCAACCAATAAAGTTAATTGCTCCAGGGCAAAAAGCAGAAGCTTACTAAAACCCTGATAGAAAGGCAACTCAAAAACCTACACCACTCCGTAATTCACAGGCTGGCAATTCCTGGAAAACTTTCAAAAGCAGTCTCACTTCCTCTACCAAATTTGAAATCAGTTGGAGGAGACCCCACTGAAAAACTGTGGGAAACAACAAAAGTGGTGCAACAAGCACTTCCTAAAATAAAAGCTGAAACTCCACCTAAATAAATTAATGCAATTAATAACTTATTTCACTCAGGCATGTTTTGCCAGGGAAGTTTGTTACTTTTCCTTTTTCTTGGAGTGTCAAACATCACTGCATTGAAGATAAGGAAAATGAATTTGGAAGCAGAAAAACTGCAAGCAGCAAATTCACACGTAGATGTGATAATCATTTCTTCACTTAGACTCTGCCACTTTATGTTAGCTACAAGAAGTTTTTGCTTCTTTTTACTAATCAGTCTATATAGAAACCTACCAACACATGAGATGGAACTAAGTGAAAAGCAATGAAATTTAAATTGTCACCATAATTTCTTGCAGTCAGTTTGTTAGTGTTTGTAATTTGTTTGTATTTTCATTGCAAGTGACTTGCTGGGAGAGCAAATATTAGTAAAAGCATTTTACATATTCTTAGGTTTCACTTTTTGTCTAGCTTGTTTTGTCTTTTTACTGAAAAATTGTGTGGGAATAGGTTTTATGGGTGAATAATTAGTACAGTTTTATTCTGGGAGTTGATAAAAGAATTTATGCATATTTGAAATCATACAAATATGTACTAACCTTCCTAGTTCTGCCTCAGAAGGCTTTAGAATTATTTTGATTTGGCTAATTTTGGAGTTACTAATTAGTAATTAAAGAATCTTAACAAAATACAGAAATGTTACGTGAAAAATAGTAGTCCTCATTCCTAAACCAGGAGGCATAACTACACACTGCAATGAAAACATCCTTCTACCAAATACCCTTAATGTACTGTTGAGTTTCCTATGTCCTAGAAAAACATTTTAATTTTACCTTGCTTCTTTTATTTATGTCAATCAGTGCAGTCACTATAGCACATTCTGCAGTGCACATGCTCCTTTAATTGTAGGTGCATGTCGCCTGACTGAGAGACAGACTAAAGGAGGGGTGCAAGAAGCAGTCCAAGCAAGAAGTCAAAGCAAAAAGAAGTCAAAGTCCAAGCTGAAGTTGAAGCTGAAGCTGAAGGTGAAGTCAAAGCTGAAGTCGAAGTTGTTTATTTTCCTCTCTGTTCAGTTTTATACACTGTTGCAGATCCAAGCAGTTACAGCTCTAAGCAGTCACATCCTTCAGCAAGAATTTCCCACTGGTTACAGAATCTGCCTATTGTTGGCCTTATTTGGCAGCCTTATGAAACCGCATAGTTTGAAAACCCTTGATATCTGCATATGCTGTACTTTTCTAGTTCTCTTCATATCTGTGGTCGCGTATCCCACAACCTGTATCCCACTAAGGCTTTCTTGATCCAAAAGCTCCACTGCGCTTTCTGCTATGTCTCTCATTTGTTCTCCCATAGGTGCAGAAGGTGATAAGGGCAATTTCCTCTCTAAAATTCAAAAGGAAAGAGGCACTTGGGATGGTATAACTAAGTTTAAAAGGGAATTAATTTTATTTTTAATCCCACCAACAATAAAACCACGATTTCTGCTCTGTGACAAGATTAAATTACAACAGTGCTATAATTGGTCTCCTGGAAAACACAGCATAGCCCCAATGTAAAGATATGTTTGCATGAGAATCCTTTGTATGAAAATGTTGTGATAGGGCTTTTCACCCCTGAAGCTTATCTGCTGAGCCAGCCCAGAATAACTCGCCTTGTGGCGAGTTATCTCAGCTGAAAACATCCTTAGCCAGCAATAAAGATCCTCCTTTGAATGCTTGGGAAAGGATAAGCAAAAATTCTGACTGGCAGATACAGCACTTTTAACAACTATAAAAGACCACTATAATTTCCATAAAATCAGAAATCTCTTACACACTCTCTGGGTGTTGTAGGGAGTTATCCTCAAGGTCAAGATGTTGACATCGAGTTACTCTTCTACAAGTTGAGTGAAAGAAGGCTTCTGCACACAACCATGGCAATGGGGAACAAAGACACATGGACCTCCTTATACATCTGAAGAAGATGGTTTTATTGTAGCAAACCACGTCTTTTTATACTTTATACTTTTTGTACCTTTTCTACAGAATTTAGCAATTTCAATGTATTTAACAAAAGTAAAAAATATTCTTACTCTTATCTCCTATACACAACTGTTATTCACTGGTAAATGACATTGGTTCCTAGTCTATACTATTTCTTTGCTAGCTGTAATACAGGTACCTTTATTATCATGCATTGTCTTATGAACTTACTAGTAATGTTTCTTTTGTTTACCCTGGGTAGTGAGAACTCTGTTTAAAGCCTTATATCTGCTCTTCCTTGTGTTTATTCAATAAATCATTCATGCTGTAATAGACCTGGTTTGTCATTATTATGAACTTGCAAATGAGAGTGTGTTCTGGGGTGCTGCCTGCCTCAATAAAGCTGTTACCTACTGCCAGAAACCTGGGAAAAGGCAGGGGCTTGTCTAAAATCTCCCCTCTCCATTCATAACAAATGTTTTGTGTGTTAATTTTGTATCATAAAAGCTAATTTCTCATTGTGTTTAGAATTACCCAGCATAACAGGAATACTACCGGTAAAATTCTTCCAACTGTAAGTAAATGTGGTCAAGAGGAAAACACACATCCTCACTCACACATCCTTGAATCCATTCACATTTATTCCAGGGGTGCAAGTTAATCAGTTATACTACAGGAGCTGGGAATCCTCTTTTCTATTTATTTCTCTTCCTTTTTCTCTCCTTTCCTCTCTCTCACTGTCTCTTTCATATTTACTATAAAATAAAACCCATATGTAGACATTGGCATAAGGTCTCATTTGCACCTTAATTTGGGCAGAGGTATTTCTAACAACTTTAGAGACTGAACCATAACAACCACGGAGGTGCAAAGACCTGTAGTGATAGAATAAGGAAGGGGTAATGACTTTAAACTGAAAGAAGGTAGGCTTAGATTAGGAAGAATCATTTACTACAAGGGTGGCAAAGAATTGGCACAGGTTGCCCAGAGACGCTGTGGATGCCACATCACTGGAAGAGTTTAAGGCCAGGCTGGATGGCCTTTGAGAGACCTCATCCAAGTAGAATGTGTCCTGCCCATGGCCCAGGGATGGGAGATGATCTTGAAAGTCTCTTCCAACTCAAACCGTTCTGTGATTCTATACATGATGAAATTTGCTCAGTCTAGCCCATTAGATAGATATTCAGTCTTCCAGACACACTTGGAGAACAGGATTCTCTGTGAAGCATGACAAACTACAAACAGGTTCAAAGTGAAAAATAGGTGACCTAAGAGTATTGCAGAGGATTAGTTACTAAATGTCAAAAGTCAAGCAGCAGCAATGAGGGAAAAGCTACTTTGTTATGGGAGCAGCAAGCAGCACTCTTACAGCAGCAGAGAAAAGACAGGAGAGAAGTTAGTAAATCAGTAAGGGCCACCCATTGAGAAAATGAAATCATTCCCATATTTTTCAGGAAATTTAATGCTGAATTACAACATGCTGAACCCCAGGGTCATGGAACAAGGGGGGGGCAGCTGCCTTGCAAGGGGTGGAGAGCCTGGAGCAGGTCATGGCAACAATACAGGCAGGGACAGTGGCTCAGCCCTGTCTGCAGTTACCCCACAGTTACTCCTGCCCAGGAATCTCTCTCCAAGATTACTAGCAGGAAGGGGCAGCCTTCAGCTGCACTATCAATTCCTGCTGTATAACCCTCAGCCCCAGCAGCTAAACCATCAGGAGAGAGCATGCACTCAGGGCCACGACAATTCCTGTGAAACTCACATTACAACAGTTCCAACCAGTCTGATGTCTACTGCATCAATAAGGTACCAAGAACAAAAGAGAGATCAGAAGGTTCAGTATTTACTTCTACATTTCATAATTATCAGCTGGTATTTTTTTGTTAATTATCACAGAGCTACTTTCTGCCTCCCACAGCTGAGTTTGTGAATCCTTACCTGTAATGTGTCTTTAGAAAAAGACAAAAAAAGTCTTCAAAAAGTTTGAAAATCTATTCATGAAAGTGCAGAACTGTTTAGATTTCATCCTACATGAACTGAATAAAAAATCTCATCTGAGCTACTCTGAAACATTCAAAACCTCACTTTCACATGGGAAGTTAAATAGTACTTGAATTTTTAAATATAAATTTCTACCTGTTCACTACCAGATTCATCATCTTCTGTGATGTTACAGTAGGTTTGTTCAGAGCAATATCTGTTCAATATGTGAATTTCATATGCAAAAGAGAAGCAGAGCCTTAAATATTTTTATGTTCAAATTTTACCTAGCAATTCCATTCCTTTTTCCATATTTCTAATCCTTACAAATAGTATCACAACTCGATCACAACTCCTTATTTTTAGGTGTATTACAATAGATATCCTGTGTGCAAATGTGCAAACATATGTGCAAAATGTATAGCATTTTTACCTTTTAAATTATCTTTGCAGCCTTGGAAACTTCAGAAGCAATTGTACTTCATTTACTTCCATTGTGGTGAGTTGTCTCACCAGTTCTGCCTCGCGTATAGCCTTTAAGGAGCCTCTCTCCTCTAGTGGACTGAAATGCGTCTTTGTTAAACTTCAGGCACAATAGCTCATTGATGAGGGTTGAAGTCTGAATGAAGAGTAGCTGATGCACTGAAAGATATGAATTTTCAGACCTAAGTTAATGTCAGATGTTGAACAGGAAGAGGGGTAAATGCCACTATTTCCAACTGCTTCAGACTATGATACATGTCAGAAAGCACAATGTAACTTAAGAGTTATGATGATCTCCCAGTACAGTTCTGGAAGCACATCTGATTCTCTTCTAATAATGCAAAACCAAAATCTGGAGAATCAGTCTGAGATTAGAAACGCTTTGAAGAGCCTTCCAGAATTGAGTAATGAGCTGTATTGATCCTGGCTGGAAAGCTGTTGTACAGGGAAATTACTGAGCACACAGCAGTTAATCTGAGAAGGCACAGGCAGGTGCTACATTCTTCACTGCATGTACAGCTTCTCATTCACACCTCTGTTGTGTTGGTAATACCCTTTGGGCACAGGGTGAAATCAGCTAGTCACAGTAGAGGAGATTGTAGGCAGTTCCCACTTGGCATCACCTGCACCTCCTTGGCTTTATCTGAGAGGGAAGGTGTTTTCATGATCTCATGAATGCATTTTTTTTTTCTAGCAATAGAAAATATGTATTACATTGTTCTCCTCTAATAAAATTTTGCAAGACCTCTAGACACTATAATGCTCAAGAATGTCTTAATGGAAAGCATCTATATATTGTGTCATTCCCTGAAAGGAACTCTGTGTGATGCTGCAAAACTCAGTTTCCAGCATCTGAAAGACCCTAAGATTATTCTATTTTTTCTCCCAGTGTTAGCTTAATTACATGGCATTTTAAAACAATTCATTATATAGAGCCAGAGTACATTTCTTCCTATAATCATAATGCCACTATACATACAGACATATGGTATTAAGATCCATAATTCTAGCCCAGGGTTCAGGCCCTCCAGATTGAAACTGGATCCTAAAAGCTTAACATCCTAAAAGCGGGATGGCCTTCCCTGAGATGTATCTTGTTAGGTTTGATGTAACAGGTCGAAGTCTGCATGACCTTGCTTATATGTTATTCCAAAAGCAATTTAAAGGTTAAATTAATTTAAATGTTAAATTTAAATGTTAGTGCACTCCATTGAAAACTTGTTTTTCCAAGATGGATTGTCACATGGAAGCTTCCAGTGTCTTCACACAAGGTCTGCAGATTTACTCTACTTTCTCTAATGCACCAGGTGGTACAAAACCTAAGCAAAATCAAGTATTGAAAATCTATTAGAAGAAACAAATAGCAATTAATAATACAGAACCTAGAATGTTATATTCAGCATCTAAAAAGGTCTGTGCTTATTTACAGCTGATATTGCCTATCACTGTTTATCTTGGATCATTACTTACCTTCTCATTTTTAACTTTGAAATTAAATTATTAAAGCATTTTCAATTGTAAAAGAAAACAAGCAAACACACAGATTCTTGATGCAGTGATTTTTTACTCTGAAGCTGTTGTTCCCTAAAATGCTATTTAGTGCTATTTACAGCAGTCACCCCCTAATATAATTCTATGATGCCATGCCTAATGTAAAGTGCATGCCTTCAGATTTCCACATTCAGTTCAGTAGCAAGTCACCACTCACAGACAAATGACAAACTATTTATGTTTTACACATCAATCACAAGTGTAACAAATTAAGATTTCAACATGCTTTTGTTAGAAATTTCACATGCAAAATATCTCTACCCATTTGATGAACTTGAGCTATTTCAGATACAGCACCCTGAGAGCTCTTTTGGCGTGTCGNTTATCAAAAAAAAATGTCAAATTCAATTTATTTATTGAAAGAACCAACAGGTACTTCTCATCTTCTCATTTACACACATGCAATTTAATAGCTTGTATCTTTCTGTAAGTAACTTTAGATCACTTTATTATTATTGCACACATCTTCATTCCCTCTTTCAAAGTGATATCCTATCTGAAGTTATATTCTTGTCTCTGATTTCTTCTCATCATTTACCCCCCCTCATGAATTCTTAAAAACTCATGGCTGCAGAAAATTCCCATCCATCCTATTTAATTTAAGATTTTTAGCGAACCTAAAGGTTTAGCTAACCTTGTTAATGGGCTACTCTGCTCTGGCCAACACCTTCAATTCCTTAGTAATTTAAATTAACTGTTTTAAGAGTCCAGGCAACATGAAACTTCACTTTCCTAACTCCATCCCCAAAATTTTCTTATTTTATTATTTGTCATTTACCTATAAGCTTTTACAGACATCGAGCCATTCTTTCTTTTGTATATTTATTTCTAACATTTATAAAAGATTTTGGGTTTAGTATGATCCTTTGCTAGTTACACATTTCATATTTTGGACTTCTCTGTCCATTCTTGAGCTATGATTTTTTATTCATTCCTGGTACAAAATACTGATTTTGTGCCATCTTTGTTTACCTCCTTTTCTCTGAGTTACATATTTGTTTACACAATCTGGCAGGTCTTTGTTATATGTAAACACTTAATGATTTATTGCTGAATTAGGGTTATTTTCTCTTAAGTCCTTATTATACACATTTACAAGGATACAACAAATAAACTGCAGTAGGTTTAGCTGTTTAAACTTCAGATTTTATCCTCCAAAATGCTGTGCTACCTGTGTGAGAATGAAATAAAATGGTACGAATTTCAGTTGCCACCACTACTACCAAAGCTGGTTGAAGCTCACACCAAAACATGTCCCACTTCTGTCACCTATGGTTTGTGGTCTTTATAAAAAAATACATGTTGACAACTGAGGATCTCAAACTTCTGCAGTTTACCTCTCAGAACCTCTAAAATTTGAGTTTCTCTTTAGGCTTATTTTTCCACTGGAATTTATTCCCAGCATCTCAATTCCTAGTTTAGCTAGTTTAGTTTTATTTGGAGGTTTTATTTAGTTTCTCACTTCACCTTCTGGCACAGTCTTCATTTTATGTAGATCCGTTGGATCCTTCTGATGCCTGCGGCATTCAACTCAAAAGCCTAAGTAAACAGCATTGTTCTATGGCCTTCCTTCACATTCTGACACAAGTTTGCTCTTACCATATTCCAGAATGAATGCCTTTTTTCCTGTCCTTTCCAAAATACTCATTTTAGCTTAAATTCCATGTTATCAAATCATGCCTTTTAATTCCAAAAAATGGTAAACCAATCAAACCAAAACCTGTCCCTCTCCTTTCAAGTAGATAAAATTGTCAAAATTTCAGCTTCTTTCTTGTTTTTGTTGGTTGGTTTTGTTGGAGGTTATTTTTCTCCTTCCTCCAGAGAGCTTTAAAAGCCTGATTTCCATCTGAGATAGGTGCTCAGGGAAATCTCCCAATGTGCAACACAGAAGTTCCTTGTCTATACCTCACTCTTCACGTCCATTCTGAAAAAAACGTGCACTGCTATTTTTTTGTAAAAAACTGAGTATTGTTACAGAAGAACAATAACATACAAAAGTAAAAAGTGCTCTGTTCTAATCTTTATCTGCCTCACAAATAATTACTTGTTCATGCAGCCCAAAGGTAGTCTGCACATGTGAAGCCAAGTATTTCCAGTGCATTACGATATGTACATAAAGGTTACCCAACTGACGAATGGAGTTAGACCCACAGATGCAACTTGTATCCCTGTTTATCTTAGGCTACAGTCAAATCAAAATTGTATATTTTCATTATGTACCTTACAGCAATCCTATAACCATATAGTAATAGATATCTGACTGATGCTTGAGAAAACTAAAACTTTACTGTTTATAGCAACCTTTCCTTTTGAAATGTCTTCAGTTTGCAGCACTAATTTAGGATCCACTTCTTTCAGCTTTTTTTAATGTTGAGTAATACTTCAGCACAGAAATAAACCCATTGCTATGCTACTCAGTTCCAGGGAAGAAAATGAGTCATACAGATTTACATGAATCAACAAACATTTTAATTCTTCAAGTGGAATTGCTGATTTTCAGTCTCATAAAGGTTCTACCTTATCAAGAAATATCTGCTGTTCATGAACATCAACAAATAAATATATTTGAACAAAAATGTGATGATAGTTTGGACATGCATCAATTCTTTTCAGAATGGAGTTAGATTAGATTTGTTTGTTTAGCTTCATGTGTACCCAGAAGCAGGGAGGCATTCACTGTGAAAATGTGTTCAGTAATATTACTAATCTGAAAAAATGTTTTTTTCCACTGCTAGAGACAGATGTCTCCCAACATCAGNAAGTAGTCATGCACAAGATGGGTAAGGACAGAAACATCTCTTCCAACTCAACTGTTGTAGCCCTTTTAGGCTGTACTCTGCCACTCATTACATGGGATTTGATTAAGATTCTAATGACAATCTCATTTTATTTCTTTATTTCTAATCTAACATTCAAAGCTGGATATTATCCACATATTCAGCTTCACTGAGAAAGCAACAGGAGGTTTTTTAGATGTAATGTGAATAACACCAAATACAATATCATTTTGGTGATTCTGAAGTATATACTTACATGCACTATTTCAGCTACCAAAGAATTTCTCAATTTTTGATTTTAAAAAATGCATCCAGAAGTATTCTCTCTATATTACACTAGTTTTATACATCAGGACTTTGCAGTCACTCTCCATTTGCCATAAAATGTAATGCAGAGTCTCAGAAAATCTTATCCAAACTTTATGACACATGCTCTGAATTCTGGTAAGATTTAAGAATACCAACAGAGGATAAAAAAACATGTCTTAAAACATGTCTTTGTTACCTGAAAGGTTTCTTTTTATACAGAAGCACTATAATTAGGAAACCTAAATGCCATATTGCTAACAGCATGTTTGCTACTAACTAACATGTGAAAGAGGAAAATCCTTACCACATGGGCCATGTCTTTCAGTAAGCTGGGATTGTGTATTAGTCTTCTCTTTTTTTCTTTATTTATAATTTGATTTATTTCATACAAATCTCTCTCTTCTTGGGAACTCAGAACAGTCTCTTCTGGCTTCTCTCTCTGAATGACTCATCTCTTTATCGGCATTCATGAACACAGAGGTTAGAGAAAGTATTTAAAACCTGAAACCAAAAGAAGGTAATACAATTTAAGAATATTTATATTATCCCCATATCAGTAGATAATTTTGTTAGAAATGCTTCCCAAGAAAATAACAGAAAGTAGTTTCAGGCAAAATCAATAAAAGACATCAGTAGCTGCATGATTTACATTTAATTACTGCCCTTCTAGAAAGTGATACTGCATGTGGCAGTCACCAGCCCTCTTACTTCCATGAAAACTAGCAATCATTCTCATTAGAAGCTTACCACTAGTTTTCACAATTATCATTTGCTTAATAAAATTAAGCCAAGTAAAATATTTTTTTAGAGCCAGGGACAGGAAAAAATTTAGAACCGGAAACCCAAACTAAGATTATAAATAATTGAAGCACATTTAAGGCATAAAAGAAAAATTTGAAATAATACCTTTTCATATAAAGTACATAAATAATAATTTATTGTCCATTTTTAACACAGAGTGAAAATGATGGAAGTTTCATTCTTGAAAACAAATTCCCAGTCAACTTGAAAGATAAAGTGAAAATTTTGCCATAATGAAGCTCATTATATTCAGTTATTCTTTTCAACAGCATAACTGTATAACACCATGGAAGAATACCATTTTTTCCTCAATGCAGTGGTGGCAAATACATCATTATAAGCAAATAAAAGAAATGCTTTTCTTTCATGTCGAACAACGTATTAAAAAAAACCCTAATTGTAGATCTAGCTCTCACTGATTGTTTTCTCTAACGTATTAAAAAACAACTTTACTGTAATAAATAGAATTATAAATACATACTACACATAAATATATAAATAAATGTATTTAAATAAGCATATAAAAATAAATATATACAATTTATATAATAATAAAGTAAAAAAAAATAGAAAAACAAAATTGTCACCTGAAGTTATACAACTCAGGTTTCATGTCCACAACACCATGGAGTGTCAAGGGAATTTAAGAAGGAATCTCCATAAACATTTAAGATATTTAAGACTATCAGTCCTGATTCTACACTCCCTATCCATTCCTCATAATCCGGGGCACACTCTGAAGCACCCTCTCTCAGTCTTCAGTCACAAACACATTGGAGGTTCCAAGCAAAACAACTGTGAAAATGCAGTACACAGTTAAAAGGCAATAGCATATGCTCAAAGAGCAGTATTTTTCTACAGTACAATTCTATCCTTCCATGCCAAATCTGGAGTTCATGAATCTAGTTCCCAAATATTTCTTTCTCATTAACTATTCTCATTAACTATTCTCATTAACTATTCTCATTAACTATTGTCATGGACTGTACAGAATGATTTTTAATGCAGTCCCAACCCTGCAGTGAGTTAAAAATAAAGAATTCCCCACTAGATTTCACTACTTTGACAGGTTTGCTAGTTTACTTATTAAATGGACTAGGCATGAATGAACATCACTGTAGATAGAAAGGGAAAAATAATGTCCCAGCATCACATAGGAAAGGCCATTTCACAAGAGGTATCCTGTATTACACACAGAACATTTTTGGCTTTGACATTCCCTTTTTTTGGATGAAAAGGACTAAAATAAACAAATGCAGAGGTATTACAAGGTATGTTCATGTACAATTTGTTGGTAATTGTTTTTAAAATAAAAGATATGTTGATTTTTAGGAACATACTGATTCATGGAAGCTGGTGCAAAATGCCAGCAAAATGCAGAAAAGGTATTAATTGCAAGGAGCATACTTGTTGTTCAGTGGCCTCATGGAGCAGATAAAGGCATTCATCTTCCTTCGTAGGTATGAAAATAATAATGAAGAACTTAAAAGCAATTAGAACAAAATGGTAATGGTACATTTGTGCCACATATAACGCAGTCTTTATGTTACCACTGAGTCAGTACAGCATCCATTCCAGAAGCAGCTTTTTGAAGATATCTTCTGGAAGGTTATAAAAAGGTAGCTGCAGTTCATTAGGTGAAGATGCAACTTACAAGGCATAGAACGAACTAGGGTTTTGCTACAAATCCTTTTCAGAAATTGCATTTTCAGTAAACAACAATCTTCCACTTATTTTACAGTTCTTGTTGTTTGGGGTCATAGCATAAAATGGAGACTTTGTTTCATTTCACTACTCCTACACCTACAGCAGGAAATCCTAACATGGTCTGTGCTTCCCAGAGGTGAGATCAGAGGCACTGCGTTAGGAAGGTGATGGAACAGAATATGCCTAATCTCCTCTGACAAGATGAGAGGAAAACTTTTTCCCCCCAATGATTTTATTATCATCTGATGTGTTCCCCAGCAGAGAGAATAATTTTGTAATTTTGTAATGTTTTGATTAAGAATGGCAATACATTTAAAGCCTGGAGTGCTTTAAAGGTAAATGTTGCTACAGATATACCAAAAAAACCAAACAAAAAACCCACAAAAACCCCACAACCAAACAAACAAAAAAACCCAAAAAACAAAAACTTAACTGTTTTTTTAAAAATATCAGGAAAAAACCTCCATCACCACCACTAATTTCATCATATAAGTGGCATTTTTAAAAGGCACATGGCACATGTTAAGTGTATCAAAAACTAATTAAAATTTATCCCTTCCTCTGCAGTTCTACAAACAGCTGAACTTGCAGTTCAATAGAGCAGAGAAACTATTACTTTTTGTAATGTCATCTTAGGAGACTAAGGTAATTTAATAGAAAAAGACAGGCTATATTTAAAGGCAGCTGCATAAAAGCAGCCTTATTCAACTGCAGACAACTTTTAAAGGCCATGAGTGATAGAAATTCAGCTGTAAATTCTTCTTCATCAATAGAATCAAATTTCATTTGGATTATGCTAAAATTACATGTATAAAACAGGTAATTACATACTAAACTCTCTGCTTCTTATATGCAATTACCCCTTTTGTGTCCAAAAGGGTCATTTTTGCAAACTTTAGGTTCATCAGCATTAGGCAAACATTATTTTTCTGATAATCAGAATGCATATGAATAAAGGAATGAGCCCTTATTTCAATGACTCCTCCTATTCACTTTAAATCAGAATTTTTCCTCCCAGGCTAGTTCATACTGTATTTTTTTGTTTGTAACTTCTCTGGCAGAGGATGCCCCATCTCCCCATCCTGCTTCACACATCCCCTATTTTGCTTGTCCCTGAGGACAAGCCAGGACATGGGTCCTCTGGATGCACCCATGAACAGACAGGGCAGAGCTGAAGAATGGCTCTAGTTCTCTTCAGAAAAATCTATGACTTTCTGTAATGCTTTGAAAAATAGCACATCATACTAGGGATTCATCACTGCAATAACTAAGGGTACAGGAAGAAGCTTGTTTTCTTTGCAATATTTTACTTCAGTCAGCTGTTCTACCCTACAAAAATGATCCCGTTGTTTTTATTAAGATGTGGTGCCAAGGCAAATTTATTTGATGTGGGACATTTGTCCATGAAAACTATACCACCGACTTAAAACACAGTCCTCACAATGCACAGTGGAAGTTTGTGGTTTGTTATATGTTGCCAGAATTAAGCAACTAGGATGTCAAATTCTCACTGGTGTCATTCCAGTAGAATCAGTTAATTGGGATAATGTGAGAGAGTCACCTCAAGGACAAGGGTTTATTTTGATTCTTTTCCTATTTTGCAGGAGGACGGAAAATACTATACTGACTGGACGTTTGAAAAATTTTATCTTTGATCCGGATATTTTAGCTTCTATTTATTTTATCAGCTCTTCCCATGCCTTCCTAAACCTCATTCATTCCTGCCTGGCATTCCCAAATTCATACATATCCATAATCAGCTTCAACTTAGCCCGATTGGTCAGGGTGCTCCAGCAGCTCTTATTGCACTCACTTAATTCATTTTTTACTTTTCCAATCATCCATCCATCCAGATCACAACACTACAAGGATATGGTGGGAGAGTGCCAATAACCTTGTGAAAGCTGAAGAAAATGGCATCCACTGCTGCCTTCTCTTCCACAAATCCCACCCAGTTAGCCTAGAAGACAATCATATAGGACCAGTACCATTTATTCTTGATGAATCCATGCTGACCCCTCCTAGTCACACTCTCTTTCAAGTGCTCAAAAATGTGCTCCAAGAAGACAAAGTATAGTTTTCCCACAGACCACGGAGAGGCAGACTGGTCTGTATATCTCATGGGTTTTTTAAGAGACAATTTGTTCTTCTCCAGCTGCTGAGGGCTTCTGACTTCCAGAACCATTGAAAAATGATATAAGGTGGTCTCAGTATGATATGAGCCATGCTCTCTCAGCACTCTCTGACTGACAAACAAACTCCTATCATGGAAGGAAATGGGCAAGCATGATGTGCCCAAGAAGCTCATGGAATGATGCATGGTGTGACTGATTACAGCTGTTGCAAAGAATCTGACTGTATCTCAACACAAATGAGGCAGTTTATATTCACTTGTTAGGAACCTTTACTAATACCAAATAGAGATTCCTACACAAGTCTTAGAAGGATGATAACTTACTATTAACTGACAGAAGTTGTCCTCAGTAACTGCCAACATCACTATTTCATGATGATTTTTTTCATTAATTAGGATTTGCAAATTGACTAGGCTGAGCTGAAAATAAGGTCATTACAGTAGAGCCCTTTCAATACACATATATTAAAAGGTCTCTACTACATACATGTATATACACATACTATATACATATATTTTGATGGACCATTCTATATTCCATCAAAATCCATTGAACTGTAGAATTTTGTTTTAAAAAAAAATTTAGAATTTACAACCAGCTTTCAGCATATCTGATCAATGATATTCATTTTGTAGGTAAATAGTCTTGAATTTCAATTGACAGATACACTGGAAAGTATTTTATGTCAATTTTTAACAGAGATACAAATTCCAGCTCAGGAAGAGGTGGGATACTCTCTTCTTGCTTTGAGCTAAAGCAACTTGCCATACTAATTTTGAACATATATTTTAAACCACACAAAAATTAAAAAAACAGGGTGAAAAGGTGAATATCGCATCTATAAATTGTTATTACACATCACTAAATCAATACAAATGTGTTACATGGACAGGATCCCCGAGAAAGGTTTTTCTTGTGGCTCAGAGGGCATATGTTGTCCTTGTATTCCACTAACAAAATAGAATAAAAATGGCTTTCAAAGAAGAGCAAAGACTTGTACAAATGAGGGGAAAACATAAAGTCATATAACTGGTTTTACAGAAATGACTAAGGGTCATGTACTTACAAAAGCCAGGGTTAGTGGATTTGTCAAGGCACCAATACACTTGAATTGTTCCAGCCTCTCTTCAATGACTTAGGACCATCAAAGAAAGCTAATTAAAAAATAGAACAGGATCTCAATTCTACCAAGGCTTTCAGGTAGTAAACTATTGCCACTAATGGCAGACAGGTGAAAATAGGTAATAGGAAGAAAGGTGGAATAATTTAGGGATATAAACACTATGTATGCTCATTTTGAGATTGTTCTCAGACTAAGCATGTATCCCAATGCAGGAAAACCCAAAGCCCAATCTACTCTTGGATACAAAAAATAAGTGCAGATCAACATTGTGTTTTATTTCCAACTGTATTAGAAAATGAGACTATTCCAAGAGAGTAAAGGTAAAAGGAAAATAGTACATTGCTTTGTATTATGGATATTCTGAACATTAAGACATTTAAAGACTGTTTTAAAAGGGAAAAAGACTTTGTTCTTGATTGAGAGTGATGGGAGTGTAATATTTGAAATAAAATATAAAAAGTTATAGACTATCATACCTTAATAGCTCTGTAGCAATACATGTTTACATATATTTAAAACCTTATCAAGACATTTTCTATTAGTACGTCATTTGGGATGTAAAACTCCAGAATCAGGACATAGATTATTTCCTGGCAATAATTTTCAGTTCAGCTTGGGTGTTAAGTGCTAGGTAATACGTAATATAACTGTGAGAAGCCAATTTAATTTTGATTTCTGTCTAAACACCCTTTGTACGAGTCATGTGGGGCAGGGCTTGCACTTGTCTGCCTGCAGGAGTGGAGTAGGACAGGTTGGAGGAAAGCCTTTTCCCTGGGGAGACTTTGCCTGGCAACCAGCTCATGTCTGACATGGGACAGGCAGGCAGCAGGAGATCTCCAGGGACGGTGCACCCTCCAGAGGGGTTCTCCAATCAGATGGGAAAAGGTCTCCAGCCATGGACTGCAGTGGGACCTTGGACTGGGCCAGTGGTCTCCTGACAGCAGGCAGACCTTGGGAGGAGACGAGGGGCATAAAAATAACTTCAGTCACAAGCTCTGGGGCTTTTTTGAGTCAGGCTTTTTGAGTCAGGACTTTCTATATTGGGCGTTCTGGTTTGTCTTTTTGCCCAGGTTTGAGGTCTGCTTCTTACTGTGGCTCTAGCCTGGTTTTTGTCCTTTTCGCCCGGGCCCCAGCCTGCCTTTTGGCTCTTCTGCCCTCGCTGGCCCTTGCTCTCCCTCACGTTCTCGCCCTCCCTCCCTCGGGGCGCTTGGCTGGACACCGGTGACCTCCAAACCTCGTGTGGGGCCCGTGTCCTGCCCCACCCCTCGCCTGTCCCAGCCGCCGCCTGTCCTGCCTCCCTGTGCTCCTGACCGACGCCCCGCCCGCTTCATTCCTGCGTTCCCGCCTGCCTCTAGCCCTACTTCGCCGATCCGCCCCGCCGCCACGATCCCCACCGCAATCCCGTGCGGCGTTCCGGGCCCCCAGCCCAGGCCCGCTCCCTCAGGCCGTGTCCGGCTGCCCGTGGCCGCGGGAGCTGCGCCTGTGGGGCCGCGGCTCTCCGGGCGCTGCGCAGCCCCGGCCGGCAGCGAGCACACACCGCCCGACAGCGCCACGGCCACCGCACCCCCCGGCTGCTGCCCGGAATGCCCGCCTGCTCTCTCTGCCCCCCCTCATTCTTTCTCATCTTTCTTCCTCTTTTTTCTGTCTTTTCCAGTCCTCTTTAGTACGGCAACTTCCTCTTATTTTTTGCTACCAATAAACGGTTCTCAGATAACATAATGTCTCGTTTGACTTAATCTTGTCCTAGACCATCCGTTTTAACAGGACTTCCCACAGCTCCCCATAGTGGAATGCAACAACAGGAATTAGTCTATTGTTATCAGACTTCTGATTTGAGAGCTAGAATAATAATTGTAGTTATTTCATTTAGCCAAGCAACTAAGAAGCCCTTAGTAAGTTAACGTAGTTCCTTGTCTTAAACCCCATTATTACACAAACTCTTTGTAACTGCATTTTGTGGTGAAATTTCAAGTGTTTTGATAGGTAGGTGTAGACAGTGTTTTTGCCTGATTAAGGTCTGCAGATCTTGGGTTTTGAAATAACATTTGAGCTACAAGTTCGAATTCTGTAAATTGCCAAGTACGGTGTCATTTTAACTGAAAATGTTTAGAACAATTCCCTATAACTCGGGGATGCTGTGCAACCATGATCAACAACTTCCTTGCTCAGACTCTGCTGGAGTGAGACTACTGTGCAGTTTCATCTTGCCATGTTACACCGATATTTATTGCATTAGATGATTCTTCTTTTCTCATGTTATCACTGTGTTATTTTTCCTTCCATCATAAATAAATTTTACATGTTGCTGTCTTTATGTTCTTGTTCAGTGTTTCAGATATAAGAGCAGCATGCTTTTTTTTGGTCCTTTATTTTTTTGCAAATAGAAATTTTTTCCAGGGCAAATGCTAATCCTTTTTTCACAGAAGCAGATTGTGAGGACAGAAACACAGAGGACAGAGCATGCTCCCTGTCTGCATGCTGTGAACCAGTCTTTCAAGTACTGACAGAGAGAAGAGCATGAATTCATTGGAGGTGGAAGGTAATAGACTCACAGAAAAGAATGTTATAAACTTGAGACAAAGTCACAGCACCAAGCCTGAGAGTTAAAGAAGCACTTAGACAATGCTCTCAGGCACATGGTACAACACTTAGGGATGGTGCTGTGCAGTGCCAGGAACTGGACTCAATGATCCTCACAGGTCCCTTAAAACAGAGCATGTTCTGTGATTCTGTGGAAGTTTGCATTGCTTTTAAGAGAGGAAGACAGGACTGTGACTTTTACAGTTTTTTAGATTAAGGAAAAGGATCCATAGTATGCATTCCCTAACTTGGATTTAATAATGAAACTGCTTTAGGTTCTTGTGTTCTTACCTTTTGATTGCAGTAAAACTACTAATGGCCTAAGCAGCCCAAAAATACATTTTTTAAACGTTCTACTTTCTTTGTTTATAACCTATATTTTTTAATACCTCAAAAGAGCAATTGGCATTTTACTGCTTTAAAAGGTAAAATTATGATTCTGAGTGTCAAAAAGGGCATGAAAGTCAATTAAGGTCTAATAAAATAGAAACATCAAACCAACCCACAATATATCTCTTTCCAATCTCTAATCATCCCCATTTAGCTATTGCCCTTTAGACATCTTATCCCTTTTGGAATAAAATACAACTGGACAGAATAAAAAAGTCATATATTAGATAATTATAACTCTATGTGTTATACTTGAATCATGCTAAAATCTTACATGGCAGATGTGGATTTATGAAGCTTTACTTTTATGCAAAATACTATATGTAAAAGGGAAGGTTTTCTGTGTATTGACCATCATAATCTTTTTAGTTATTAGGGAAGATGTCACACTCCCACTGAAGGTTAAGGGCTAACTTGCTTCTTTTATCATTTCACTTCATAGAAAGCAAGCAGAACTCAAAATGGAAAAGAATTTGGAAAAAGAGCGGGCCAGGGTAAGGGCTAAAATTACCACAGACCGTTTCAAGTTCCACTACAGAAATGCTAGAAAGTGCTGTTTCTGGCAGCTGTCTGTGCAGTCTGTGGGCTGACACTGGGGATTCAATGGCTGAGCAAGCTGTAATCTTTGCCTTTTACTTCTATATTTTCTACATTGTTAGTGCAGTTGAAACCCACCAAGAGCCTGTCTGACAATATTGTTCCTACTGGTTATGCCCAGCTGCTGTCACTCCTCTCTGCTGTTGCCTGCCACCAGCACTGTAGGGCTGTATCCTGTCCTCCTGCCTGCTCTGCTGCCACACCCAGCTCCTGTTCCCCAGCTCCAACAGAGCAGCACCCTCCTGGTTTTGTGGAGTACCTATCCCTGACAACATTTCTGTTGCTGATGGTACCAACCTAACAGTCTAAATACAACTAAAGCTGGTAAAAAGCCTGACTTCATAGGTGCCAAAGTTGAGTGATTATAATAAATGACTCAGGACAGCTCTTCCAAACAAAAACCTTGGACACTCACCCAAGGGCCTTCTACTCAGCTTAATGCACTTAAATCTACCAGCGTTCAAGGCATGACAATTTCTGTTGAAAATGTCTCAGAGTTAAGTTCAAGCTGCCTGGCTTCTCTGCAGGAGAAAGAAAGAGATGTCCTTTACCTGCAGATTTTTCCTGCTGTGTTTATCATCTCTGTAGATCCTCCACTTCCATCTCTTGTAGAGTTAGAATTCTCACGTTACTGTACTTTGCTGTTAGGATCAAAACCAAAATGTAATCCTATTAACCTGTATGGCAAAGTGCATGTAAATATGTCCTCATGACACAGTTTGTTCACACAGCAGTCAGCGCTGAAAATAACTGATTGGTGAATTCTGGTTTACCTTCGCTTCCCTACTTATTTCCTTTAGAGATCCTTTTGGTTTATCTTATGTAATCAAGCAATACGGTAGATAAACTGAAACTCATGCGAAGGAAATAGAAATTTCCTGCTTGTCTCTAATCAAATTCTTACCATAAATTTTTATAAGCATATTGAAAGACTAAGACAGTACGCACTATTTTGGCATGCAATCATATCTGATTAATATGTTGCTATTTGCCTCTCAAATTTAGAGCAATTATTAGTGTCCAGATGCCCCATGGTCCATTTTTTATTTTTCCTACACAATCCAATGGGTGAAATTCCCATTCTTGTTGAGAAAATTAAATCAAAATGTCAATTTATTATCTATTAGTAACATTACAGAACCTTCCCTGTACTTGTCAAAAGGCTAATACTGCTACCTGATGCAAAGAAATGTGATCTCTCTGTGCAAGGCTTTGTAGAAAATAAATAAACGAAAAGGCTGCAGATATATTGAATATGTATCCTGACATTTATTACATACTCTTCTGCAATTCCACCTCTTCTCCTTTCCCCTTCAAAGCCTAAAGCAAGAATCACAGTGGAGTGAATGGAATCTTTAGGAGTCATGGAGACAAACAAAATCTGCTGTAGAGGAAAGCTTCTATTTGAAAACAAATTAATTAATATCTGCAAACTCCTTAATTTTTTATTTCACTCTGTGTGGAAGACACAGAAACCTACAGGCAGATAAAAAATGCACAAAGTAATTATTTTAGGGTGTGGTAAACTGGAGGAGAAAGGATGACATAGAAGGAAAGAAAAGGAATTATCTAGGTGTATGCATTGTTACAGAAATTGGCCAGATACCCCAACTTTCCACAAAATTCCTATTGTGAATGCATTTGCTTCTGCAATAACTTAGAATATGTCTTTTATAAGAAAGTTTGTTCAGTGTTGTGGATCTTAATGTTTATTGGGAGAATTAGTATATTTTAAAGTTAGAACTGTACTTAAGAAAATGCACTGGAAATAATTCAGCCAGAATTTATTTTTCTTTTCTAAATTCTCATCCATATGAAAGATAAAAGTGTATTTATGTAGTGAAAAATTGCTAATATACAGGTTATTTCTGATGCTTAATACATTTATTCATGCACTATGTATTTTATTCCTTAGATTTTTCCTTTTCTCCATGTCTTATCTTCCATAATTTACCCAAACTACAAATGGTAGAAACAATTCAGTTCCTAATCTAAGTGACATTTAAACAAGACATATGCTTTGTATGTTCCTGAATCTACAAGTTTGCTCCTCCTTATATCTGTCTTATTTTGTAATTTGTATACAATTTTGCTGTGGATTTAAGACTAAATTTTATTTAGTCTTTCTGTTGAATAAATTGTGCAGGCATATAAAAATAGCTGTGTTAACTGTGAAGTGCAAGACAAACCAGAGCTGTGTACAGTGAATGAACATTTGTCAGTAAAATTAAACTTGCTTTTGACTGAGTCATTTTAGCAGATATTAAGTAAATGTTAAAGAAAACTAGAGTGCCCAGTAAGCAAATGTCAGATTATGTATTTCAGGCCCCAAACCACACACTGTAGATAAACTCTTCTAAATTTGTTTTCCTGGATGCATTGGTTTCAAGGTCAGAGAAAAATTATCAACTCAGACCTTCTCTGTCACAGCATCCTAAAATTCATATGTTCTTGCTTCTACACAGACAGCCACTCTTCACCAAGAATGTCTACCAGTTTACCATCAAGTGCAACTGCATCTTCCTCTGGCTTGTATTATTGCTCTGAAATAATTTTCCTTTATACCTACAGACTCAAGCCTCACATACAGACTTGCAGAGAACCACAAGCTGAGTTAAATTGGTAGTTAACAACAACAAAAAAAAACAAACTATGCCAGTCTCCCCAGAAGAACTGGTAGAAATCTAAAGAGAGCTGTAGACTTCTTTTCCAGCTTTTGGCTTTCTATTCCTTTTTCCTGTGAATGCAGAGAGTTTTTGGAGTTTTTTACAGTAAGAAAGTCAACTGCTTTTACACTGTTTTGTCAGATACCTCTTACTCTCAGCTATGTTGTCCATGACATTCAGCATAAGTATTTGCCACTTCTTCTCAGTTTAAGCATTTAGGGTATAAATACCATGCAATGATAAATACCATGCAGTACTGTTTCCTAACTTTATCAGGAACAGATGATGGGATCAAGTACATCCTCTACAAATTTGTAGTAGACACCAAGATGAATGGTGGGGTTGCTGTACCTGAGGGACAGGATGCCATCCAGGGGGAGGAACTCAAGAAGTGGGGTTGAGGGAGGTGATTCTGCCCTTCCTTTCTGCTTTTTGAGATTCTGTCTGGAGTATTATGTCCAGCTGTGGGGTCCTCAGCTCAAGAAGGACCTGGTCCTGTTGAAGCAAGTTGTGAGGAGGGCCACAAAGATGGTCACAAGGCTGGAACACTTCTAAGAAGCAGACTGAGATCATTAGGGTTGTTCAGTCTGGAGAAGAAATGCCTTTGGGAAGACCTTAATGCAGCATTTCAGCACTTAGAGGAGGCTTAAAAGAAAGACAGGGATGTGTGTTTCAGGCTGAACAGGATACAATAAGGGGTTATTATTTTAGGCTAAAAGAGGGTAGATTTAAACTAGATATAAGAAAGGCATTTTTCACAATGAGAGTGGCAAAACACTGAAACAGGTTTTCCAGAAATGTGGTATCCTGGGAATACTCAAAGTCAAGTCAGACAGGGCTCTGAACAACCTGATCTAGTGGAAGATGTCCCTGCTCTTTGCAGGTCAATTGAACTGGATGAATTTTGAAGGTCCCTTTCCCAAACTGTTTTATGATTTTGTGATTTTTCTATTATTTGGTCTGTTTCTAGCAGAGGCAGCCACCTAGCAATGCTGCCGCTATGTTTCATCAATGCTGTTTTCCATATAATAGATTAGGTGTGCTGGTTTAAAACTCAGCAGGAAAATTAACCCTGCTTAAGCTCTCCCTGTTCCCCCATGCCCCTCCAACAGAAGAAATACTAGGAGACACCACAAGTGGGAATCACAATTTTTCTGAAAAAAATCCTTGCAATAAACACAACAGTACAGATAAAAGAGGACACCAAAAGAAAGAGTGCTTTACCCACATGAAGGGTATTTCCCCCTGAATAAACAAAAACTAATCCCAAAGACAGGACCCAGTGTGGTTTTCCCACTGGACTGAGCTGCTATGGGTGCTGCCACTCCTGATGGTCTTGCCACACTGGGGGAAAAACCAGTCCCACCAGGGCTGTGCCAGGGCTGTGCCTGTTCTGTAGGGCTCACCTACGCCTCAGGGCAGTGCCTTCAGGGCTGTGGCCAGAGGAACAGGGCAGGGGACTGGCAGGGCACAGGGGACACTGTCTGCAGGTCTGACACTGACAGTCCCTCCGCTGCAGCAAGCAAGACAAAGTGGCCAATTTCCAGGTTCCAGTGCTTGGTTTTTTCCTGCTGAAAATACGATGTGGATGGATTGGAATAATGCTAAAACCCCAGTGTCCGTCTCTGTACCAAGAACATTAGATTAAATAGAGCATAACATGGGTATTGATAATGGTCCAGAGGCAGTTTGTGTATTTCAATGTGGCATTAAGTTATGCTGTGTAGACATACGTTAGTGTGCAAGATAAAACTTATTTCTTTATACAGGTTGTCCTTTCTCAAGAGGCAGATTATTATTCATATAAAATAAATTCCCTGAAAAAAGGGAAATATTTCACAAAAATACTAGGATGTATTGTCCAACTAAAACAACTCAGTTGTGCTACAAAAGTGCATGAGCTTTTATGCCTGAGGGCATCCAAGCCTTTTTCATCAATGTTTATAAAACATCCATCTGTATGATAATACAGACAATTGCACAGGGAAAAATTATTCCCAACACACCTTTTAGCCTGACTGTGGCAAAGGATAACATAATGAGACACAATTAAAAAGCCATTAAGTGGGAAGGTGGGGTATTTCTATTGGAATTTTTTTAGGGTTTACACAGAAGGAAATTTGCAGCTCTTTTTAAGCTTGCTGGTTACACACACCATTATATCTGACCAAAATTTCAGGTTTGATTTAGACAAAGGATTTGTCGAAATTGAGGATTTGTCTTAATTGAGGCTACCACTTCCATGAACATGCTGTTAATCACTCAACAGTAACTATTGGTATCTTTCAGTAAAAACATCAAATAATGATAACATGATTTATAACTAACTTAAATAATTAATAATCAAAATGCTAATTATGAACAGGAAATACACACATGATACTACAGTAACCTAGGAAAGAAAATGTCACATATGTATATACATAGGGCAAGTTCAGAAATAATTCTCCTGAAGGAAATGAAAATCTGTTAAATAATCATCTTGACACAGTGGATCTGAAATGAGAATGTTAAATAAAACAGACACATCAAAATGGGCAGTAGGAAGGTGCTTGAGACAGAAGAGCTCTGAGGCATACACTAGACAGGAGGGGATATATGCAATGGAAATGACTGGCAAATGCCACTCCTCAACCAAATTTATTGGGAAATTGAAAGAATTCTAAAAGCTTAAAGGTTTTTAAGATCAAAGCCTACAGGTTTTTAAAATCAAAGCACAATGGTCATAATAGAGAGAAGATGAAAACTTATGCTCAAGAGTCTGAAATTTCTAGTCCCCTAGAGGGGAAGGAATTGAGGAATGAGGAATTGTAACAGCAATACAGTCTTCTTATGGGGGAATGTTGATGAGATCATCTCAGTTGGTTAGAGAATGGTATTAAGACTAAGGTTGTGGGTATGCTCACTGTATGGGCCATTCATTCAAGAGTTGGACTTGATGCCAGAATGATTTTCGCTTTGATATATTCTTTATATATATTCTTAGCTCTATAGACTAGTATTGTATACTTACATCATTCCTAGCTAACTCCAGTGTTTTTCCTATTAGACAAAACACATTCCAAAGACCTTCTCCTAATCTTGCTTCTTCTGGGAACCAAGGACAAGCCACTCTCCCAAGACACCTTCTGATTAACTAGAACTAATAGCAAGAAGGAGGAGGCGGGGGTGCCGAAGAGATTGAACCAAGAGGGGGAATTACCTCATTAACTGTGTTTGTAATTGGGGATTGTCAATTATGCTAATTTGCTAAACTTACAAAATTGTACTTGCCTGATGTCTTGTGGTCATATTTCCATATTTGCCCCTGGACGCCTCCAATTCCATGTTTTATATTACTTCCTATATTAATATCGTCTCAAAAAAAGTGTTGTTTTGTGTTGCGGGCCGAAGCTGGGCGTGTCCCAATTTCAGGAACACTGAAATGAAACTCACACCACGGCTGTGAGGGAAAACCCTTTTTTAATTCAAATCTGACTCCAGTATTTATAGATATGTACAGAGGTCAAGAGATTGGCTACACAGGTCGCCACCTCTTCAACCTGGATGGTGGACATCACCATCAACCATTTCTTCTCTTAGGGGAGAAGTATGTAAACATTCTAAGAATAGACATTGTTTTCATGAAGCTGCGTGAGAAAGTTCTACAGAAAGACATAAAGACAGAAAGCTCAGGGCAACAGTTTTGTTTCTAGATTTTTAAGGCATCAGAATCGATGATTCTTCTGGATCTCTTCCAACTCAGATTATTGTGTGATTCTGTTCAATGACTTCTATTTTCCTATGCTACCGGTCAATGTCTAAAAGGAATTTGGGGAGTTTGGAAAAACCCCTGAAGCTGTAAGAAATACTCATTATTGCTTTTACCTGTGGTATTAATTATCAATAAGCTTTGTGAGTCATTTTGCATTTACTTTCACTGGGCTTCATGTTTTGAAATGTACTTTGACAAAATTTTGGAGAAGCAAAATTTTATTTTCCCACTACTGAGTGGCTGAACAATGCCAACTTTTTTGGCCTTTCATCACAAGAGGGGTGCTTCAGCTCTCTGATCATCTTCATGGCCTCCTCTAGACACATTCCAACTAGTCCAGGTCTTTCTTGAATTGAGAGCTCCAGAACCGAATGCATTACTCCAGGCAGGATCTCACAAGGGCATAGTGGCAGAGAAAAATCACCTCTCTTGACCTGCTAGTTCCTCCTTAATTTTAAGGAAACATTAGGAAAATGCTGCAACAAGGGACAATACTTCATATTGTCTTTTCTCTAGTGTTGACTGTGTAACCTCAATATCTCTTTCCCTCACTGTCACTTTCATAAGATTGATCAATACATGATTGGTACAGATTATTTTTTTCCATAACTATATCATAATAAAAGTACCTATAAATATTGCCTTTTCATCTGTTTACTAAGAATTAGTGGTAGCCATCTTGATTTTAGGTACTCCTTTATATCTCATTAAAGATTAGTTTTTAATCTTTAATCTATTCCTCAAGAAACAGCCAATTAATTAATCTTCATCCCCACAACCACTTCAAGAAAACAAAGGTACATTACTGACACCAAGTCACTAAGTGACTCCTGACTAATATGTGTGTGATTTTTTTCATACTGGTTAAAGTCATGGGGGAAGAGAAGTTATTGGCATGTAAAAAAAGGCAGTAATTCACGTGACCTTTCTAAACTGCCACAACTTTTACATAAAAGATTAGAATGATTTTATATTTCATCTCTAGGCCTCCGATAGTGGAAATTCTGGAAAATAAACCCAAACACCCACAGGCACACAAAAATTTCTACAAGTGCTTTTCTGAAGTTACAGCCTCCTTGACTTAAAGCGAGACAAGCATGGTTAATGTCTCAAGATCACCACAACTAAAAGCAGAACAAAGGCCATTTACAGTGCTGAATCCTAAGGCAACTGGAAGGTTGAAATTTTTGTTCTGTACTCCCCTGAATTACTTCATAACCTCAAGTAGTGGCAGTGAGAAAAACAAAATATTTCTGCTGCTCTAGAGTAGGAGTGTATGGATTCCTTAAACCCTGAACATGAGGAACACTGGAAGCCGGAGTACAGGCCAACTTTATAGCTTCTATGACTAACAAAGGTATTTACCAACTGCACTAGGAAATAGCAGTGTCAAACTTGAAATATCACCTAAAGTGCTCAGCTCCTCGTGACAGGAACGAGGACTTCACCTGTCCCAAAATGATGGCAGTACTTCTGTAGGTCATAATCAGGGCAGAAAATACTATTAAAATGTGTGTGTAAAAATTAGAATCACACGTTGTTGTACTCACCAAGGTTGAACCTCACCACAAAATAATTTCACTAAATAAGAGCTTTCCAATATCTGCCAACATAATGGAGAGATCAACTGTTTACAAAAATAGTATGGCACACAGTTCAGATGATGTCAAATTCTCTGCATGTGCATCACAGCATCATTTTTATCTTTCCCTCTCTCTTCTCAAGGTCAGCGCTTAAGTGAAAAATGCCTGCAACAGAAAATGTAAACAAAATAGGAAGACAAAAGACTGCTAAATGAATGATAATTTAAAAAATTGTCACTGATGTTAGAGACAGGAATGCCACATGAACACACCGATGTTCATGCAGTAACAGCTGAAGTTTATTGTTGGGCATCCCCTTCTATAGGGGCTTCAAATTTTCTGTGCTTACAAATGTTAAGGGTCTTAACTCTGCCCAGATCACTGGCCAATAATATGGGTGCATCCATGGTTCAAAGGTATTGGCTGGGGTCCCCTGTTTGAGTTTGAATTTGACCTATCATTAATGTACTCAGGGACTTGCTTACTTCTATTCTGTAGGGAACTAGGCTGGTCGCGTTATGGCCAAATTATCTGTGCAGCGTACAGACCAGCTGAAGCTGTCACAAAAAATTACTGGTTTTCCTCTGTGAATGGGAGGAAGATTTGTTAATTTTTTTTTTTCTCCTCTCTAAGCTCAGAGCTGTATGCTTGTGAGTTAACATGCAGCAGAATGTCAACAACCATATCCTTCTGCTTTTCAATATTTCTGATTTTCTATTTCAGTAACTATTTGCCAATTCACACAGGGGAAATTTAAAAAATAGATCTGTTGTTTAAGTTGCACAATCCTGACTACATTCTCAAGTGTGCACAGGTACAGACCAAAATTTTAGCTCTTGCTATTGAAGCAAAATTGCCATTCACTGGTTCTTCTTAAAAATGCTTTAGCATTTGGTATGTCATGTAAGTGAGACTAGATAGGCACACACCAACTAGTACTCAGGCTTGTTATTTCTTCTGTCAAAAATAACTTAATTCATATCACCAAAATCACATCAGTATTTCTGCTAAGTACAAGTGAAGCAAACTATTCACTCAGCTCAGTAAGGTTACATGTTGTACTTAAGCATAATGAAACAACACACTACTCAAGCAAAAGGTAGCATTTTCCTACAGCATGTCACTGTCCTGGATTAGTACTTCAGATATTTATTCTTTTCTATTTGATTGAGGATTTTCTCTAGCTATACTCATAATGAAACATTAAAATTTGAACTAAAAAACCCATCATGAGCTGATGGAACCACAACTTTACATGTTTCTTTGATTCAGAAGGAGTAGGGTTTTTATTCCTGCAGTGGCTTGACCCCATACAAACACCAGATGCCAACCAAGTTGCTCTATCATTCTCCTCAAGTGGACACAGGGGGAAGGCATGCAATGAAAGGCTTACAGGTCAGGATAAGGACAGGGAGACACCTGTCATGGACAAAACAGACACGGCTTCAGGAAATTAGTTTAATTTATTACAAATTGAGTCAGGTTGGGATAGTGAGAAAATAAAACCAAATCTTAAAAACACCATCCTTTCACCCCTCCCTTCTTCCCAGGCTTAACTTTACTACCAGTTTTCTCTACCTCCTTCCCTCAGCTGTGCAGGGTCATGGAAATGGGTACTGCAGTCAGTGCATCTTGTGTTTTCTCTGCCACTCCTGTTTCATCATACTCTTCCCCTGCTCTGGTGTGGGGTCTCTCCCCCAGACTAAATTCTTCATAAATTGTTCCAGCATGGGCTGCCCAAAAACTCTAGCTTTCTTCTCAGACATCCTCCACAGGCTCCACTGTGAACTGCTCCACTGACAGCTCATCCCTGGGCTGCAGTGACAGATCTGCCTCACCATGGTCTTCACCAGTCTGTAGTGGGATCTCAACTCCTGAACCTGGAGCACCTTTTCCCCCGCCTTCTCCACTGACATGGGTCTGCAGGGCTGTTTCTCTCTCATATTCTCATTACTCCTCTCACATCTTCTGCTCCTCTCACATCTTCTGTTTCACAGTGATATTTCTTCTTTCTTAAATTTGTTAATAGTTTTGTTGCCACTGTTGTTGATGAGCTCAGCCTTGGCCAGTGCCAGGTCCCTCTTGGAGCTGGCTGGCAGGGGCTTCAAGGGATGCAGGACAAGCTCCTGGTATCTTTTCACAGAAGACACTCCTGTAGTCCCCTCACAACCAAAACCTTGCCTCTCAAAACAAATAGAATTACCCCTCATACAACACAACTCTGCCCACACAACAGTTTTCTCTCCAAAATTAACTGATTCACTCTCCTAGCAAAACTGTTACTGTGGCCTTATGTAAAATGTCATCTGCTTTTCTGCAGCTAAATGGTATTAGTTAAAGCAGCTTCATGCTTCATCTGTGTGGGAAGGAAAACAAACACATAGTCAAGTCTTTAATTGAAATTGTGCCCCATTGCATGAAACAGAAATGTTTTGCATAGGAAACACCACATGAAAAACACAGACCTTGAAGAACTATAGTCATGAGAAGTGAAAATAGGTTTTCAAACATATTTTTATGTTTCTACAATAGCTTTAATTTACCTTCAAACAACATCTTCTGGCCTTTGAACACATAAAGTACATAATTGATTAAAATTGTTCACTTATCCTTTCAAGTTTACTTACTCAAAATAGTACAATTCAAGTACTATAATAATTAAGGTGTACAAACTAGGCTTTAGATTAGATTGTTCTCTTTTCCAAAGCATGCTCTTTTATAATGCCAACACCAATACTTTCCTACAGTTCAGACAAAATTTTTCTGTCTGAATTCTCAGTTTTCAAATGAGAATGAAGATAAATAAAAATCAAGCCACAAAGACAACTTTGGCTATCCCCCCCCAGGTTTGACTGATACGACGTTAAAGATCAGGTTCTGACTCAAGTGCAACAAGAGCAAGCGTACCTTCAGTTCTGTCCTAAATATATATATACATCAATTTGTACTGCGAAGTTAAAATACTTTTAAGACCAAAAAGCAATTAAATTCTTAATGCTTGATGGGAAAAGGAAATTTTTATTTTTTTGTTTTTAAATTTCATTAAGGAATCATCAGTTCTAAATGTCATTTTCTGAAATTTTGTATAGCTAAGATTTCCATTATTTTTGTTCATCTGTTCCTCTGCATGTTTGTGCAGATAATACAAGCAGGCAGTAAAGGCTCCTCATCCTAGAAATGAGAGGGAAATAAATAATAAAACCAAATCCAGACCATAGCATGGTCATAAGGAAACATGAGTTAATCTCAAGAATATAAGCCAAAAGAAAGTTTTTGAAGAGTAACAGAAAATTTGGTCAAAAAATTAAAGCATTGAACAGTTGCTGTCTCCTTTCCTACAGAGCCACAAAGACATACCCCATAAAAATTCCATTAGAATTTACATAAATTCTAAAAAAATGAGCATCTCACAAAATCACAAAACAGGTGGAGTAGGAAGGGATCTATGGGATGTTTAGTTTTCTTACAGTGTTTCCTGAAGTTCAGATGGAACCTGCTGTATTCCAGTTTGTGCTTGCCATGGTTTAACCCCAGCTGGCTGTTAAGTACCAGGCAGCTTTTCACTTAATTCCACACACAATGGGGTGGGAAAGAGAATCAGAAAAAAAAAGTAACAGTCATGGGTTGAGGTGAGAATAATTTAATGACTAAACTAAAGTAAATAATAATTATTGCAATGACAATAACAATAATAGCAATAACAATACTGGTGACGTAAAAGATAATAGAGAGGAATAAACCCAAGAAAAGTGGTACACAGTACAGCTGCCCACCGTCCTCTGACTGATACTCATCCAGTCTCTGAGGAATCCCTGGCCCCTCCCAGGCAGCTGTCTCTAGTTTATATAGTAAGCTTGATGTTCTGTGGTGTGAAATATCATTTTGGTCTGTTCAGATCAGCTGTCCTGGATGTGTTTGCTCTTGGCCTTTTGTGCAGAACCTCACTGGCTGCATGGGAAACTGAAAAGTCCTTGGTCTAGGGTAAGCATTACATAGCAGCAACTGAAATATCAGTATGTTATCAACATGATTCTCCTATTAAATTCAAACCATATCACTGTACTTACTACTTGGAAGAAAATTTGTTCTAGCTGAAACCAGGAAACCCCTTGTCCCTAGTTCTGTCAGTGAGCACCACCGGAAAGAACCTGTCTCCCTCTTCTTTACACCCTCCTTCCAGGTGTTTATATACATTAATAACAACCCCTCGAGCCTTCTCCTTTCCAGGTCATTTCCATTGCTCATCTTTTCCTATATGTGACATGCTCTAGTCACATCATTCTTGTGGCACTCTGTTGAACTCTCTCCAGAATGTTCGCATAGACATTTAACAGAAAAATTCCACTGCAATTTCTTTTTTCAAAACTTTATTGCAATTGCAACATTCAAAATAATAAGCCTACTGCCTGGAATGTCTGACTAATTGATACTGTGAGAGATAGTGGGGGTTTTTACTTCCCAGAAAATAATCATGATCATCACTTTTTTACTTCATTGCAATTAGTTCTTGGAACACTGCTGGGAGCACATATGTTTTTCAAATTATCACTGATAATGTGTAGTAATTTTTATCTAAGATCTTGTATGTCACTTATTAGAAAGTCAGTCATTGAAAAGCTTTTACTGAATAGCAGTAAGCTGTGCTGTAAAGCTCGCGTTTTCCAGTGTACAAAGCAAAATATTTTTTACACTTAATATTAAAATTTTAATTTTCTCCAGATTCAGAGGAGCGAGTTCTTAAAAAAATTCATTCAGAAAATTTCATTAGCCATAGGAAGGTGGAAACCTCTCTTGGAATGGAAAATATGGCCCCATTCCCTCAAATTATTATAACTTTGAAATTTACAGGGCTTCCAGGCAAATATATAGGAAAAGGAATAACAGTTCTTTACTAGAATATACATATATATACACATATATATGTATGGTGTATGTACATATATAAGGTGTATGTATATGTATGTGTGTGTGTGTGTGTATAT
>VZDJ01000306.1:711393-726680 GCA_008694505.1 Cyanoderma ruficeps | reverse complement strand
ACCTAAATTGCTCTGGCTCACAAATTGTCAAGAATGACAGATCAGGTTATATTGTAAAATGAGTTGTTTATTGAATAGACACGATATTAACAGACAAAAGGCCTTAAACAGAGTCATTTACTACACAGGATAGAAAGGAAGAACTACTAGTACATTACACCAAACAACGCACACCATGAAGGTACCTCTGTCATAGCTAGCAGAGAAACAGGTTATAGATTAGGAGTCAGTGTAATTTACACTGAGTCGATGACACAGAGCCCTTCACTCAACCCTCGAGAGGGTAACCACTAACCGGTGTCCTGACTTTGAGCAAAAGTCCCCACATATTTCCAGGGAATATGCAGAAGTCTTCTGCTTTGTGCAAGTTTGGTGTAGCTTTTGGAGTTTTTAAAGTGCAGTGTCTGTCAGTCAGAAATTCCAGCTTATCTTCCTACCATCTTGTTTTCAAGGCAGGATGGTTACTGTCAGCTGGGAATGTCACTTTCATGGCACCAAAATAATTCACTACAAGACAAGCTGTCCTGATTGAGTTATTTCAACAATTAGCAAATTCACATCAGGGGGAAGATGCCCTGAGCTATTGCACCAGCTGATAGGCAAAACAGACAAGCCCTCCTGTGGCAAGGGGTTCCTGCTACATCTGGGTTCCACTCTATACAACAGAACTGCGTTAGTCGACACTGACTGAGCACTGAATCCAGTGATTTTTGTGTCTTTTTTACTGTTGAAAGGCCTGTGATAAACAGATCATTGAAAGAGCTTTAAACTAGATGGGAAAGGAGGAGGGTGTGATATGAGGCTCAGATAAATCTGTGGGCCAAAGACCAGTTCCTGAGGGAGTGTGTTGTTGAGGTCTTTTGGTCTGAACTCTCAGTGCAGATTTGGAATGGAGATCCAGCAGTGACAATTGGTACTGAGATACTGAATATTATGGAAGTGCCTGAGTGGCTTCCCATCCAAAAAGAGGTGGCCAGATCAATAGCCCAGCTGAAGTATGTTAACAGGACACTTTCCAGCCCCCCAGGAGGGTTTCTTTGCTGGCTCAGTTGCTTGTGAGGCTTTAAGGGTAATGTAACAGGGACAGAATAAAGGATCAAAAGAGGCTCTTACCCTGCAATGTTTCAAGACGTTTATTCTCCCAGGGAACCCAGGGGACAAGAGAGTGAACCAGGAAAGGCAGGGGCTTTTATACCCTGCCAGGGAAAGATAATTGGAACTCAGCCAATTAGGTCAAAGGGGGAAGGAAAGGTCAAACTATCTGGTAACATGTTACATGGGTCTGGGGAAAAACCATTCCCCAGAGGAATACAACAGAAGTATGTTGACATCAGCAAACACAACACAAGCCACGATCAGGAGGAGCCATTATACAGAAGGAAAACTACGACACAGTTGCCATCATGGAAATGTAATTGGATGTTGTGCACAACTGGACTGCAGCAGTGGATGTCTAGAATCTCTAGAGAAGGGAGAGACAAGGGCCATTCTCAGAGAATATTGGTGATTTGACTTACATCCAGTTGGCAGCCAGTCACAAGTGGTGTTCCCCAGGGCTCACCATTAGGAACAGGTCTGTTTAATCAGCTTGTTGATTATCTCAGTGAGGTTATTGAGTGACCCCCTCATTTGGTATCCAGATGACACCAAGCTGAGTAGGAGTGTTGATGTGATGGAGGGGAGGAAGGCTCTGCAGAGGGAACTGGATAGGCTGGACTGATTCCCCAAGGCCAGTTGGATGGAGTTCAATAAGGTCAAGTGCTAAGTCCTGCAGTTGAATCACAACAACCTCCTGCAGCACTGCAGGCTGGGGGAAGAATGGCTCGAAAGCTCCCTGAGGAAGGGGCTTGGGGGTGCTGGTTGACAGCAGCTGAACATCAGCCATCTGTGACCAGGGGCACCCTTTTGTCAACAGTAGTAATGCCAGCAACACCAGGGCAGTCATTGTCCCTTGATCTCAGTGCTGGTGAGGTCACACCTCAAATCCTCTGTTCAGTTTTGGGCCCCTCATGACCAGAAAGACATTGAGGTGCATGAGTGAGTCCAGAGAAAGAAATGGAAGAGAAGGGTTTGGAGTACAAGTCCACAAAGAGCAGCTGAGGGAGCTGGGGGTCTTCAGCTTATAGGAGGAAAGGAGGCTAAGGAGGAACTGTGTCACTCTCTAAAACTTCTTGAAAGGAGGTTGTAGGTAGGTAGGGATCAGTTTCTTCTCAAAGGTAGCAAGCAAAAAAGCATGGCTTCAAGTTGTTCCAGGAATGTTTAGAATGGATATTAGGAAATTTTTTTTCACTTCATTGGAAGCATTCAAGAGATGTGTAATCATAGAATCACAGAATCTTTTAGGTTGGAAAGACTTGAGGATCATCAAGTCCAATTGTAAACCCAACACGGCCAAATTCGCCACTGAATCATGACTCTAAGTGTCCATCCTTGAAAGACTCATAGATGAATTTGACCTATTACTAGAATCTATATTATACCAAAACAATTTTCATAATATTCCATGCCATAAGTCATTCCCCAAACTCTGAGAACTGGTGGATCACAATTCACACCCAGATCCAAAGTTTTCAGTGTGCATTTCACTTGCAGATAGCAATATGTTTTACATTAATATGAAGGCACATTTTCACTGCTATATAATTCCCACATCTTTACTACCACTGCTGCAAGTAATATACATAAATCAAATCTCAAAGTTAATAATGCCTTTCAAACACCTTCCAGACCTACCCAATACTGTCCCATCAAAAAAAACACATACTAAAGTTACAATACAGAATGCAGCTGGCTGTAGTTACAAAATTAACAAAATCCAGGTATCAGACTAGGTAAAAGCATGCACTCTATGTTGAGACAAATGAGAAGCATTAAATAATTTTGTATTGTGAATGTCACTTCTACTCCACACCCAAAGAACTACTATTGCAGATTGTATTTATCTGACTTTACTAATGAATAATTGAATATGTATTTTGGACTTTCCCAAGTTCATACTTAAAACGAGGCTTTTGAAAGACATGAAAAAAGAAACAAGCAAGGCTTTTGAAAGACATGAAAAAAGAAACAAGCAATGTTTCCAGCTTTGAGGAAGAGATATATTGCTAAGGCATTTTCTTGGTGGGTTTTTGTTTGGGGGTTTTTTTTGGTGGGTTTTTTTTTCTTTTTTTACTTCATTGAAAAAAAATATCAGGGTCATATTTGAACACTTTCCCAAATCATTAGTCAGGTTCTTTTTTCAGAAAACTTAAAAAAAAAATATCAAGGCTGTTTAGGGAATGTTTCTGCTGAGGTTTTTTTTAAAGGTCAAGGTTTATCTCTCTGAGATTATCTGGTAAAATATTTTATTCTCTGAATTGCTATACCCTTTTCTATTTAGTTGAATTATATAAAACTTAATATTTCTTTATTCTTTTCACCTTGAAAATATTTATTTTAGCAACATAACTAAGTTAGATGAGGAATATATATACCTCAAATGACAAAAAAATCCAGGGGCAAGAAAAGATACAAGATAAAGAAACAAGATATTCTAAACCCATTTCTTGTTTATTTTATTTGCAAATAGGACTTAATTCTTTCATATTAAAGTACTTAATTGTTCCAAGTAGTGAGTTTAAATAGATTGGTTTGGATCTGCTTGTCTGTTTGAACTCATGATGACCCTGAAATAACACTTTATGTGGGTTTTTTCTCTAGGAAATACTGCAAAACAGATATACCTCCATAATCATGTAATGTAAAGAATATTTCACTGAATGTGCCAAATAATGCAATTGTTTCAGAAATAGAGTAACCAGTGATTCATTGTGGACATTTTATCGTACTTCCTGTTACTATGACTGTAAAGCAAACTGCATCTCAAGGAAGAATGTGTCCTTGAGGAAATGCAAGTGAAAGATAGAAGTCCACCTTTAAAACCTCCCCTTTTATCTGTGTATTCCATCTCAGCTAACACATACCATAGAAAACTGCAGTGTGCCTGAATTCCCCTAGTCTGAAACTCACATCACAGAAAATACCTGCAGTCATAAAAATGATTTGTGCTTAAATTCCCTTTTAGCTTGATGTTCCATGTTGTGAAAGACAAGTAGGACCCCTACAGAGACTTGACAGAAGGTTCTAATTTGGTTAAATTATGCCCCTAGGAAGTGAATTGTCAAGGTAGGGCAGCAAAGCCCAAGGCTGTCTGATATGATTCACACCTAACTCATCATTTACATTTGCCCTTTCACCCACATGGTGCTTTGTTCCCGTTAATATAACCTGCATATTGATAACAGAAGCCCTTGATCCCCTGTGCTCTTGGCAAAAGTAATTTGATCCAGTAGCTAGAATCAATGTATGCTACAACATGCTCTTGAAGTCTGGTATTAGAAAGTGGATAACCAAAGGGCTCACCAGGGAGAGCAAAAGGAGAATTTTCTTCAAGGAAGTTGGAAGAGTAGAAGGTTTAAACATATGGATTTCTACAGCATATATTCTAAAAGAATTCAAGTACACCCAATAAAACTAGATATTATATGTCTCAATACCTGATTATTTCTAATTGTTTACTTACTTCTGTGAAGACAAAAGAGTCAAGTCACAGTCTTAATCTTGTGGAACTTATTACTGTAATTTATTAGCAAATCAAGTAGCTTTTTTCCTGCTTTCATTGTTTATAAATTCACTGTCTTAATATTCTGTGAAATCTGTGAAAAATGGAACTTAATGCTCTTCCTAAAAATTATATTCTGTAAAGTAGATCAAGTCTTATTGGTAGCTGTATTTCTTTTCTTCTGCATATTAAAGGACAGAGGGTTTCTTACATTCTCATTACACACAAATCTCTAGCAGTAGAAGCTTAGGTTATTGTGATGTTATAGTTAAGTTATAGCTTAAGTTACAGTTCCCAGCTGATGAATGATTCTTGCTGGTAATCAAAAGCCACTATCATTACTTGGTTTTCTTAGCTTCAAAAAGAGGTCTGCGTGAGTAAATTTCAGAAACTAGAATAAACTATTAAGTAAAATATTAAGGTGTTCACTTTGTATCTTAACATATTAAGGAGTAAGAAAAAAATATTCAGAAGAAGAACCACAATTAGGGCTAAACATTCCACAAAGCATTTTAAAATGTTTACTGTAATGTTTAAAAAAACCCCAAACCACTTGTCAATAACATAGAATAGTTAGAATAATACTTTCTTAGAAGTCGAAGTAGCTGGTTACCATTTCAGAATGCTGTAAAGTATATGTAACTGGAATATTTTGGCATTTTATGCCTGATTTCCCAGGTAATATGTAGACTTTTGAACCCAGTTCTTCTGGGCAAAGACTACAGTCTCTGTAAATTTTCATTGAATAACAAAAAAAGAATATAGTAAATAGTACACAATACCTGAATACAGGCAGCTTCAGACTTTGGCAATTAGGGTTGAATACTCTCTGAAAAATCACAAATATTGGAATTTAATTCCTATGAGTTGTTTATGCACAAATAAATTGGCTGCGATGTCACCAATTCACAGCACCTGTCTAGAGATCAGACTTGAATGACTAAGTAAAGTCCTGACACTTTCACTCAGATATGCCTCCTTTAAAGAGGCAAAAAATGTTCAGATTAAGTACAGTAAAGAACTAATCTCTTAACAAATGTATCTGGGTTTTTTCCTAGACATTTGCTTTGATCCTACTTAGCAATAGCTGACAAAATGAAGGTGCTTACCACACAGACATTTTGTCAAACTTAACTCTTAAAAATCACCAATTTGGTTTAGCACCAAGTAATCCTGACAAAGAAATGCAGTACTCAGCAACTTTAGCTGCTTAAAAAATATTATGGATTCAAAGGATCATGAAGAAGTGGCTAGATTGAAATCAATTCCATAGACATTAGGATTTCAATCAAAATATTGACTTGACTTGAAGCTGAAACACAAATATCAATTTATTCCTATTTTCCAGAGAGATTCTCTCTTCCATTGTAATGGTTTGAGTGCCTGCTAACATTATTTACTCTTTTTCTGCTGTGAGATAGGATTAAGAGAAAAAGCAAAGCAGGCTCAAAGGGTATAAAGAAAATTCATTAACAAAATTACAAGAGAGAAAATATTAATAAGAATAAAACCTTCACAATAGCCACCCAGGAATCTGCATTTGTGAAGTCCCTCCTATATCATGCAGCCTTCCCACAGCTGCATTTATGGGCCATGTAAACTCATGGGGTAACATTTTAAAGATGAACTGTTTAAAAGCAAAGGATCTCTTCGTCTCTCTGAGATTATCTTTATCTCTAGGAACAGAGATCCTGGGGGCAGAAGTTCATCTCGTCTCTCTCCCTCTCTGTTCAAGCTCCATAAGATCACAGCTACTTAAACGTTTATTTACTTTAACACAAGTACCTTTGCTCATATCTACCATTTGAACACTCTCATCTCCCCAGTACCGTCTCATACAAATTAAAAGGAGATTCTAGTCCATCACCATGGCTTTACAAAAGAATTTCAGCCTAAAACCAAGGCATCTTCTCATTTTCTTCCCATCTAGAATGTGACTCGCTCTTCACTGACCTTAATGTCTTCATATTGTCTCCACGTGTTTTCACTCTGTCCTTTTTTCTCACTCAGAGGGGATTAGTGCTTTGCAAGTTTCATCTGTGCAAGGAAGTAGTTAATATTCTTGCCCAAGTCCTGCAGAGGTTATGACAGTTCCTGCCAGAAAGTGGAGAGCCAGCCTGGTCTCAAGCTGCATGATCTCTCATGCAACTGGAGACACTCCCTCGGCAAGGTGCCTTGGTAGCAGCAGCTGAACTGTTTACAGTAGACAATTCTTCGGAAGCTGCACTGGGGGCGGGAAGGAAGCAGCTTGGATCTCAGCAGCAGAATGCCCACGACTGGGGTTCCCCCTCTTCCTCTGCCCGGCAGCTGCTGGGGGCCTGGCCCGGCCCTTTGGGGCCTTACGGACCGCAGTGCGGGGAGCACTTAGCAGCAAGATGCTGACAGCCACTGGGGGCCTCATCCGGCTGGGATGGGACCTTCTCTCCTCCCCTCTCCCTGCCCGGCAGCCGCTGGGCCCAGCCCCGGCCCAGATGGGGCCTGATGAGCTTCCCAGGAAGGGGCCTGGCTCCTCGGCAGGGCCCCCCCAGCACCCTGTGGTAAGGAGGGAGCCGGGCTTGCTTGTTACCTCTTCCCAGGCCGTAAGGAAAGAGAACTTCCCAGGATTTTTCCCAATTTTTAACCTGTGCAGTTTAGAGGTGTATCCAGCTCTTTAATTGGTTCCACAGGTTGTCAATATTCAAAGCTAGTCACTGAGTGGTTTTGCCACAGCTTTTCTTCAATTAAATGCAAAACCAGCATATCCATATAAATGAAACAATTTTTCATTTTCATTGTAAAAAACCCCTTTGTTTCTGTCTTTGGTTAAATTTGAAGGCAGTATTTTTTTTCTTATCTTTTTTCTGTTCTGTACTGACCACTATTACAGTGCCTCATTATTCCAAGTTGTAGTACAGCCATACTTATACAGGTATACCTTGACATTATACCCATTGACCTTTAATTTTCAACTTTTCTAAGCTATCAAAGCTGAGTATAGAGGCAAGAGCATGAATTAGAATCAAGAAAATGCCACCTTTCTTGAAAACTGAGTTTTTGTGACAGTTGTAGCTCAGATGAAGCCAACAAAGAAACCTATTCCCTGTCTTGCTTTTTGGAATACAAATGAAGACAAATTTTTCTTCCTTTTACTCAAATTTGCCCCAGAAAGCAAGAAGGTAAAAAGACTCCAATCAGCAGGTAAAGTTGAAAAGTGTCATCCTGCTGAGTATGATTGCATTCTTTGATATAGACAGAGAAGTAATTGAGATGACATCTTGTGAAACACACTCAAAATATATTGAAATTGACTTAGGAACACTTGTATGGAATAAAATTTGGGAAAGGAAAATATAAAAGAAATTGCCTATGTAATTTGACCTAGAATGGAGAATTAGGTCTTGAACACTTTTCAATAAACATACAGTTAAAATAGATGATTAAGCCAAAACTCATACATACTTATCAATAGAAATGAACAGCTATAGAGAGTTTTTGTCATTATTAGGCTTATTTTTGGAAAGGAGGAAGGGAGTATCTATACATTCGATCAGTAAGTGGAGGTCAGACTTTTTACATCAATTTGAAACGCGTAGAGTTATCAACTAACAGTAACTCACCTAATAGTTGCTGCTGCTCTTCACTGTGGATCAAATTTGTTCTTCTCTGAATACTGTAGAGTGCATGCAAGTATTTATTATGCTTTCCAATCTTCTAATCCAAATTATAGGATTATTATTGAATCAGGACAATTTCAAGGCATCCCCACTGAAATTGAAGAGCAGATCAGGAAAGAAACATCCAATGCCAATTAAAGGATATGTAGAAATCTATAGAAATGGCCGCACAGAACCATTCCAAGAAATGCTACAATCTGTTTATTTCTCTTACTTGTAAGAAGAAAAAGATCTCCATCTTACAGAAGGAACTAATTTACTTTTTTTTTCTTTTGCAATGTGTTTGAGGGTTCTTAAAGTTGAATTAACTGAAATTTCTGACATAAATGTTTTCATGTGTCATATTTTACTAGAACTGCTGCTTAATCTCTTAATATACTTTCTGAAACTGGAATAATATATCCAACTACTGTATTTTCTAAAGGCTTAACTCTGTCCTATTGATATTCATTTATGGATCTGTTTTGGTTTTTTTAAAGCAAATTATAACGGTGCAACATGAGATGATAAATGTGGTTTTCACAGAGCCATTTGGAAGCAGTACTGTTAGAAAGTAATCTGGTTTAAACACACTTGTCCTCAAAGAACGAAAGCAAGAGTCCCCATGAGCAATGTCTGTAAGAAAATTGAGTAAATGTTCTTGTCTTGTTCAGGAAACTTGACTTTCTAATTTCAAAATTAATAATATTGTTGGGCAGGATTCATGAGACAGAGGATCCCTAGAGAAGCAGGACAGCCTGAAGACAGCAGGTTTCTTATAACTAGAAAAGTTAGGGACTTGGTGCCTGACTAAAAACCTGGGCAGTAATTCCTTTCATATTTTTCATAAATTAGAAGCTCAAAAATCCTTTTCCTTGTTCATCTGCCAGTGTCAATGCAGTAATTATTTCTCATCAATTCATGCAGAAATAAAAGTAGACTGACTTCAAAGGATAACTTATAGAAAAAATAATGACATGTACACATCTTAAATAACCTGTTTCCTGTTGAAGTCAGAGTTCTAGCTCTGCAGTGCTTACTCTACCAACCAACTCCTCCCACACAACACAGGTGCTCAACAGATACACTCCTGATGCCTTTCACAAAGCAAAATGAGACTATCTTCTTCTGAATATACACAGTAGGCAAGATTTCTAATTCATCAGAATATATTAACTTGTATGTTTGATTGATAAATCTCAGCAGACATTTCTCAAGTCTTTAACTGCAGATCTGTCTGTATGGCTACTTACTTGAGACTTCAGACTAATAGGGAGAGGACTTCCTTTAACATTTATGTTGCAGGTAAAATCCTGTCCAAAGGCAATGAGCACATGTATTAAAGTGACTGGTTTACATCTGAATTGCTACTGAGCAGTATTTCAAGATTATTAAGTGTTTGAAAATAAAATAGAAACAGTTGTTTCCTCAGAAGAAACAACTCTGGTTTCAACAATACTAATACAAGCCACAATAAAACATGGCAGGCACATACAGTTGATATTTTGTATTTGAAACATTTTGTGCCGTGATTTGAGTAGGTCTACAAGGACTATTCCAGATGCTCTATAGCTGCAAAATATGGGCACAATGTCATACTGGCAAACATTCCATTTTGGAAAACATTCTCACTCATATTCATTAGTCTAATATGCTTTTTAAGGCATAATCTACTATCCTCCGTTGATGCGCAGTCCTGATATCCTTAATTAAATAAATATTTCACCAACTAATAAGAGTCTAAGAAAACTAAAATGTATTTTACAATCAGGATCAGACTTTTCAGCTTTCAATGCTTCTATATGGAGTTTTAATATGGCTTTCCCTTTATTAAAATATAATACAATACAATATAGATATAATGCAATATAATAAAATATGATACAGTACAATGCAATGCAATATGATTAAAAACGTTGTATTTATCATTCCTTTGCAAATAATGCCAAAGGCATTGAATATTCTCTTTCTACAGGGAAGTAATATCTTTCTGTTCAAATCACCATATAATTTTTGCAATGCTATAACTCATACTTAAGGTTTAAATACGTTATCATCACTATATTCATAGTCACCACAAGAAGTCTAAACAACAGTTAAAAGCCCCTAAAAATTACCCTCCCTGACAATGCTTTTAGGGATGCTTTTAAACCATTTTTCATGATGTGAGTTGAAAATCTCTGCATTTCACTCTTCTTATCAGTTTAGTAATTCTATAGAGATACTGAAAATTCACTTTTGAAATGCTTCCTGCATTCAGTAGCTCATGCTGAGCTGAATCACATTGAGCCTTGCCATCAAAAGCAGCAGCAAAAGAAGCATAAGTATCATACTGAAAACACTAAAATACTCTTCTTTTTGCTTGTACTTTTTTTTTGTTTTGTTTTTTTAAGTACAAGGACATCAAACTGAAGCCTGTTCAAGAGGATATTCTGCTTGTGGCTATAACCTGGAATAAAATGAAGAAAATACATTTAACTCCTTGTTCTTAAATGTGATTACCAGTGTTACTTTATAACTTTTAATCCTTCCCTATTACACCCGAGAGCAATAAAGCATTTTATTGCCAATTATGCTTTATAAGACCAAATTTTATCATACAGTAGTACAACTCAAGGGTAAATTAACAGACTAGATAGATGATCTCCGAACATGTCTGATTTCATTGGTTATATTGATGAATTATTTTAATTAATATTTCTGGGTTCTGCTTTTACAAGAGTAATTTGATTTTTATGAAGCAAGAGAGCCAAGTGGGAGTAAAACCATTTCAAACAGTTACCCCTACACAGTTAATACTTTATTTTAGTGACACTGATGGTTCATTTTAATAATTTTATAAGTTAAATATTTCATCTTCATTGACTTAGTTTTTAAAAGCCTAATTATGTGTGTCCAAGGCAGTTAAAATTGGTTTTCTTGTCCAATAAAAGTACTGTCACACTTTCATCACCTACAACCTCTGTGTATTTGAACTATCTGATTTCTTGTCTTGGTCTTTGTTTGGTTTCCAGGGTTGATGTTTGGGGGTTTTAGGAACACACAACACTATTGATGATGTAATGATTCCAGAAAGAGTTAAGATAGCCCACCGTTACCCCAGGAATTCAGACTGACATACAATGTGGACTTAAATTAATTCATAAGGTACATACCCTGTACACATAATTCCTTTTCATGTACAGTAATCTGCATTAAGACTAAGATTTAGAGAATACAGTGTCCATTTCCATTTCAATATAAGCTTTGTTATGAAATGTATCCACTCTCAAGAGTGAAAAGCAAGTGAGATTATAAATCCTGCTTGATATATGTGGACTGAGAGACATAAACGCCTACCAAATGCTAATGAAATCACTTGAATTTACCTCTCTTTTGGTTAATACTGTTTGTAACTACATGAAAAAATAAGCAGTCTTCTGGGAGGGAAATATATTCTGTAAAAGAATTAAATATCGATATTACAATTAACAAATTTTCACTTTCTTCAATCTCTAAGACCATCAATTCCAAAATTAGTTTGAATAATCTTTCTCATAAAAACTTAAAGATTGTAAGGAACATGTTCCCAGAAAAATTTTCAAGGGGCCTATATTATTGCACTGCCTGAAAATTCCAAACTCATCAGCTTAGTTTTGTGGTACCTGACATCCTCACACCCATACTGCAAAACAGGTAAGTTATTCATTCCTAACTTCTTCACAGCCAGTGATCTCATGGGGTTGGATTCCTTTTCAATGGTGTTGTGTCTGACAGTCAGATTTCTGTTAATGGTTAAGAGTGCAGATAATTGCACTAGATTTTTTTCTCATTCTCAACATTTCTCTCAGCAGGTATCTTTTGACTGTCTCCCTCAGGTGATTAGAGGTTTTGAGTCCTATTGCAATAAGTCTAATAGTAATTTCTTTAAGGATTATTCAGTATCCCAATACTTCTAAAATATTGTTATGTCAGCTGTACATTTTTGCAATTTTAGGTATCTATGCTGAAATCACCATATTGCCACACGTATTCCAGTATATTATAACTTACATTAGTACATGTATGCACACAGAAATCATACTTTTCTTCTATGAGGCATTCACATGTACCTCTTTTAAAACCATAAGACAGTGCCATTTCAGTAAAAGGTATGGAGTTCCGAGAAGTCTAATCTCTAGATATCTAAGTTTGATTATAAAGCCAGCAGTTATTCTGTATACTGCAAATCACCACACTGACACAAGCATTTGACTATTCAGTATCTGTCATGTGCTCAGACAATGTTACCAGCACACGGTGGGCAGTATGCAGCACTGGAGACAGCTATAGAGAGGGGCACCTTCTGTCCCCATCCTTTGTCATTGATGTCCAAAGTCAATGAAATCTTTTCTCATACAACAGGATAGGAGAGAAATATGCCTATTTCTGGTACTGTTGCAGAATGTGGAATATATGAAAATTTTCTGAAGGATATTCTTTGGAGTTTGATCTTTGAGCCTAATCAACGAGAAATGAGATTTAATCTGTGAAACAGAGAGCGCCATACAAGCTGTAAGTGATGTTTGTGTGTTAGAAAAACAAATTCCTCATTACAGTTCAGGGCTTGATATGCTTTCATCATCACAGGCCCAGGAGGAGGCTAACAGAGCTGGGGAAAAGGATGCTCACCAATAATGGACAGAAAGAATGCACAATTTATGGGCCAAAAAGACATCTGGCAGAATTTCAAGATAAGGAAAAACTAATAAAGATAACTCACTAAACATGCTGAACCAGCTTCAACTGAGTAAAAGATAAATCTGGCAGGGGGCACATTGCAACCACTGACCCAAGAAGCCAATCAACTAAAAAGACAAGAAAGACTGGCATGGGGACTTAGCATCAGAAGTGAGAGACTCATTAACTAATAGGAGATAGAATAATAACTAATAAGAGAACTGTGTAACTTTGCTATGAATCAAGTGAGAGCATTAGACAAGACATGGCTTAGGCTCTGATTTTTGGCAGCAGTTCTACTCAGGTGATGTGTACCTAAATTGCTCTGGCTCACAAATTGTCAAGAATGACAGATCAGGTTATATTGTAAAATGAGTTGTTTATTGAATAGACACGATATTAACAGACAAAAGGCCTTAAACAGAGTCATTTACTACACAGGATAGAAAGGAAGAACTACTAGTACATTACACCAAACAACGCACACCATGAAGGTACCTCTGTCATAGCTAGCAGAGAAACAGGTTATAGATTAGGAGTCAGTGTAATTTACACTGAGTCGATGACACAGAGCCCTTCACTCAACCCTCGAGAGGGTAACCACTAACCGGTGTCCTGACTTTGAGCAAAAGTCCCCACATATTTCCAGGGAATATGCAGAAGTCTTCTGCTTTGTGCAAGTTTGGTGTAGCTTTTGGAGTTTTTAAAGTGCAGTGTCTGTCAGTCAGAAATTCCAGCTTATCTTCCTACCATCTTGTTTTCAAGGCAGGATGGTTACTGTCAGCTGGGAATGTCACTTTCATGGCACCAAAATAATTCACTACAAGACAAGCTGTCCTGATTGAGTTATTTCAACAATTAGCAAATTCACATCAGGGGGAAGATGCCCTGAGCTATTGCACCAGCTGATAGGCAACATAAGCCCTCCTGTGGCAAGGGGGAGTTGTCCTGCTACAGACTTGTGTAACTTGTAGTCAGTGATCACTATTTCCTTGTGCCACTTTGAAAGTAAACCAGCAGGATAAATTGACCCCCATACAAATACCTTGAGAGAGATTTCAGGTCACAGCTACAATTTAATAGAAAGATTACAATGAATGCAACGATGCAGAAAAACCGACTTAAAACAACAAAATCAGTACAATCTGGCAGCCTGTTGATCAGGGAGGTAACCCACAGTCCGGTTAAGCAGTGTTTGCAGTAGTGTTGAAGTGATGGTTTCAGTTTTGTCAAAAGCAGTGGTTTTGGGAGAGGGGTGGTCCTCCTGTGGAAGTTCAGGTCCTGCTCTGGATGCCCAGTGGTGGTGGTGTTCCAGTTCCCAAATTGCCCAGATTATATACAGTGGAGTTCAGGTGGTACTTCCCCCAGGGCAAGGAGTTTCATGATGGAATGATTTAATCCTGTGAGTCACAAGATATTTTTGGAGTTCTCCATGGTTGTTCCAGCTGCCTACTTTGCTGATGGCTATTCAGTTCATTGTGGCCCATTAGCAGAGATGGCCCCTTCTGGATGGGTGGGATGTGCTGCCGCTTCCCCAGTGGGAGTTATCAGGGCTGAGTCACTGGAGTAAAGAAAAAGAAACATTACTCTACCTTACCTCACCCAGCTTGTGCTAAGGCGTGGGATGTGCACTGGACAGCTGTTGCAGACAACTCATCATGACAATTCAGCAGGAATAATGTAGATGGGTATAGAATACATAGTTTGGTTATACCTCACATTGTAACACAAGACATTTCTTTTTTGTTAAAATGTACAAACACTAAAAAGTTTTTTGATAATCAGTGTGCTTTTTTTTTAGAATACCACCAAGCACCCAAGCTTGAAATAAATAATCAATGTCTCTTTTGAGTGCGTAATTACTGATATGTTGCATACTGGGTAATGAATCTGACTTTTTGCAGACAACATTACCTAGGGAATAATTTCGGGTTTATACATGGGAGAATCAGGTTCAATTCTCTATTGAAAGGGATCATTTTGGAAGAAGACAAGCTCTAATATACAAGGCAAAGTGTTATATAACAGATAGCACTCAATGGTTAGGGGCAACTTCAAAGTAAAGGGCAAACTCCCACCACCCTTCTCAATCCACTCCCCGAGAAAAATCTCTAAACAGTTAAAATATTTAAATGCAAGCAAACAGTAAGATCTGTCAAGATGACAGTTAGGTACAATCAAATATACTCTAGAATTTTTTTTCTTAAAGTCATATAAACACTCTGAAAAAATACAGGTCCATAAAGATTGAGTCCTGAGAGAAGCGAGTGGATGCAGATATAAAATATGAAACACCTCATTTCAGGTGTTAGTTCCACTTGAGTCTATCCTTAAATTACTTTCTGAAGAACACAAAA
>VZDJ01000306.1:678277-704334 GCA_008694505.1 Cyanoderma ruficeps | reverse complement strand
TACTGGGCCAAACGTCCTTAAAGGAGCCCTATCTAGTCTTAGTCCCTGTACGGTGGTGAGAGCACTGTGACAGGGAGGGAGAGGGTCACCATGGTAGAATTTTCTGGGTGGTGCCATGGGTGACATGGGAGCACGGGAAGATGGACCTGTGTTTTCCTGTGGTGGGGGTGTCTGTGGTTGCAAGAAAGACTCCTCTCTCTCTCTGGATGGATTAAGGATTGTCTTTTTAAGGGATAACGGCTTGTTAGGAACCCAGGGTTGTGGAAGGTTTAAGCAAGTAGATATGAGGGTACGTGCTGGTGTCAACTGTCGAGCATTGTAAAGGATGGAAATTGGGGGGAGGAGGAAAAGTGTTGTGAGAGGTTTCTTATTCTGCCTTTGGGTGATTGGGTTGTTTTCTTGTGTTTGTTGTCTATTGTCATGTAGTTTAATAAATGTTTTTTTTCTATTCCAAGTGATAGGCCTGCTTCTGCTCTGTTCCCGACCACATCTCACAGTAGTTTATTAAAAACTATACACTCATGGGTGCACTGGCATTTGCCCAGCGTCAACCCATGACAACATAACATGACATCTTAGGAGCTTGGGAAACATATCCACAAGTTGCAGAAAAATCCAGCAACACAAGGCTTGCATAAACCCTTTTCTCACAATCTGGGAAAACAGCATCTTGAAGAGATTAATATCCAGCACTTTCTATCAAGCACCTGTAAAATGTTATTTCTTCATCCCATCATGTGCTCCCTTAGAGATCTAAGTTCTAATTTGATTATAAAAATGTTCTCTGTGTTAAGGGACCACATGAAACAGGCACACACTTCACAAACAAGACAAATCTGATGTATCATACTATACTAAGGTACCCTACTAAAACTGGGTATAGACCACTCCAAAACAAGCATTTTTGGGCTTTGACACCCTGAAAAGTCAAAGATGGGAGATGGAGACAGAATCAAGGTGAAGCAATCAGATGTATTTAAGCATCAGCTTCAACAGTTTGAAGGTTACAAAAAAAGTTTCTTCATTTAAGAAGTGCCTTAATGTGTCATTTCTATTATTCCTAATAGTTTTTCTGTTGTGTTCTATTGTGGCAAACAGGTTGCATATTTTACATTAAAATCTGAAGCTTTATGATTAAGTAATTTCTAAAGAAAAGTGTGGAATAGGAAACACTAAAAGTAATTAAGTCATTGTGATGGGTTTATATTGTGAACTTGAAACCACTATAGTCATAATAAAGAGCATATTGGGAACAATGTGGTTGAATAGTTAAAACATTTACTTTGCTGAAATTGATGGCCTCGTCAAGTTTATAGCTAAATGTGCTGGTTAAAAAGGTTTGTCTTCAAGGATGATGTCTCAAGAATTTGGCAAGGGAGAGACTAAAAGATATTGAGAAAACAAATATTATGATAATTAGTACTAATTATTTATCATCTCCCTTGTTAATCTTGAAGGTCAGTTCAGTGTCCTTCCAAAAAATTTAGTCTGTAGGGGAAAAGGTTTCAGTTGAATAGTTCCAATAGATGTATATTCATAAAAGAATTCTATCAGCACTATATAATCCTTACAAGAGAGCATATATTCTTAAAAAGGTAGGAAAAGGTTGAAGCGAAATATTTGTATGAACAACCATGGAAATAAATATATAAATCCTATTACATTTAAATTTGTTTAAATGTTTATATGAAAATATATTTAAACTTGTTCCATTCTGCCCTCTTATTTTCTCAGACCAGTTTTTAAAGCAGAAGCTCTACTTAATAAATTGAAGTCAGCATTTACAATTTTAGCATTTACAATTTTTCCCTGGGATGCAAGATTACACTGCTACAGGTTTATGACAATTTTTCAGATCCTAATTTTAAAATATAGTAACTTAAAACCAGAGAGAACTGAGAAATTGGGAAAGAATGCTTAGAGAAAATGTCTAAAAAATAAAAAATGTATATGAAAGTCCTTTTTTAAAAGATTTTATTAGGTATTGAGAAGAATCAGCTAAGACATACAAATTGAAAAATGTGGAGATGAAATTACATGAATGACCAACAAATAGTTTCAAATGAAGTGTATTCTCAGAGGTTGTGATTGAGCACTTGTCCCATGGAGTGTGTGGTTTGGAGCACCACTGCAGACAATTATCAGGTGGAATCTTTGCTTGCTACCTTGCTCATTACATTGAAGGAGGTTGTTTAATGTCAATTCATTTCATTTTGTAACAACTCCAATGTAGCATCTTTCCTGTACTTTCTGCTACCACTACTTAGAAGCAGTTGCCATGATCTCATTTATTTCACACCCACCCACACAGAGAGGAATTTTCTCAATATTTCAACAGCCCCGAAATTTGCCCAGAGGGGAAAAAAATTTTGGAAAGCATAGTAATAATGATAAGTTTTAAATATATGTGAGGACTAGTCCCAATAAATTGTAGCCAAAGTAGTTAAACACACTTTTTTATTAAATTCTCATCAATTGTTAAAGAACAATTGTAAGTTGTCTTGTTAATTGTTAAAGAATTCACAATTTCTTTATGAAACTCTTTTATGGAATTATCTCACAATATAATTCTTGAAAGAGTATTATTTAACTGGTTAGTAAACCACCCTAGAGGAAACCCTTCATTTAGAAGCAGACATGATTTTATAGAATGCCTGACAGTGGTCCACAAGGAAGATAACAGAAAATAATTAGTGATAAATTTCAAGAGGGAAGAAAATTTTCCTCAGGGAAATATTTGTCATGGTACTCCCACTTTAATCCTTCCTCCAGAAAGACACCATTGTAAGAAATTTATAATGAAAGGAACTGCAGATTTTGTTTCCCTAATTTTAAGTGGTGCTTGTGAAAACTCAAGCAAAAACATTCCCAGACATGGTTGAGTCTTAGCAGGAACTCACCTAGTGAATAAATTATTTTTTCACAATTTGGGAACCAACCACCACCACCTACTGTATTAATCATAGAAAAGATCCCACCCAAATGCTGAAGGATTAGAGTCAACACCCATTCCCCCTGGAAAAATACTTTTTCATGCACCCCAAGCTGCAAAGAAATAGATTAATCCCCCGGAAGGCTCCAGAGAAGATTTACTACAGCTGTGGCTAATTCCCATTTAGCTGAGGGATGGCTATAGTTTGTCGGAACCATTTGGGTTGGTGGGAAGAAGACAAAAATGACAGGGTTGTTTGCTGTTTTTCCCCCAGGCCCAGGGCAGCTGACCAATATTGTTACAGCTTCTTAGGATATGTGGGATAAAAAGACTAAAAAACATTAAACAGCAGTGGAAATTATCAGGATATCTCAGGACTTAGGTGTTACATCTCATTATTCCTATAAATAGGAGTATTCGAGTGCATTCTTTTATAATGGTTAGCCCAGCATAATTTAACTGAAGACAAAGTTTTTAAGTACTGAAAAATTTGGACATTAAAATATTTCATGCTGCTTAAGTATTCTTGGACTGTGAAAAAAGGTTATCAAGGCTAGACACTTTAGTTACAGCTATATATGCACTTTCTTACTTGCAGGTACCTAATTTATAACCTGAAAGTATTTCTAATTAAGAATCTCCTTCAGACGGCTGAGTCATCACAGGCTAGTTTTTGTTTACAGCTCGTGGAAGCTCTTGCTGTGGGAAAGTTGAGGAGGTGAACAATTGAAGGCAGCCTTTGAGCACATACAGCTGAAATTGGACATTGAAATTAGGACGTTTTCTGAGGCTAGAAAGATGACTGCATCAGAAGAACAGATTAAACACGCTTTTGAGCATGTGAAGCACCATTTATTCTCTGTGCCCGAGTCTGGATTAAGGGTTTGAATATATCCAAGGACCGATGGAGTCAAAGCTACTTGAGAAGAGGGAGGGACATGTCTACTGCAGTAATATTTAGAAACAGAGAAATTTACAGGGACTCATCTGAAACTATTATTGATACTGAATTATTGCAGAATGTTCTTGTCCATATCCCTTATGTCCCCTCCTCTTATCCATACTTGCAAGTTACATGATCTATGGCTCCCTGTCATTCTTACCCCAGAAATTTCTGTGTGATGAGAGCTGCCCCACAGGAGTTGCACCTTATCCGCGAGCATTCTTACTGCATGATGAGTGAGGTTTTCTTTGCCATTCCTTCTTTTCATCAGTCTCCCCTCTCCAACTTTGTATTCTTCTGGGGAACAGTTAAAATTCAGCTTTCAAGCTGAAGTTATTGTATTTTTCATGACAGACACATGAGCAACTAGAAACCTGGGCAGGCAGCCAAGTTCCCTTATCACTGTAAAGAAACAGGAGCACGAGGTTCAAAGGAAAGAAGAATGGAGGAAAAGAGACAGCAAAGCATACCATCAGTCAAAAGCCTTGTGAATAGGAAAATTAGGTGCTACCAGATTTAAAACATCCCAGGAGCAGTGGAACATTTAGAACCTATTGCTAATCACTTAGCAATTACGTTGATGACCTGATATCATCAACATGTTAACTTATGTTGCTGAATTTATATAGTGTCTTAAAATTTGGTCTTGCTAGATATGCTTTTAGCATTTCAATACAAGAGCAATATCTGACTTTGGTAGCTGTTGACATTCAGTGGGAAATGGTAGAATTCATGTCTAAGTTATACATCTTCACACAAAGCCAAAGGACACTGTCTGAAAGAAGCACGCAGTACCACTTCTGATTAACTCTGAAAGGGTTATGGAAACAACAAAGTAATGGAGCAAACAGGTGTCAGATCTCACCAGAAAAAATTAATGGCAAACAATGAAGACATTTAAAATCCTAAAATTAGAACCACTCACAACCCGACTCAGAATCAGACTTCACAACCTCTCTGGGCATTCTCTTCCAGTGCACAGTCACCTGCACAGTAGAAATGTTCTTCCTCATATTCATTTTGATGCACCTACATTTTATGTGCTGCAGCTAAAATAAAGAGTTATTTTTCATTGATAACAATGATATAGGACTTCTTCTGTCTATTTTATGCTTTTAGTATTGATGTCTAGGAATAACCTGATGACTAATGATACATTTATTATCAGTGTCTATGCCAGTTTTATTGTTTGGATGTTCAAATCGTAAAAGGGCACTGTTAGTCTTATTACCAAGACTTATAGTGGTTAACTTCATGCAAAGAGCTGTTTTCTCTCCCTTTAATTCCCATAAGTGAATTATGTAACTTTGGGCCAGCTCTGCTTTTAAGTAAATGTGTAACTGATCTACTGAAGTACACAGATTCACTGATCAAAATGTGAACTACTCTGCTCATGCCCTGGATTTGCCCATGAAGCACAGATTTGGACTGTAACAAAATACCACAATAATTTATACATTAAAGACTGTAGCTCGAATTGTGTGTGAGCTCTCCACAAATGAAACACTGCTCCTCAGAAAACACACAAGTCAGGTGTGCATACATATCTTGTTTATAATGCTCTCAAACCTGAAAGTGAAATAGGAGGGAAAAAAAATAAAAAAAGAAGATTAATCACTGATTTTGGTGGGATCCGGTTTCTACCTAAGTTCTATGTTCAAAATTAAATCTTTAGTGCCATTAATTTTCTTTTTAACTGTCTAATTTATACACATGCAAATATAGGAGCAAAGTAATCTATACGATTGTCCTCAGCTAGATTGCCCAAGACTCACTTTCATCCTTTTTCTCATTCAGATGCAAAGAATGTTGGATATTCTCTGAAAAATGGGATTTATGCCAACAGGGTCTCACTCATCCTCCCAGGTCGTGAAAGCCTACAGCTGAGTGAGTAGAAAGAACAGGATGAATGTTTGCAAATACCCGTAGGCTTGTGGAATTCAGGGAGCACAGGCCTGTGTGGGATGGCCATCTCAGTAGCTGTCTATGTTTCTAGCTTTTTCTTTGGTCTCATGGTAAAAGAAGAGACAAGACCTTACCAGTCTGAGAGATTAGTTGTTCATGTGCGGACACCAGCCATAGGTGATACCAAATGGAGAAAAAAGAATACTTCTCTTGAAGGTAAAACTGTGAAGTGATACTGTCAGACAGTTTGATCTACGGTGTTCAGAATCACAGCTATGGATTTAGGTAGTTCATAGCAGGCTCAGAGCAGCTGTGCATGTTAAGAACTCTCAGATTCGAGATCCTGAAAACACATTACAAAGAGGGTATCAAAACAGAGCTGAGTTTGTGTTTTCACAGCAGTTACATTTTTAGGGTTTTTCTAGCTTTGGTAAACACTACCCTAGCCTTTTTTCTAATAATGAGAAGCTGCCTGGCTCATTCAGCTGACATATCGGACATTGAGGTTAATATTTGCCTTCTCTGAGTCTAGACTGTGGTTAAAAAAAGGGTTCTCTACCTCTTCAAAACTACAGGTGAATTACTGGAAATGCAACTAGTTCAGCCATCTGTTTGTAACAATTGCTTATGTTTGTAATTCTGCTTATGTTAATTTAAATCTTCCTTCTCTGTAAACACTCTGCTTGTGTTAATAGTTCTGTCTGTAAGCAATGATCTTATTTCTGTCCTAGTACAACTTTTAGGTTCTCAGAACCCAGTCTTAATACATTTATATAAAACACACTGTACAAGATGTGTAGTTGCACTAAAATAAATACGTGATAGGAATATAGAGCAGGTAGGTAGGCTCTCTGAGTAATTTCAGAGGCCAAACCCAGCAAGTCCCTGTCAAGTTATAGAGGTGTACCTTCTGAAAAAGAGAAATCAAAGCTGGCCTTTTATACAAGAAAACATGAAATTTCACTAGTTAATTTGGCATAGTCAAACATTATTATTGTCCTGTCTCGAACAGTCTTTTTTCCTTATCAGATTTAGGTCGACACTAAATATAAACCATAAAATGTGAAAGCTGATATAAGTTTAATATTCTAATTCCTGCCCTCAAACTTCTCATTTTTTACCATGAATCTTTGTCATTCCATGGCCCTCCTACATCACACTAGTCTTTGATTCCTCTCTGCATATTATCACTTCACTGAAAGAGAGTTGCCACCAAGAATTTTAATCCTTAAAAACACATGATAAAGATTTAACCCCACCATGCAATGATGTATAAGGTACAAAAATCTTATAACTGAAATCCAAATTCAGTTAAGTGAGCACAGAAAGCTTCAACAGAGTGAGTTAAGCAACCAAAAGCTTTTTTTTTATTTGCATTAAATGGAGTTGAAAGAATCTTTGTTAAATCCATTTTATATGATACATAATTATTTTAAAAATTATAGATTGTCATATAATTAATTATAAAGTAGAATATGATGCAGATTTCTACAACATGTCTCCTTTAAGACAAGCTTGAATAATTATAGGGGCATGGAACAGTGCAATGGATAAAGACACATCTTTTCCTTCACTGAGATTATATATTATTTGATGGCTTAAGGAATCTATGGAAACTCCCCATTTGGTTAGAAGGATTTATTTACTCTTTCCTCTTCCGTTCATTTTTTCACTGATCTGTGGCTCTATAATTGATTTATAACTTAACTGGCATGAAGTTGGGACTCATACTTCAGCAAAACAGTTGGATTTTCTATTTATAATCTTGAGCAACTATAATAGGGGTATTAGCAAATTTCTTCATCCTTTTGCATCATTAAATAGGACCGCAAAGAGTTTTAGGGAGAACTTTTCCTCTTGCAAGCAAACTTGTCCAGATCTGTCAATTTCATGTCCAGCAGTGGTTCAAAGGCAAACACTTAAGTGTCAGTTACAGTTTCTGTGTTGGCTATCCCTACAGGCAGAAGGATGGTGTGGTTAGTTTGACTTAGAAATGATAAGTAATCATAACTTTTGCCAGTTTGTACTCTCCTAAAGCTTCTGGTCATTTCTTTTTCCACTTTTTTTGGGTTCTTGTGGCTGCTAAAAATTTTCTTCTTTTACTTTTTCCTTCTGTGTTGTAGACAGTACAATTAGCTCTTTTTTTTCCATGAAAATATTTCTAAAGATATCCAGACAAAAATTCTTTTTAAGAAAATAAACATGAGAAGGATGGGAAAAACTTAGAGATATGTAGTGCAACTTTTTTAACCTGTGTCAGCTAGACTCTGAGTGACCTTTGGTTAAGGTCTTTTCAAGGTGATAAGCATGTATTTCTATCTTCTACAAAGATTAGCTTGGATTAGCTTCATTACAACTAACTGGAAATCCTCTTCAGGTGGTGCAATTCAGATATATTGACAATTCATTGAGGTCCAAATATATCTGTGGCTTTCTGTCATATAAATACTCAATTAGTGCTCTTCCCAACTCGTTCCTCTGTTGGAAATGCATTGCAGAGCAAAAGCTTCAGTGGCTTATTCATAGTACCATCACAGTGACTGTTATTACTGGGCAAAGGGGTAATCATGGATCTTAAATCACAAATGTGATCTTACACCACTAATATGGGAAAGCCATTATAATGTCAAATCAAGATGGACAAATCAAGAGATACTGCTTGTGCACTGCAGTGTAACCATTCTTGGTACCAAGTTGTTGAATTGCCTTTCAGAAGGAATGGGAAAAAATATGCCATGATTTAGGGAGAATCAGAGATTTAAACAGGCATTTAAACAAGAGTTTCAGAAGATTTCTGCAACTGTTTAGTAGAAAAGCTAGCTGCAGCACAGTAGCAATGGCAATAGTCAAATAGTTTTGTGACCAGCTAAAGGATTGGTATCTTGGAAAATTCTGATCCATTGAAGCACAAATTTCTTTTCCTGTAGGTACCATTTTGAAAAATTTTCAGTGAAAACACTTGGAATTTTTACTCAAACCTAAGAGCAATGGATGCTACAAAAGAAAACATTGTAGTTAAATGTAATGCAGAAATCTTTATTCTTTCTAATTCAGAGCAGGGAACTGTACCTTCTTATACTACCATTGAAAGTGAGCACTTTGGCCTTTGGATTGTTACCTCGCTTGTGGTGAATCCCCTTTGTGTTTCAGCAGGTTCTTAAAGGTACTGCTTCTGTTCCTGTAAATAATGTTATTGTTTTTGACATGGTAAACATATTTTTTGATAAGGCAATTTTTTACATTTTATTCCAAAGTAGACATGTATATCAAAGATAATTGCTCCCCATGGAGAGGGGCAAATAAAAAAAAGCTGGTTAAATGCATGTATCCCCTTGCTGAGGAGGGGATACATGCATTTAACCAGCTTTTTTTTATTTGCCCCTCTCCATGGGAAGCAATCGAGGCCCTGAAGAAAACTTCAGCCCTTGGATAATCCATGGTGGAACAGGATCCTGGCAAGAGTCTTCACAGGAGCAGAATTTCTGGTAGCAACTGTGCCCTGTAAGGCACCCACGTTGGAATAGCCTTTTCCTGATGTACCTGACTGTTGCCCTGAGCTTTCTGTCTTTTTGTCTTTCTGTAGAACTTTCTCACGCAGCTTCATGAAAACAATATCTGTTCTTAGAATGTTTACATACTTCTCCTCTGAGAGAAGAAATGATTGATGGTGATGTCCACCATCCAGGTTGAGAGGTGGTGACCTCTGTAGCCAATCTCTGGACCTCTGTACAAATGTATAAATGGAGTTAGATTTGTAAATAGAGAGAGAGAAGAGATGTTCCCTCACGATGCTCTGTGCCTGTTTCTTTTTCTGTCCCTGAAGTGGGACACACCCAGCCTCGGCCTGCAACACTTGGTGACCCCAAATGTGTGAGGACTGCAGCCTGGGTCACACCTGAGGAAGATGATCCATCTTGCAGCAGATCTCGGATAACTGCAGTCCATGGGAAGAACGCAGTGGGTGAAGGATTGTATTCCATGAGTGTCATTCCATTCTGGAGTTGTGAGGGTCTTCTCTGGGAAGGATTAGGGAGGTCTGACAGAAATGCAGGAGGATTCTTGTCCTTGTGAGGAACCTGTGAGTTTGCTGTAAATGTTACATTAGGCCTTGATTTGGGGTTTTCCTCTTGAATAAATGTGGGCCCAGCAAAGTTCTCTTTTCTATCTGCAAATTGATGGACTATTTCATTTAGCAATGTACCTAATTTAGTCTGTTGTTAGTCCTCTTCTGTCTTTGAGTCCTCCACTATGAACTCAAAATTCAAGACCAGGGTTAGAATCTTGGACTAAGGTTAAAACTAGCAACCCCTATGCTGACAGTATTTGTTGTACAGCTTAAATGAGGTGCCAGACAGTATACACAGGGAGATTTATATTATGTAGATGTACATAATCCAAATCACGTAATAAAGGTGTTTTTTGCCTGTAGACTGCCTGGAATTATGACTTGGAAGTGAAAAACATTTGCCTGTAGAGCGCCGTCCCTCCTGAAAAGACTCAGTCTCTTTCTGCAGCAGAATCAATGAATATACTTATTCACAAATACTCAAGTCATGTCAAAGTAAGGGTACATATTTATGTTTGGCAAGGGTTCTTTGTAGGAGATGGCCTGGAGGCATAGTTTACCTCAGGATTTTAAATGTTTGAATAAATATGACATCTGAATTCAAATGGCAATAATGTGTATTGTGTTCTGGAACAGTATGTTGATAAAATATTAAGATTATTGCTTAACAAATAATGTACTAGCAATGTGTCCATCTTGTCCATAGTCTTGACAGCAGTATTAACTCCTTGACTTTTCCGCTCATGCAAAAACATGAAAATGTTCTAACACTATCTCATATCAGCATTCTGAAGTCTGATGATATCAGCAGAAGTTTGAGATTTCTTATGTGCTGCATATGGGGCAACACAATTTTGAGTATTACAAAAAAGATCTTGAATGAATGAAGTGTCGGGTGTCTAATTGATGTTAAGTTGAAGGAGGCAGTGAGACAACAGTGGGAGGTAAGCTTAATATCACATGTATTCAACCTTCCTGACACTGATCACAGTTACAGCTTCTATGTTTTGTAGTAGCAAAATGCAAAATTCCCATTTTCAAGCACAGTGATGGTGGTGAGGTAGTTGAACTTTCATTCTAGAAGCAACTGTCTCCAGGTTTCACAACCCTGAGCTCGTGGCGCGTACATATCTGAAGTTTCTTTTCCTGTTCTTCAGAGGAGGTGCATGAGCTAACATGCATAGATGTATTTTGTCACTAGAGAAGCAAGTGGCAAGTAAAAAAGTTTACAGCTTTGCCATTCCAGAGTGCTGTAAAGAAGCAGAGATCTCTTTTCTATCTGTTCTCTTAAAAGACCTTGGGAAAACACTGGAAATAGTAGAAAGTTTTTGGTTAATGTTAATAAGTTTTCTGTTGTAAGGTGAGATTAAGAAAATTTTTGTAGGTCTATTTCTATATCACCTCTCATTTGTATGATCTTTGCTTGGCTGGACCTTTGAGATAATGGGATATAGTAATAATGATATGAACAATTAAAATGCCACACTAATAGTGTTAAACTGTTAATGTTTAATCTTTTTAGAAAAAAGAAACATGAGTATGTCAGTTCATGTCTTTTTTGAAGTAATTAATTGTGAGGCATATATTTTGTTTTCTTTCCAAAACCCTGCTGTCTAGTACAAGGCATTTCGTATTTAAATAAGCTCAGATCTATGAGATAATTTTCTGAATTTTAAATTACTGCTTTTGGACAGCTTCATGAGTTTGTATTCTTGTCCCTTTTGAAACTATAGCTATGCATCACATTGTGTTGAGTTTTAAAATTAACTTAAAAATACGTATTTCAGAAGCGGCTGTGGCATAAAAAGCAACAGAAAAAGCTTTAAAGCTTAACTGCAGGACAGTGGGAACTTCTGGGAAAAATAAGGGCAGGAGACGATGTTTCCTCCTTTAAATGCCATTATTAAAGAATCAGCTCTTTTGTAAAAATAGGTGCTTGGGAGAGCAGGATGGTCTTCATGGTAGTGCTGAGAAGGAGGGGGGCTGGGCATCCTGCTGCTTGCACGGCTGGGTGGGGAATTAGCCTCTCCCCCCTCTCGGGAGACAAGCTCCCAATAAATTCCCAATTCTGGTCTGCTGCTGAGAGGTCAGTCGTTTAGAATGTCTTTGTAGTCACAGCAAGATCAAGATAGCTGATTTGAGATAAAGATCTCGTAGCTTTCAGTCTTCTGTCTTTATTGTCGACATTACTTCTGTTTTGGGTCATTGTTAGAGAGAATTATTGTTTGTTTTTGGAAGTTGCCTCGATTTTCTGAGGCATTGCTTCTTGGGTTTTCTAATTGGAACTTGCTTGCAGGGGAGACTACGGGAGTGGGGGGGTAAAGTAGTCAAGGGTGTGAGGGGTGAAAAAGCCAGGCAGAGGAAGACCAGAAGCATACTATGTTACCATGGAAACAGCATTCCTGAGTGACAGAAGGGCCATGATAAAACACATTCCCAAAGTAAAAGTCATAAAATCAGTACAGTTTCTAGTAACCGACATTATTACCAATTCTTACCTCAACTTTACAATTCTATAACTAACAACTTCTAACTTTATACCTTAACCTCTAAAAGCTGTTTTAAACTTCATTTTCTACACTTCTATAACTGTTTCACTGTTCCCATGACAAATTATAATACCTAACATTAGAAGCAGGAAAGATAACCCAGAAGTCCAGTTTGTTTTCCGGTTGCTAATTGGTTCTTAATACTCAGTGGTCCTTTGGAAATGTCCCTAACTGTAGAATCTGTAAGGAAAATTTCAGAGTGGAAAGAATAGCTGTTTTAAATACTCACAACACACAGTCTTGAAAGAATGTTAGGCTGTTTTGGATTATTAAATCCTTTAGTGGGCTGCGGTTATATTTAATAGTAGGCTCTTGTATGGTACAGCTGAACATGAAGATGGAAAAAGACTTTAGAGCTCCAAACAACCTAACATTTCTTTCTTCTGCATTTATGAATATCTTTTTGCCCATGTATGTAATATTTGATGCAGCTCCTCTACTTGAAAAACTCCAGGGTGACTTGGCTTTATAGTAACTTTTCTGCCACTTACTGGGGTTAGAAGTATTTTATAAAGATACTACTGTAGCTAATTGAAGTAATTTAGAGATCATACTGAGGATAGAATAGACATCTTTCAAAATTTCACAGACTTTATGCTGTGAAGGGTACGTAATGACTGGGCCCTGAATGATGAAGTTACTGCTTTAAACAAGTTTGCCACTATGCTACAGTTTGATGGGTTTTGTGCAATTGTCCCTGTGAGATTACTGTTAGGTATTGGTGAACTACTTTTCTGTTCACCACATGAAACTAATATTCTGAGAAGGTGGTATTGATATTCAGTATGTTTTTGGTTTGTTTTAGTATGAGTATGTAAGTCTCTACAATAAACCAAAATAATCAGAAAATTTTAGTTCCTAAAGTATGCTATATAAGATCTTTAGATTTTCATGAAAAAGACATGCTTGCAAATGAACATATGTTGGCAGCAATGCTGTCATAGTCTGACCAATCTAGAATTTCATAGCACAATCCTTGCTGATTTCTTTTTTCCTCTCTTTTAAACCATTTCTAGTAGTCAGCTGGAGGTTAGGTTTTTCTTTTGCTTTTCTTTCTCTTAGGGAATTTCCCCCCATTTTGTTGCTAGGGAACAAAAACTACTAGATAGTTAAGAGAGATGAAAGTGGTGAAGCTCAGGGCAGGAGGGCACCTGGCTGCTCTGCTCTCATCTGAGATATCTCTTGGAGGGGCAGAGACACCTTGAGAACTGGGCTGAGAAAAAAGGGGCTAGGGCAGCTGCTCACTCTCTCGTTCTCTCAGCTTTGGAGAGAACAGTCAAGCTGCTGCTTTAGGGGCAGAATTCACTGCAGCTACTGGAGCCCAGCCCAGTCCTGCTCGTTCTGCCATAGATGGGCCTTTGCTCATGAGAGCAGCCATTGAACTGGGACCTTATTAACACCTACCTCAATAAAAAAGGGACTTTCACCATCTGCTGGAGTGCCTCAGGGGAAAGCCCTGGGATCCTGAACCCTTTCCTCCTCCCGGGGAGCCTCTCCTTGCCCTGCTTGGGAGTGGGACTGTCGCTGCCCCCCTGCCCCCAACTGCCCTGGGGTTTTTTGCTACCTTGTGGCTCTGCACCCCCTGCCCTGCCAGGACACCGCACAGTTTCAGCCCTTCTGGGAGGCCCTGTAGTTCCAGCTACAGCTGCAGAGTTTCTTCTACCTCTTACTTGTTACTCTTGGCGAGCCCCCCCTGCTGTTGCAGCCGCTGCTCTGAAGTTCCTGCTGTGGCCTATTTTCACCATTCAGCCTGTCCGCCATTACCGCGTGCTCCCTGAGCCCGCCCACAGCGCCCCCTGCAGCCGCGGGGGAATCACTGCACCCGCCCTGCCCGCCGGGAGCCACCAGCGCCCCTGCTGGCGGTGACCGGAACTGCACCCGGGGGAAAGTGCCTGAGGCCGAGAAGGCCTCACTGGGTTTGTGGTTCTGGTTGTTGTCACTGCCATTGTTGTTGTTGTTTGTTTGCCTTGTTACGCGAACTAGTAAAGAGCTGATATTCTGTTGGAATTCTGGAAACATAGATTTTGGGATTTTAGTATATAGTAACATATGTGAGTCAAGATGGAGAATTTTGGGCGTTATCTAAGTTCTTCTGCTTCACCTTCTTCCTTTTTCATCATGAGTTTAGGTGGTTTTCTGTAATTGGGTGAAAAAGGTCTGCACTGTGAGTCTTGGGTGGTCATTATTGGGTCAGAAATATAAATAGTACAGGTGTCACCTCATTATTGGGTAATTGACGCTTAAATAACCTTGGAAAGAGTTAGAGGTAAGCCATTCTACCTCGTTTCTGTAACTTACTAGTTAGAGCTCATGGCTCGTGAGTCTGTAAATAGATAAGAAAAAATAAATGTCCAAGTCTGAACAGGAAACCTGTGTTTCCCATGTATTAATCCTGACCTTGGCAAAAAAAAGGGAGAAAAACCCTTATTCCTATTAGCAAAAACATTTTTTCTATTCTCATAACCTTTCCTGGAAGTCCCTTAATTTCAAAACTGTAATAATTTGGAGGGAAGGGCGTCATATGTTCCAGTCCAGGGGAGGCTCCTGCTTTCCTCAGCAGACACCTGTCTTTCAAACCAAGACACAGTCCTAACACCTAATTTATTTAAGCAATAAATATTTATGTATTCTCACAGTGCTGCAGCTGTAGAAAGCCACTTCTTCCTGGAAATGATCAGATTTAATTATTCAGTCATGCAACACACCTTTGCTTGTTTTCTCTTATGTCACTGCCCAGAAGACATCAACTCAACCAGTTTCACTAAAGCAAAAATAACTCTGTAAGAATGTGAACTGCACTATTCTGCTTATTTTAGAGAGATACTGAATATATCTCATCTTCCTGTATAACCTGCCTTAATTTAAGAAATATATTATCCTTTCTACTGAAAAAACACAGAATACTGTTCAGTGTTCCCCTGCTTGAAGTAGTTCTGATGCCAGAGAGAGAGACATAGAAGAATATTTAAATAATAATAAAATAATTTAATGATTTGTTATTCTTGGGCCATTATGCGGTGCTGTAGTTGTTTAGTCTGGGCAAGAGGAGGTTCATGGGAGAGTGTGTTGCTGTCTACAGCTACCTGAAAGGAGCTTGTAACAAGGTGGGGGTTGGTCTCTAAGGTAAAAAGCAATAGGACAAGAGGAAACAGTCTCAAGTTATGCCAGATAGGTGTAAATTGGATATCCGGAAAATTTTCTTCAATGAAAGGCTTGCAAAGTCCCAGATAAATCTGCCCAGGGAGGTGGTGGACTCAGCATCCCTGGAGTTATTTAAAAGACATACAGATGTGGCACTGTGGGTTACACATACAGTTATTTAAAAGACATACAGTGTTGGATGTGGCACTGGTGGGTTAACAGTTTGTGATCTTGGAGATCTTTTCCAACTTAAATGAATCTACAACTCTCTGATTACACAGTTTTCACCAGTAATGAAGAAATGTGGTTATTACATGTTCATTGTGGTTTTTGATGATAGTACTGGTTGGATTTTGAGCTTTGGACTCCATAGTCCCACAGATCTCCTCAGCCAGACCTTCCCCATTATCCAATCTATAGAATGTGTTTCCCTACAATTTCTTTTTGGATAAATCCATGCTTCAACTTGCTTTTGCTCCTGTCCCCCAGTCCTCTTCATCCTACCTCAGAAAACAATCTTGAGCAGATATCAGTACAGGCATCTCTATTCTTTCATATTTCTTTTATGCTTTGATTTTGTCCCTTATTGTTAAACAGCCTTTCCCTCAAAACTTGCTTGTCTTTTGCTCCAATAACTGTAACTTTTGTGGCCCAAATTTATCTATTTGTCTAGCATGCCTGCCTGAAGATCAGCTCTCAGAACACTTTCTGGTAAGTTCTGGATCAAAACCAATCCCTTTTAAGATTTTTTTGTACTTTTTTCTTAGCAGACATGTAGAAAGTATAAGGAGATAATTACTCCTTCTAAATCTAAAAGATAATGAAACCATGCAGTCATATAAGCACAAATCGGGGCAGATAAAAAGCATGAAAAATTGAGCACTAACTATTCATTATATAGCAAGGGGAACAGTTTTCAGTGGTAAATTAAAAACAAGGGATTCACTTGGGACTCCTTTTGGGGGAAAAGTCTTTTTGATAGAATAGTAGGAAAGGTATGTTTAGAATTCATAAATCTTGACATTTCTTAGAGGTTGCGTAAAAATATTGTGAGGAGGTAACCAGAAGTTAAAATTAGGCTTAAATAGAGACCTTAGGAAAGAAAATAGTCATTCAGCCAGTAGATATAAAACACTGGTTCAGTTCATCAGAGGCTTGAAAATCTTTCTAACCTAGGTTAGGAAAGTTTCCATCTTCCAATAGCAGAAGTCAGAAAGAGAAAAGCATTTAATTGCCTCCTGCTTATAGTCCCAAAGATAGTCCTGATCCTAACTCGTTTCTCACATCTAATTGGAAAAGATTCAAGTGACAGAACTATCATATCTTCCCTTGGGATGAGGGGGCTTAATTGATCTCATGGTGAGAAAATTACTTCTTAGGGTACAGGAAGTAGCTCTTAAGAATGTGTCCTGGTAACCAGGAGAGATTTGCATAAAATCTCATTGAGAAGGCAAAGCTGTTTAATGTACTTTTTGAAGATTCAGTACACATGTTACCTCTTGGCTTCATATTCACCAAGAGCTGAAAGCCAGCATGTGACCTGATCTGGCTCTGTCCTCTCGTGCAGTCTAGTACAAGCTGTCTTACCCTCGAATTATAACATTCACTTTTGCGAGAGGGCAATGACACAACGTTATCTGGGTGCAGAGTGTATATCCTTCCATTTTGATTTCCAGCACAGACTAACTGGCCACATGCTGTTAGGTTTAAACCTCCTATAGAATTTCATGGATATGAATCCATAGGAAGCAAACCAGTCTCAACTGAGGTTTTAACTCAATGCAACATATTGCAGTTTGTTAACATCAACTCCTCATCACTGACTAGAAAATGACTGATTTGAGAAAAAGAAAGAAAACAAAAAATCAAAAACATTAAAAATACTCAGGGATACAGTTCTCTTCTCTCCTTCCCTCATCCTCAGTTACTTTCCTTTCCTCACCTCTCTTTCCTTCTCAGTATCGCCTTCCCATTTTTTTCACTCTGTGTTGCATTCACCAATTCATTGGAATATGGGAAGACACATGCCCATGCATGAAGAAATTGAGGAAGAGTGCTTCTATTTCTCCTCCTCTCCCCTTGCATGCTAGTGCTCTGGTCTGAGGAGAAATACCTTGATATAGGCTTAAAACATAGTATTTGGGATTCCCATGGGAAATGCTTCCACTTCAGAGTAGCAGTCTCTAGGACAGTCACTGCTATTTAAGGAAATGTGTGAGGTTGCCAAGACTGAGCAGTGCTTTCCCCTCCTAAAGTTTGTATTAAGCATTTTGGCAGGTGCTGGGATGCTGTTTTATGGGAAACACAGCATTTGTGTATGGTGATAGTGTTTAATGCACACCCCTCTCCGCCTTTCTCAAGAACACCACAAGCACTAAATGTAAAAGCTCCTGCTCCTGTGAGGGTACACTACTGCATATTATATACTTTTAGCTTTATGAGACATGAAATTCCATCCTATATTTGTAGTTGAGGTGTTAGAAGGTGTTACTGTTGGCTTAAAGGGAGGAGAGATAGGCTTGCCTCAATCCACAACTGCGGGGAGTATACCCAAAAGTGAGATAAAAACAGAAACAAGGTTAAAGGTTGGTATCCAAATATATAATGCAACTTTATTTTTCACAAAAGAGGAAAGAAAGAGAAAAAATCAGAAAAGTAGGAAAATGCCAGAATAATTATGAGAAGCACAGAAAATGGTTACAACCACCCTGGCTCCAGCACTGTCATGTGAGATGGGTCTTCCATGGCGACATCTCTTTAAGAGCTGGCCAGTGATCCAGCAAGAGAGCAGAGCCAGGCAGCTGGACCAGCCTTGTAGGAGCAGCCAGGACAGTAAAGGACAGCCCAGAGAGCAAAAACTCTGCGGATTCAAAGAAGATTTTGAGAGTGGCAGTCATCATGTCCATTTCATAAAGTTCATTGGCTGGCTTGCCTGAAGTTTCAAAAATTTTACTGCTTACTCACTTGGTGTATCAAAAGTCAAAAGTTTGCAGCTCGCTCACTTGGTAAGTACCAACTACAAGCCCCCTTAATCTATCAACTACAAGCATATACATTTTTGATAGTTAATGTATCAACTACAAGCTTAATAGCTTTCAACAGGGCACCACATCTTCTACCATAAAGCAGTTTCTAAAGTTTTTTGTTAGAAGCAACTCAAAACATTGATTTTTAAATGTTTATCTTTGAAGATGCAGTGGAGAAACATTCCTTACTTTTTACTCATTCCCTATAGAGAATCCATGTTTGGTGCTGATGAGTTGATTTACTCTAATTACAGGAGAGATTCCCAAAACCTAATCCCTTCTTACGTTTCAAACTTTCTTCCTTCTTCCTAATTGATTAAGACTTATTTGGTGCTCTAACAATTTTGTTGTTATAGAAGGAATTCTTCCCTTAAACTGATGCCCATGGCAATTGGAACCTTAATGTTGCACTTTGTCCTATAAACTGGCTCACACATTATGACTTATGTGTGGTCGGCAGAACCTCAGCCTGGTGGTTGAAGAGCAGTAACTATGATTTTTATTTCTTTTTAATGGCATTAAGACATTCTTCAGTGAAAAAATATTTGTTTTGTTTTCTAATAGAGGTAATGGCTATGATTTTACAGCTGAAATTAAAANGCCCTGAGCAGGCGGAATCTTTGAAGTCTCACTGGCCCTCTTGTTAAGCAGCATACAGCTTTAAGACCTGTTTCCAAGAATCTGTTTATATGCATTCCTGCAGTAGTTTAGATACTGTGGATAAATATGACAATTATTACGAAGATATAAAAAACTTCACTGCCCTCCAAGCAAAGGGACAATTGACTAATTTGTGTAACCAAGATGATTGTAAGACCTGGCACAGTGTTGAGAACAAAGTGGGGGGCTTTTGATTTCCTGTTCCCTTTAGACAGTTTAGTCACTATCAGAAGTTGGGAGACTTTGACTGTCCTGGCACCAAGCAGGACCAGATACAGGTTTCCTGCCATGGCATAGAATTTATTAAACAGAGTAAGCATGGGATGTGGACAAAAAACATGCAGTCTCACAGTAATAAATGTATAGTTCTGTCTGACCTGCCTGTCGGTTCTAATTTGAAATGAAGAATTTATTTTCTTGTATTCCCCTTTTTGCAAAAGTTTAAGGAAGTCTATTACCTTCATTAACTTGAAGCCTATATTGTTTAGCTAGACACATGCTTTGTTTTTTATCCCTTTAACTTCTTTCTAAGTAATCTATCAGATTTTGTTGAATTTCTCCAATACATCACATCTCAAAATTGCAGCAACCTAAGAAAAGAGCCTGAACTGTCAAACTCAGTTTTCATTTCCTTGTTTCATGCTTCAGTGGCAAAAAGTGATGAAAAAAACACCTATACCTCAACCTTATCATATACATATGTTATAGAGTGTTTTGCAAGCTTTCCAGAAAAATAAGAATATCCTCGGTCTGTTGTACCAACTTGGTTTATCATTTAATGTAACCAAAATAAGTAATTTTCATTGATCCCAAGTGACTCCTTAGGTAAATAGCTAAAATCATGTGAGGAGTTGGCTGATAGGTGATGTTTCAGACCCAGACCTTCATACTCAGCTGGCAGTAGTTAAAACAAGCCCCTAAAGGTATTGAAAGCATCCTTCTCTGTTGTGAGGGATCATAGGATGAAGACCAAAGAAAATCTCCCCTATTGAGCAACATAGTGGAAATACCATGACTGACTGATCTTTACTTCAGCGTTCTTCTTTTCCCTTTTACTAATAACAGTATATATCAGAAGACGCATGCCAGTAAAGGATTAAAAGCTTTAAAAAGTATTGTTTATTATCAGTTTGGGTTTTTTGAGTTTTATTGATTCACAACATTTATTTTTCTTCTGGAAATGGCTGTCAGTAAGAAAAAGAAGAAGACACTCTACTGCAAGATCTTTACTTTAGTTGCAGTTAAATTAAACAGATTTTAAGTATAAGAACTTTTTCTCTCCTGTAATCACTTCAGCAATTGTGCAGATGCACCCATTTGTGAGGTTTCAGCATCATGACTTGCATTAAAGGTAATCACTTTTGTGTGTAACAAATATTTTTTTACCCAGATAATTTCAATGACAGAGTTGACTATATGATTTTACAGTCCAAATCAGTGACTGGTGAAGTCCTGGTAAATTGGGAGGAAACTTCTTCAGTGAGTTTTGCTGTTAAAACTAAGATTCCATGAAAATACAGTCTCCCCAACCCTTTATTTCAGTCCTGTCTGTCAAGGTACATTTTGAGCAATCACCTTCCCCAGCAGCCCCGGCCTAGGAGTTCCTCTGGCCATCAGTTAGATGGAGCTGATGGAGCCCATCCCAGTGTCCTTTGTGGACATGGACACACAGACACACACGCAGAGGACACTAACACAGAGGACACTGGTAGGACTGGTCCCTCATGCTGGCAGTAAGGAGCCTCTGCCTCCAGCAGCACGCCATGGACAGCTACCAGTCCAACCTGCTCCTTCTTCTCGCTGGCAGAGAGAAAGTCCCATGTACAAAACTCTGAGGACACTCTGCAGGTTCACTAGCACACTCACATTCATGGATCGCCCCCTGCCCTCCTGGTGCTCCTGCCCTGATCCCAAAGCCCCTTGCCTGGCTGGTGCAGATTAGGGTTTGCTGGTGAGCACCATATGACCTCATCAATGCCAGGTTTGGAGAGAACACAGACAGTCCACCCTAGCAGCTCCCAGTGGTGACACCTCACTGATATCAGTGCCCCTGGCAGTCTTCTTTTTGCAGCACAAACTGTTTCCATCCCATAATTAACTCTAGTCAGTGGCACTGAGAACTTTCCACTCACCTCAGCACTCAGGCCAGGAGTTCCCAAATCCCCATTCTGACTCCAGCATCTGGTACCCAGTCCACTTTGTCAGTGTTCCCAGTAGCTGGCACTCATTAGATTTGAGGGACATTTACAAGCTCACATTAGACCAAGGTTTTAGACAGCTCTATCAAAAAAGCCAAGAAGCTCACACACATTTCATGTTATTTTCAATCACTTTTGAGTTAAATATGTGCCTGATTTAAGTACATGGCTCTCTAAAATAAGGTATATAAGAAACTGTCTTGGACCACAGTCATTTCTTCCGCTGCAGAAAATCCATGAAAACAAACTAAGACAGGAGAAGTTAAGATAAAACAGCATTATTAAATAATTTTTATCTAAAGGTATTTTCAGTCTCAGTGAAATTTCTGCTCTTGAGATGCCCCAGTTGCATAGGCAGTGCTGGAAAGTCTAGCTTACAGCTGGCTATATTAATTTCTGGTTAAATATAAAACCTTACATGTGAGACTATGAATTTATGTAACCATTGTAGTGGTCTTTTATTTAATAAACCATAGCAAGCTTTTGCTGAACAGATTTTCAACTTTTCTAACTGTACTTTCTGTTACATTGGTACAATTTGCCAGTCAGAATGAATGTATGGAACTTCTAAGGATAAATACGTTTAAGCATGAACCTACTAAAATAAGAAATGCCATTACCATCTGGAGCTCAGCAATTTGGGATGAGAGTNTTGTCATGTTTTACAAAAATAAAACTTTGTGCTTTATTATTGTAATGGTGTAAGTCCATCCAGAAGCCAAGCCTCCCTCCCTCCCTCCCTCCCTCCCAGTAGGAAAAAGTACTGGTGCTAACCAGGAACTAAATAACTGTGCGACAATAGAGCTACAAATATGTTTTAAGGAAATATAAAAGCAAAAAGGCAAAAATCAATTCAGCATCAATAAGAAGGATGGGGAGGACAGCAAGAGATATGTTGACATTACTGAGGAAAAGGAACCATACCAAATAACGAAACTCCTGCAGACACATGCTCAGTTATTGCTGTATTGAAGAAAATTTCAGACACCAAATTCCGTTCTTCAGACAGCAGAGGAAAAAAAGACGCAGTTTTTCTTCTTTGATGTGCAGCTTCCTGGGTTGATGATATCTGACACTGAGGATGAGCTCTGCCTGGCAAGGACCTGCCCTGCCCTTTCATCTGTGCAAGGAGCCCTGCACTGACTTCCAGAGAGCCACCAGCATTTGCTGTGCCCTGACAATAGAGTACAACCATCCCAAAGATGACACCCTTGTTTTAGATATAATCAAATATATATAATCTTGCAATTATTATTTCATTTTACATATGTGTTCAAGAAGTGATGTAATATGTCAAATGAAGCTTAATCCATGTATGAAAGCAACATGTGCAAAAAGCAGACTATCCCAAACTAAGTCAAAGAGAGAGAACCTTCCTGGAGGCTTTGTGCTCCATCAGTACTGAATTTCTTTATACCACACACAAATTAAGACAATTTGTTCTTATCCTTAATGCTTGCTGGAAGGCTAAATGGTTACTAGAAAAATTAATGCTAATAAAGTATTTAAGTGTTAATCCTAATACTTAATCATACCATTGAAAAAAGTTAGCAAAATTTGAGAAATATGAGCTTCATTATGACTTTATTATGCCTATAAAACTTGCATGTTCATAACTGAAGAATAATTAAGAGGTACAAAGAGACATGGAATCATAACAAAATTGTTCTAACAGTACAAAGTACAAGAAGAATATATGCCATAAGGAAAGCCTTTCCTTTATTACTCCTTTTTTTCTTAGAAAGAGACCCAATGTTGTTCTGTTTCTTTGATATCAGGGATAATCTCAGGAACTCTCACTCTCTAACTCTAATTTAAACTGTCTTCAGATTAATTTTATGGTAGAAGTAGGACATCATTTCCATCTCTGTGAAGCTTAGAGAAACACATGAGAAATGACATTAATGTAAACTGAAGTAAATAGGCTACTGCCTTCATTTTGCTTGCTAGCAGACTATTAGGCTATAATGAGTGCTTGGTTTAGTTTCTTCTATTTTTCTTGCATCTCTAAGTTGCCTTACTCTCACTGTATCAATTCTTTCGTTATGACACTTGGCATTATATCCCCTGGCCATATCTGCCCTGATGTTGCTACTGAAGAGTCAGAAACCTCATTTTCCAGAAGGATCCCTGGAAAAAGTTGGAGTGAAAACTACTAAAAAGACTTTGAAGAAATGTAGCAGTGTTGTTGCACTACAAAAAATTTTAGTTTTGTGAGATAAAAGTATTTTTCCTTTCAATGATCTCTCATACTCTTTATATTCTGTATATGTTACTTACTGTACTGCAAAACTGTGAAAGGAATTTGTATTAATCTACTTTAATTTCATTAAAAAGTTTTGCTAAGCTATTTATTCAACTTGCAAAAATAATCTAAATTACCCTTTCAAGACATTTATCAAATCATATTAAATCCAACAGCCAAGGATGGCAATTGATTGTGATTGCATTGGCAATCACAGGACATTCTGAAAATCCTGTAATTGTCACAGTTATCTATATGTGGTTTGCATAAAGCAAGTATAAAATATTTTTGCCTTGTGATCAGCATTTTCCCAAGAACATTTTCTGCTCTCCCAATATCAAGATGCTTAACTATGAATATATCAATAAGATCCATATTAGCATGTACATATGTTAATGATAGTATATGAAATCATCAAGGCTTTAAAAAAACCCTCACCTGAATTTGCTTTCTCATATTATATAAAACAATAAATTAGAAAATAAGCAATCACTTGATATAATAATATTACTTAAACAATAACCCATAAAATTCAAGATGCTAAACATGTAATTTTTAGTGAGGCAAGAGATTTTACAGAGAGCAAGAATTACATCCTGCAGTTAAATGCTGAAAATTATGAAACTACAATTTGCATTTGCTTTCTATGCAGAACTCCTCCAGTAACATGCTGGAAAACCATCACTGCTACTCAAAGGCTGAGGATTGCTTAGCCAGCTGAATTGAAGTGACAAAAGCACCTCTATTTGGCAAGGAAAAAACCTGCCCTTTAGGAGACATAATATCCTGAAAGACAATTTATGACAGGCAGGTTCTTGTCTTATGTGATCCTCTCACTAGCAGCATTTTGGTGTGACAGATTAGGCAGGGAAACTGCTCTGATAAACATACAGTACAGAAATGCTCCTTGATGGTGTTACACAGAAGATCAGGGGCACCTACCCTACTCAATACCATCATGACTATACAAACAGATCTCCTCCTTTAGCTTTGACACTGGGCACTGCTAGGGAGTGTACTGTGTCACAGAAAAGAAACTTGACTCTTACTTGAGGAAGAACTTGTAAAGGGCTGGAAATTGGACACTGCAGGCAGCACCCAGAGCTGTCAGTTGTCACCTATTTGCAAAATGTTCTGTAATTTTATATTCTAGTCTACCCATTCTGGCCACTTAGACTGAACTATGCTGCTACAGTAATATCTGAATCTCAAAACAGTTACCATACACTTCTATGGAAAGGAAGAAAAATCAGTACTTAAGCAAAAGACTAATAAAAAAATTGAGGTTAAAACTATACGTTAAAAGTAACTCCCCTCATGATGGTGTTATATCAGTGTTATATCACTATGAACTGCAATAGCCTCTCAAAATAATTTTCAACAGGTCTGTTTTTATGATTGAGGTCACAGGCCTCTTATTCCATATTCCTGTTGTAGCGATGAGGAAATGTGTGTTAGGTATCACGATGAACATGGCATGAAGTCCTGACGACTCTCTATTGCTATGTGTAATTGTATATCACATAATCATTTAGGTTGGAAAAGACCAGTGGGATCATTAACCCAGCACTGCCTTATCCACCACTAGACCATGTCCCTGAGTGTCACATCTACACATCTGTTCAACAGCTCTATGCACCATGATTGTACCATTTCCCTGGGAAGCCTGTTCCAGGACTTTACAATTCTTTCGTGAATAAATTTTTCTAATATCCAATCTAAACCTGGTGCAACTTGAGACTGTTTCCTATTGTTTTATTGTTTGTGACTTGGGAGAAGAGACCAATCTCCACCTGGCCACAACCTCCTCTCAGGGAGCTGTAGAGAGTGATAAGATTCCTTCTGTGTCTTCTTTTTCCAGGCTGAGCCCCCACAGCTGCTTCTCATCAGACATGAGGTCCAGACTTTCCCTGGCTTTGCTGCTCTCTCTGGACATGCTCCAACACTTTAATGTCTTTCTTGTTATGAGGGGCCCAAAAACCAGACAAAATTCTTGGTGTGGCTTCACCAGTGCTGAGCACAGATGTATACAAGATAACCCATTAGATTTGTGTCATGGTTTGAGGGGAAGTGAGTTTTTTTTTTTAGAAACTCAGATCAAACCAATCAGTGGCCAGGTTGGATGTTGGCATCTTCGGTGGCCACTGAGAGTTTGGACACGCCTCTGAGGACACAAGGGGTTAAAAGCGAGGACTCCCGACGTACTTCCTCTTTTTCCTGGCTCTGCTTCGGCAGGGGAGCATCTCTCTCCTCTCCCCTGCGGGGGAGGGGAGAGCCAGGTGGGCCTGGCTGGGGTAGGCCTGGGCTCCAGAAGCGGGGGGGGAAGAGAAGGTACGGGACAGGAGCTGGGTCAGGATGGAGGGGTGGAGACCCTTGGGGTGCCTTCCGTCCC
>VZDJ01000306.1:519373-676751 GCA_008694505.1 Cyanoderma ruficeps | reverse complement strand
ATCTCAGGCTTCTTCTAACTTTCAAGGCTCTGTGTGTGTCCCAGAGGTGCATCTCTGCATGCAATTGGCTATCCTGGCTGTCAGTTCAAAAGGAAATCACCAACTGCATTTCAGCTTCTCCCAAACCAACACAGGGGTGTCTGTGGTTGCAAGAGAGACTCCTCTCTCTCTCTGGATGGATTAAGGATTGTCTTTTTAAGGGATAACGGCTTGTTAGGAACCCAGGGTTGTGGAAGGTTTAAGCAAGTAGATATGAGGGTACGTGCTGGTGTCAACTGTCGAGCATTGTAAAGGATGGAAATTGGGGGGAGGAGGAAAAGTGTTGTGAGAGGTTTCTTATTCTGCCTTTGGGTGATTGGGTTGTTTTCTTGTGTTTGTTGTCTATTGTCATGTAGTTTAATAAATGTCTTTTTCTATTCCAAGTGATAGGCCTGCTTCTGCTCTGTTCCCGACCACATCTCACATTAGTTTATTAAAAACTATACACTCATGGGTGCACTGGCATTTGCCCAGCGTCAACCCATGACAATTTGTTAAGGAAGTAGATTCGCCATTCTTCGAAACATTTTTATGTGATAAACTCCATTTTTTTAAAAAAGGAAGACACTGTTTAATTTAAAGCTTTTAAAACTTCATAAGAACCAAAGTAAACAGGAATTTAATTTAAAAACTCCAACTTGAAATAAATAATTTGAAGTTGTTATCATTTTGAATGAAAAATAATAGAGGTAAAAATGGAAGTAATCTTCAGATTAAGAAATTAAAGGCTATTTTAAACTGTTGCATTTAAATACAAACCGTTAATATTTAGGTTTTAATTTCTTTCTTATTTGGGAAAATATTAAATGTATCTCCTTCTGCCAAGAGCTTTGAAACTGAGAAATTCACATTCCATTAGGAAATCCTGGACAGCTCTATATTTCAATTTTATATTTAAAACATTCACTGATAATATAAATATAAAAATAAAAACAGCATTGATAACTTCTTCACAGCTCATGTTTTTCCCAGCTTCTTATTCCATATTTTACTGCTCCTACAGATTATTTTTTAAAATGTTCCTAAAAAGAATTACTTATCCTTTTCTTTATAGAAGCAAAAAGAAACTCATATGAGAATTGCTAGGTTTTTTGCTTTATAGTGTACAAGCAACTTAATACATCTAGCCAAAATATGGGGCATTTGCACAGTGCTGAGATTATATTTCTGAGACTTTTATTAAGTTCAAAATAAGATATTTAGCCAAACCATTAATCAAGTTTCTTATAATATACTTCATAATATAGATAGATAATATTGGTATCAATAATGCAAAGTTTAAAAAATGAGTGTGAGGCTTGATATGACGTTGAGTTTTACTTTATGGATAGACAAGACAATTATATTTTCCTTGATGATAGTGCACTGAGCACCCCCAGAGATGTGTGCTACCTTTACAAATAAGCATCTGAAGAAAGGAAGGAAATATTTTGAAAACAATTTACCATAGAAAATAACGCAGCGTTTTACAGTATGAACTTCCCAAGTGGTAACTAAGGTAATTTCTAGTTATAACAAAGCAGTGTCAACATTTTTTTACATTCTACCCATACGCATTCTACCCATACGCAGTGCTGCCTTAGAAAATGTATTGGTTAGGACATAATTTCTTCCTATACCAAAATACAGGAACCTGTGGTCTCAAAGTCATTGACTATTTCACTACAGCAACTCCGTATCGATGAAATATTTATTTACCTCTGTATCAGAGAAGTATGGAATGCTGGTAGTTACCAGAGCTCATGCTATGAAAGACTGATAGCAAACCAGCTATATGCCAACTTCTCTTCCTCTAAATGCTAAATGAGTCACATCATTCCAAAGATGACAAACCTAAAAATCATACTCATTTTTCTTCTTACCTGTACCTTAAATGAAGACTGCAGAAGCTATTAAATAGTTCCATTGTTATCACAGAGTGAGAAAATTTTCCAGTCATGACTAATGTGAACAGCAAACGTCCAAACAACTTCTATATCTGGATCACTGACAGCTTGCACAGGATTGGTTAAGAAAATTTTCAGAAAGGGGAATAGCATGCCATTGGGTTTCCATGGTATAAGGCCTCTAGACCTACACTTTTTCCCAGGCATGCACATTCCTTTACAACAGCAATAGTGAAATGTTTTTACTTCCCTCCCCACTTCCCTTGTCTCTATGTACCTTGAGGTACATAGCTTTACTAGGAAGGCATTAAAGCCTCCTGGAAGGCAAGAGAATGACATAGCTGACTCTCAGGATTATTTCAGCCGGTGCCCTCAGGGCTATAATAACTTCAGCAGCCTTTTCCAGCTTATCCCTGTAACCCTGAAGATTGGAACACAAGTTCTTGTGTGGAGCATCTCCAAGGTAAAAGATATTCCTCAAGTACAAAGAAATGTAACCCCTGCAGACTGAGATCTTGAATGGAAAATAAATGGTGAGAGGGCATACAGGGCACATAACTCTAGTATGTTTACTTCTAGTAAATGTCTAGTTTTCAAAGCACTGACACTAAGAACAAAGAAGCTTACAGAGCTATCACATAATTAATTCTCTAGTATGCAGTTCCATTTCTCAAATATAATGAAATCTGCCCATGCAACAAGTCATCACAATGCTTATAAACCGCGAAATTGCTGCACAAATAAGAGGTAAGTGATGCATAAATCTCATACCTGCTCAGCCGTATGTTAACTTCCTGCAGGGAAATGGAGCTTCATCCAATGTTGGTCCCATCATACATAGGATAAAAAGTACAACATTCTTACATATAAAGACTGTATGTCAGTAAGAACAAGTTTCAGAAACAGTGTTAGTGGTTCCTGGAACAAAGGAAAAGAGTCTACTTTTTTGATTTTGAGTGTGATTAAAGATGTAGCTGCAATGCTGGTGAAAAGCTTTGCTCTCCACCAAAACTTAAAACCTAGTTATCATTTATTTGCAAAATGCATTTTAGACATTTATTCATGTGCATAAAATTCATTCCTGAAAGTTCTCTTTAAGAACTGAATTTTAAAACATGCAGAGATAAAATTAAAAAAATGTTTTATGTGGCCACTAATTTTATAATCAAGATGCCATTCAGCTTAAAGGAGCAAAGCCTTCTTTCTGTTCAACAAAGCTGGACTCTTCATGGTTTGTTTTTATAGTCTTTCTCATATTCTATGATAATTAACAGATTTGCTCGAAACCCTGAAATCTCTACTGAACAAGGTATTATTCTTTTCTTTCAGGAAGATTTTACATCATCTGCCAGTCCCTACAGTTTAACTGCTGTTTACTACCCCTTCCTAAACAAGAATGGAGCAAAGCACAAAGTAAAAAATGATTAAACAAAAATCAGTGGCTACATGACCTGATTAATCAGTAGAGAAACAAATCTTTATTTAAGAAGACTATGAACACAAACCCTGGACAGGAGGTAAAAATGCCATAAGCCTCACAGAGCACAAGCTTAAAATGTCAAGTCACAGTCCTACATTCCACCTTACTTCTTTCCCTCAAACACTCATAGAAGCTGAAGCCTTGAAGCAAAACTAAAATTTACTGGTTAAGGAAATTCTTCTTTGACATTTTCAAACAAGGAAATGCGAAATTAGGAAACATGTATGCATATATTATCACAAAATTTCAGTCCATATCTATCCAGACTTTTCCTTTTGAATCAAGACTGGAAGAACATTGAGACTAATACTTGTAAGTTGAAAGTTGTATTCATTTCTAAATATATGTTCACTCTCTACTGAAAGATAAGAAACCAATGAAAAAAGGCATGCAGTGCCCAGACCCACATTACCATCTGGTATTATTCAATTATTCTCCTTGAGTAAAAACCAAGCTAACTTTTTTTCTACTCCCTTTTAAAATTTATTTTCATGAATACTAAAGGACAAAAAAGTCAAAAGTTTTCATAGACTTAGTTAATGGCTGTCAGATCAGATAAAATCACGACATGTCCTCCTTGTCCAAATGCAGCTGTTAAATTTGATGTAGCACTCTTGAAGTTGAAATATTTGTTGCCTGTTTCTTTCTGCACAAATTGTTTAGGTTCACTTTTGTGGGCACATTTTCCAAGTACTAGATAGTAGTAATTGTAATCTTGTCCAATTTGTCTTTGTGTGAACCAACGCAAGTAGCATGATCCCGTTCTTACTTTGGAACAAATTATCAATCAGCTAGGAGAGGTAACCTCTCTTTTCCAACTAGATGATGAAAGCCTGCAAAAAGACAAGAAAACTTCCAACAGATTTCAGGGAAATAAAATTCACAGAAAATTAAGAAGTAGGCTTTGACTGTTCCCTAGAGAAACCGGCACATCAAGTTTCAGTTTAAAGGCAAAAAAGAAAGAGGGGGAAAAACCCAACATATTTTAAGAGTTATTGTTTTTGCAGTCTGAACAACTTAGACAGTATCTTCAAATGTTTTATGAATCTTGATTCAAGAGGAGACCAAATTCCAAAAAAACCAAAGATTTTATTTCTGTTTTCAAAAAAACTAAACCAGACCAATTCAATAAATAAACAAAACAAAAAGCGCTAAACAAAGAACAAAAAAACCCCACCAAAAGCAAAAAAACCAAACCAAACCAAAACAAATAAAAACCCCAAAACAAAACCCAAACACCCACACCAACAATAAACTAACCCAGAGTTTTTCCTATTGGTGTTTCTATTAAAAGAACACCAACTAAAATAAGGGATGTATTTTAGAATGTATTTTCGAGAAATCAATGACAGGATATTTTTCTAAATAGCAAGTTAGCTACCATTACATTATCATAAACAGCTGTGCAATGTGCAAGAATATGCTATTCAACAACATGGTTTATTAAAAATGGAAAACTTTTCACTAACTTCCCTCATAGGAAAGGTTTATTCCACAACTCTACTGAGTACTATTGAGGCTGAGCACACTTCCACAATGTCAAAACCAACTTATGTTTCACTTCTGCAACTCCCAAAAAGACCTAAGTTCTGAAAAAGCTGCTCTCTTTAAATCAAAACCACTAGGAGGACATGCAGCAGAGTAAGACATTTCTAAAGTTTTCTTCTCTGTATTTTGTTCTGTATTTTGACAACCGAAACCAATAGCAAAGTTCCTATTCACTTCAGATGAAAGTCAGAATTGCAGTTAATACAACTAATAAAGCTGACTGGCAACAAGAGGAAGGCTTGCAAATCTCAGTTATGAAGGAGATGCTTCTTTGGGATCTTCAGGTGGTATATGAGTCCAGAAAGTGAGATTCCCAGAAACTACTCTAGATTTTCAGAATAAATGACATTCACACCAGCAGAATTCTGAATTATTCAATAGTCTCAAGCATGTGTCAACATACTATCCTGATTCAAAAATCTGAATAGCACTAGAATGTGCTGTCATTCACCATTAGTATCACTAAAAAATTCATTGCCTAGAGGCTATGAACTTACAGAGCTTAGTTGGTATGTCAGTAAAAATTTATAGTAACTCTTATAAAGTTTAAGCCAGTGTATTATTAGCAAAATCTCTGCAAGAAGTGCTTGTGAAAAATTCAAAATACATATAAGTACTCTTCCTAGGATTAAAAACGCTGCATATGGCTAAGGCATAAAAAAATACTTAACCCAAATTTAAATGCAGTCATGGCCACATACATCTGAGGTACAGTAGCTTATTGTAGAAAAGTGGAAAAACAATTTTTTTTTGTAATTTCCTCTTTCTAAATGCTGCTTATTATTATTATGCATCATTGCTTTCAGCACCAAGCCTCAGTGTCATGGTTTAGTTGAAAATGTAGTGTTAGGTTGTAGGTTGGACTTGATGATGTCAAATGTCTTTTCCAACCAAGTTTATTCTGTTATTCTGTAAAGCTCTGTCAGCATTTATTGCTTTTAAAATTATCCTGCACACAACTTTTTGAGGGAGATATATTTTTGTCCATATGAATGAAAACTGTTATCCACCAAACTAAATGGTTGTGGGTGGCTAGTATAAATCTTTTGTGCTCTCTGAATTGGCATGTAGCTCTTAACTCCTTTTAACCTTTTTGTCCATATTTTTCTTTACTAACTCAGCATGTCAGGTAGACAGACAATACTACTCAAATGTAATTCTTGTCAATCACTGCAGTCCTATCTCTCTGAACCAAAACAGTAGTCTGCTAAGTATTTCAAAGGTCTTGGATTGGTATTGCAACCCAAAAAAATACAAGCTAAGAATTATGCTCAGTCTAAAGGAGGTTAGTTTTAAAAATTCTGTCCTGGGTTATAGTCTATTCAATTTCATCTGCTGAAAAACAGTTGGGGCGGGTGCCTTTTGATAATGGGCCAACGGTCAGTATCAGGTAGAGCATTGTTCTTATCTTTAATGGGCCATTAACACTCTTCCCAAGCGTCTCCTCTTCCCAACACATACCTACATCCTAGCGTACCTATTGTGTGATGCTCCACCCCGTGGGAGGAGCCAGCCATTTTTACCTGGATAAAGCTGGAACTTTAAACGAGCACAGAGTCTTGCTTCATCCGATTACGGGAGGAAGGCTGGACCCTTCTCACCACCTCAGGACCCCTTTCTTTTCTGCTACTGGATCATTTTCTGCCTCAGCGGAGCTGTACCTGCCATTCCAGGAGGACTCACTTTTGGACTGCTTTCCACACCCTGACTAACAAGGTTGTAGCTTTGACCCTGTCAGGGCTTTTCAAAATTGTTGTTTGTTGGTTTGCTGGTTTGGTGGGGTGGTTTTGTTTTCTTTTTTTTTTCTTTTTCTTTTCTACCACATTTGTATTCTTATATTCTTAGTAAAAAGCTGTTATTCCTACTCCCAAATCTTTGCCTGAGAGCCGTTAATTGCAAAATTAGAACTTGGCGGGGGGTGAGGGGTTTACATCCTCTATTCTAAGGGGAACCCCAGTTTCCCTGGCAGATACCTGTCTTTCTAAACCAAGACAAATTCATATAGTAAAATGGTCACCACTCTGAGACTCCTTAGGTTCTGAATGCCACTTGCACAAGAGTCAAGATCTCACCTCCCATGGATTTGTACTAAGCTTCAGTGATGCTTGAAAACCTTACTCCGTTTGACTTACCTAGGAATGATGTAGGGGTATCGTGCAATGTAGGTTTATGAATCTCAAACTACTATTGTAGAAAAACTACCACAAGTTCATACAGATGCACATCACAACTTTTTCTTAAAAACAGGAGGATTGCTTACAAAATAAAATTTGTCATGTTCCCATTTAAAAATTCTAATTTTTTGATCTAAACAAGGTATGAACAGGCATATACTGATTATGACTACAAAGAGGCTGAAAAACACTGTTTTAAGGTGTAAGGTGCCTGGCTTCCCTTCAGCATGAAATCTGCAAAACCTGAGGCTTTAACAATTTCACTACTGATTTGTTAGGAAGAGGTGAGGAAAATGGAAGTGTTAATGTGTCAGCATGGCAACTGGATGAGTGTAAGGAAAGGTGGGAAGAATATAACTGAAAAAGAAAGAGTAGGGAAATAGGAAAAATTGAAAAGATAAAGAAGAGTCAGAAGCAGTCATAAACATAGTCCAGCCCATTTGATTTGCTTGCCAACTTTTTCGATTTAGTTTTTAGGGGCAATTAAAGTAATCCATCCACAAGCACCAAAGAAGCTAGTAAGTAAATGACCATTAAAGGATACATGTAAATATAAAAACAAATGCAATGAAGCTCTAAGGAGAATACTTAGGTATTCAATAAAGCTCAAATTAGTTAACAGATGCAAAGGCTGAAGGAAAATTGCTTGTGGTGTTTCATCACATTTAGAAAACCTTTTAAACAACAAAGCCTTGGTGACAAGCTCATCAAAATGCCTTAAAAGTACTTAGACTGCCAAGTTCCACTACCCTTACTTTTTTTTCCAAACTTCCCACTATTTCTGATAGTTTAGCACTTTCCCTGGTTTTCTAAATTTTAATATAGTTACTTTATTTTGTATTTTATTGGTATTGTTATATAGCTAAACTGATCCTTTCCACTTTCTAGGGATCGTGCTTTCATATTGCTCTGCTAAACAAACCATAGTTTATTTCCTTTTTGCTCACAACAGGCTGCATATTGACCCTTGCCTGCATCCTTTTTCCTAAACACTGTGTTAGAAACACTCCTATGGTAAAAGAATATGGCATGCTTGCAAAGAATACTGGGATCTCATCATTCCTTTCCTTGGAAATATATTTTTTCAGAACTCTTGACTTGTACATTTTCTGTTATCAATTGTTACACTTAATTCCCTTAATCTTTTGTCATTTCCAACTAAACAATTTTCAGTTAATAATGAATTTTCTTATTACCACTCCCTAAGGATAGGACTAATCAGCTGTACTGTTAAATATCATTTCATACCTTGCAGGCTGTTTGACAAGGTGACCCAGTTTTTCATCCCTCTTTTAGATGATGCTGAACAACTTTGTTTTATCAGCAGGCCTCATTAACTCCCTTCTGCCAACGACTTTAATGAAAATATTTAATTATAGAGGTCTAAAGACTGATCTCTGAATCTTGGTAACTTTCCTCCAAACTGATAGTTTTCTTTCAAGAGCAGACCAATGCAATTTTCTTTTCAACCACTTTAAAGCCTTTACAAAATACATCCTCAAATAACTGTTTCAAATTATTTTCTGATGTGTTATCTTTGCTTAATCCATGAAGGATGGTTGTGGGTTTTTTTAATTCTACCACTTACAGTGAAACTTATTACACACGTAGTAAAGAAACATGGGACATTTTTTTCATTACTCAAGGGAAAAGGTTAGATAACCTGGTTTGAAAACATTTGAGTTTCATTTCCATTCTAGTGGAAGTAGTTTTCACATTCTAGCCTTTCTTCCACCACTGTTTAGTTTACCTCCAATTATAAGTTCTATTACCCTATATGAAAATTGAAAACCCAGTTTAAGGGCTCTGCCTAGTCTTCTCCAAATCTCTAGTTTCACAGGAGGTTATCTTTGTTTCTTCACCTTATTTTTTTTATTGGTCAAGTTAAAGAACATTGAGATTTTTGCATTACTTGTTTTACAAAGTTAGACCAAATTTTCAGCAATTCTTACTCTTAATTCTTCCATGTATCTAAGAGTTAAAAATTAAGCCCAGAAAACAGAGAAAATCTTTTTGCATTTCTGAAGGCTTTGGCTAGTCCCTGACTTCAATACAGCAAGTACTTCAGGCTTTCTCCTTTGTTTAATACAGAAGTTCTAGCTATTTTGTATATTTGATCGAATTACTTTCCAGTGTGTTTAATTTCATTCAACTTTATGAAATTATCCTTTGATGTAGGGGTTGTTGTTATTTTACAGCTGACATACTTACCTCCATTTTTTCTTTATTTGCAATAAAACAGTCTTTAATGACTAAATATTTGTCAAAGATAAATCTGAAGTCATCAACATTTGTATTTTATGTGAATTTGGAGAAATGTTAGCTATCACATCTGCAGATGTACCTGGCAGTACACTTATTTTTTCATCTTTATAAGATAAATTTAATTCTGACATCATTCCAATAAACTCACAGCTATCAAACCCATGCAACTAATAGTAGAGTGACAGAAGTTTGATCAACATCCAAACCTGACACAATCCCAACATTTTTTTTTAAATTAATCTCACCATACACTTCTTGAGGACTTTTTGGCAGAAAAACCTTTTTGTACCATTCTTGTATCTTTGAAATCTATTGCACCATAAACATTATACCTCTGACTTCAATTGGAAAGCTCTGGCTTTTCCAGGACTACTATCCTACCATGAATTTCTGCTATTTCTTTTATGATCAGACTCAAAAGATTACATACAACCCTTTCATTAATGCCACCAGCTATCTACTGCAGTCAGTAACAGGTCTTTGTATTTCATCTCCATCTTCAAATGTGCCTGCACCCTTTTTAAAATCTATATTTTATGTACCTTCCCTTCACTCTGAGAGCTGAAAGCTACAAATTTTGATGAAATCCTGATCTGTGGCAACAATAAATGACAGTGAAGAGTTACCAAACCACCTCATTGACACTTACCCTTCTACAAAAGCTCCATTTCTTTTTCATTAATTCCTAGCTTGCTGATTTTGTGCAATGTTTACTACAGCTTATGATCTCCAGACTTATATTCCACTTCCCTGCAAATCTATTTTACTGAGCAACTGCTTCAGAAAACAAGCATTTTCTCACAAGAGTTATAAGATTCAAAATATTTGGAAAAAGCAGAGATGCAAAATACGAACTTTATTGTGTGTCGCAGAATTAGAAAAAAATCTCCTTAGAAACCAGCAGTTTTCTCCAGGGCAGGAGGAAGAAATAGTGCACAGCACACCATCAGGAGACAGTAGCTTTAATAAAAACTTACACTATGGAGAGTACATGTAAAGCCATGGTGTTTATGACTTCCATAAGCAGCAAATCAAGATACGTATTTTTGTGCTTCCAAAGAATGTGCAGGATGGTGAGTGAGAGAGAATGAGTAGGACTTTACTAGGGCTGTAGCAGAGAATATGCAGAGTCCTGATGCAGAGGGGAATGTGCTGAGGTAGTAAGAAGGGCAATCAGGAAGGTGGGGAAAGCTGTAAGGCTGTTCCTGTTTCACCTCCACAATTTCAACTTTGGCATAACCATAGTTCCCTGCTCAAGAGTGAGGAATGCCAGGATCAGCTGAGTCTGAATTTAATGTCTGCAGGAAAGAGGAAGGTCATGGGAATGCGGTAGCAAACTCCCTCCTGCAGGTGCCAGAAACTCTACTCTGATTCTCATCGGAAATCTCAGGAGACCTTTTGCTTGCTGGTCTCCTCCAGCAGGCCTGTGGATCACAGCAAATGGTTGTGAGATGAAAATAGTGCTGCCTTTTAGGGGAATTTGGACAGGCTGTAGAAACAGACTGACCTGAAGGTCATCCCACACCCTAGAAAAGTGCCCTAACCACTGCAGGAATTTTATGTTTGGGTTTTTTTATTTTCTTTTTCTTCACATAAAAACTGTATATAGATCCTTCATTCCAAATGACAGTGCAGGACTAACAATCTTATTTAATAACTCAGTTTCATCTGATTTCTGAATATTCTTTCTTACCACTTCAATGATATGGAAGTCAGTAAATACGTATCAGGTCTTAACACTCTAGGAATGCTACCCTATGACCAGTTAAATAGTACAACTAGTATATTGGAGATTCAAGCCTTCAGAAAAACTTTAGCTGTATGTCATACTAGGTAATCTTGAGGTAAACAGCAACCATCTAAAAGCCATGAATGTATTTGTTAAGAGGTAGTAACAAAAGAAGAATTATACATATTACTCTTCCATTAAAAAAAAACCAAAATATATAGTTGAACAGTTGCTGCAGTTTCAGTGTGTCATGTTTCCTTTGCCACATCATGAAACAAGTCACTGACTATATTTTGTTAAGGAGAAAAGAATTCTGAATCTAGGTTTGTGTGATACCTGCTTCAAGGGGGAAAACCCCCCAATGAATCTTTCATTTTTCATCAGATTAGACACTCACAATAGAGGCTGCAAAACATACATTTTAAATAACTATTAGAAAGATACTGAAATCATCATATATTTCATTTTCTTCCCACTCTTTTACTAGACATAATTGCACATATGCACATTTGTGACTGAACTGTCAAATAGAAACACTTACTATTTGTTTATCTTTCATATTGCTGCATATGACATTTGAAATACTGCATTTTATCTGAACATTTTAAAATAAAGAAACAAATAGTTCAAAGCATCCAAGCTCAACAGCTGGATTTTACAGTTGGTTTATCTCTAAAGCGAGGTTTTCAGTTCCAGTTTCACATAGTCCAAACAATTAAGTAGAATCATCAGTGTGTTACTTCCCACTACTGGGCTTGGTAGTGATCCATGTATAAGTAAGAATATATATTTTAATTGTACAGTTATATATATATAAAATATATATTTTTTTAATTGTTTAAATGTACAGTTACCATTGTTTAGCTCATATTTACAAAACTGATACACACAAAAAGTTTTGTTCATTAAGCATATTGACAGAGCTGTCACTAATATTTGAAGGGATGAGATAAACTTCTATCATGANTTATATATAAAATATATAAAATATAACTCCTCCTGGTTTCAAAGTAGAGAAAGAAAATATATGTAGATTTTGTATGTAAACCCCACAACTAGTATTGACAAATCTGCTGTTTTCCTTTAATCTGACCTTGTACTGAGATTGCTGAAAATTTTGGGTTGGACAGATTGTGTACTATTTTTAGCCTATCAGAAGTCAGCAAACAATTTAAACATAGTGGTAAAATGGCAACAGAAGCCATGCCAACCACAGGAATAAGCTACAGGAGATGGCCACGCTTGCAGCCATAAAGGAAGGGCCTTGCAGGAGAGTACTGACTAGGAAAAACTACATGACTCATACTGAAGGATTTTTGGTGCCAATGGTGGTCAGTGCTCAGCTTGCCTGAGCTCATTGCTGATGTACAAATATGCACATCCCTTCTCTCCTTAAAGTGGCCTCCGGTAGCAAAGGAGAAAGGAGAGCCAGCACCACCTTACAGAGTCTCAGGGAAAGGAAAATTACGTGTGACCAAGTAGGACAGTGATTCAAATACAGATAATGCAGAACCATTGGCATAACTCTTGCCACAGCTCCGAGCTTATACCCCATGTACACTCTCTTAAAGCACTGAACTCTACTTACTTGACTGGAGATTTTAGATATGGTTAGATGATAAAAGCCTTTATACCCTTTTAAAAGGGTGTTTCTTTTAAAATCCAATTTATTGGATTTTAATGTCACTATGAGTTGGTAATTCTCTAGGCATAGTTACAGACCTAAATTTTAACAAGGTTGTAGCCAACCTTTCTCCTAATTAAGATGTTCACTTTATAAGAAAAAACAAGAAAATTTTGTATACGTTCCCAGAGCAGCTGATACTTGCTTCATGAAGTCTTCACTCCCAATCCCAAAATACCAAAAGGTAGATTTCCTAATCTCTTATATTACATTTTATTGAATTTTTGTATTGCTTTGTCATTTCTGGAAGCTATTCATAGTGATCCAGCATCTGCACCCTCTTTCTGGGAAATATCAATGTTCTCCCTTCCTTTGCTGTAATTACTGTCTGCTCCTTGAGATTTTCTTCCTGCCTTTAGACAGCTTTCCTCATCAGTCTCCTCTCAAGGACTCCTGCCTTTTTTAGACCTTCATATCTGTGTTCACATGTACCTCCTAATGGTACATTTTTTCCACTGTGAATGGAGCTGTTGAGGAAAAAGACTTTGCAAGACTGAAATAAGTAAATAAAGAGTCCTTCTTATTGTAAGTGGCCATCTAGGAAACTAGTTATTTTTCTCAGCCGTGTAGAAGCAGCCTTGCTTGGAGATACATTTTTCATCTAGTGTACTTATGCTGGTCTCCATGGAAAAAGTAGCAGAGAGAAAAAGTGACTTTTCTTCTTCCTTCTAAAGCAAGGAGTGAAACAGTAGAGAACAGCATGTATATGAGGAAGGAAGGAGGAAGATAATCAATTTAGCAAAAGAATCCTGCAAATCCTTCTCCTAACAGATCATTATTGAAACTGGTTCCTTGAAAATATGTCATAATAGACCTTGCTTGAATCAAATAGGAACATATTCAGAGGTTCTAAAGTGATATTGGCCTTAAAATCAAACATTTTGAGATCAGAGTAGAGGAGCACATCATAAAGGGAAAGAGGAAACTAACACTGCACAGCTAAGTTTCCAAGCAAGGTGGGTACCAAAATCTGTACAAACCTCAACTGTGGGCAGCAGATCTCCCTTCTTAGAAGGATCAGCAGCTTGTAGTGGTTCTGCTTGTGAGAAGTCATCCTGAACATTCAGGATGTGGCATTAAATGCCAGTAGGCCCCATACTGAGAGACCAATATGAGAGATTTTTCCAGTTTTGCAAGTTAAATTAACAAGTGCAATACAACTGATGCAAAAAGGCTAAGGAAGCAGAAGGATGTTGCAACTCCCTGACAGCAGTAATCAAATTAAGGTATCTACAGCCTATTTCTTATGAAAAACCACTAATCATTACTTGTCATCTTGTGAACATTTTAATTTGAACCATGGAACGCTTTTTTAAAATTTAAAGCATCCTGGAGTACAGACCATCACCACATAAAGCATGAAAATGCAAAAGGATTTTGACTATTACTAGATTTTGATGACACAGGGGATCACAGCTTAGTCATAGGAAGGATTTAAATTATTAAATTTAAATTATTTAATGGGATTTTTAAACAAGATCAGGCCAGAGAGGGTAGACTTTTCTAAAGTACAGGAATAGGACAACTTTCCATTCATTAGAAATCACAAATTCTTTATAATCCCCTTTAAATCCTGCAACTATTAAATAACTCTTGTGTATATACAGATGTATCTGACATCAGTTCGCCTCCTCATGTTCATATGATTTTAAGGGAAAATCATTGCCACCTGTTATCTGTCTTTGAATTACTGAAAAACATCAGTCATCATTCAAACCTCCCTAGGCATAGCAAAATCCCACAGGAACATAGTGCAGTGAAGAACAGAGACATCCTAATAGAGGCTAAAATGAAAACAGAGGGAAAACAACAACTTTTTTTTTAGCTGATTTTAGCTTTTAGTAAGAATAACTTAGCAATCATGACCCTGATGCTGGAAAAATGTACAAGTTCTGGGACCATGAGTTCTCTGAGTGGAACATTAAATTCAATTTCAATGAAGTATCAGACAGGTCATAGAAGACAAAATGCTTTTTAAAAAGTACTTTCCAGAATTTAAAGCTTGCTGGATTTGTTGCATTTTACAACTCTTGCATCAGTTTACCCACCCATCAGTGCCTTTTCATGGCATTTTGTGCTGCCAGCCCAGCAGGGATACATTCTGTTCAGAGGTGAGGGTTAGGTTATTATTGTGGCAGTAAGCAAGGACTGAATATGTAGCCAGGGGAAATTATGCAATCCCCTTTCTAGAAATGGCTAAAAATCAAAGGAATGTGATCCCATGCCACTTAGAGTAGCTTTGACAGCCATAATCTAAGTTAGTGGTCAGACTAGAGAACACCCATCCAGTCTAATTTACTTTACAAGTCTGCAATGCTTGTCTATGTCCAAAGTTAAATCCCCCCTTCAAAAGTAAAGTAAGTTTGATTTTTTCCCTTGTCTTTGCTGTTTACATAATTTGTGGGAATATCCAGCAACTACAAAATCACTGTACTGTGTACTCTTAGGGTCAATTCCGCATTTCACTCAAAACATCTTACATGAACAGAATAAAGGTGCATTTTCACTTAATTCCTTGCATTTGAAAACAAAAATAGTAGCAGTACCCTGATTCACAATGAAATACAAGGGAATTTTAAACATTTTATAGGACATATTGTGCTAAACATAAACTTAAACTTAACATTATACATGCAAGACATATCCATAGAGGCCTACACAGAATTATATGACTTCACAAAAGAGAAAAATCTTAAACATTTAAATGGCCGAGAAAAAGCTATTTTGCTGAAGTTTACAAACCTCTGAAGAACTTGCAAACTGGTAATACTATAGTTATATAAGAAATTCATGTCTTTGATCTAAAAAGGTATGATAAAATTGCAGTGTTGATCATCTCTGTTAATAGTTTACTCCTAGCAACAAAAACGATCATACATAAAATTCTTATACTGAGAAGAAAAAAAAGATGCATAAGCAGTAGACACAGTCTTACCACTTTCATTTTTAGAAACACTTTATATTTTTTTTTCGGATATTTATCACGTATACAGTTGATTTGATTTCTCAAATACAAAGGATGTTAATGCACTGCTTTAGTATGTATTTCGCAGAGAGCACTTCCATCTAAACAGATTTCTGTCCCTGAAATGAGACTTGTGAAAGTCAGTGTGCTTCTGAGAAGATGCAGAGCCTTCCAATGTATAAGAGCCTAAAGATAATATCGCAAGCATGTGATAGTACAACAGCAATATTTTCAACCCGGTATGAAACCACATTTGATTTTGGCAATCACATGAAACACATCAGCCTTTCAAGGATCACGGGCCACCTGTTGTGCTTGTTGGTGATGTAAGGCTCCCAGTCATCAGTAAATATGCAAAGAGTTCTAATAGTAATGCTGTTTTGCAGTTTCAGTTCCTTTTTTGCAACCATAACTCTCTTTGTTTTAAAAACAGCAACAGTACAGGGCATGCTTTTATTCCCTTACAAAAGAAAGGTGTGTTTGATTTCACTTAAGTGGAAATTTGTTCCTTAATGGAAAAATTATTCATATTTTAGACAATACCATCCCAGAGCAATTGCATATAAGTATACACATTAGACCTTGTAGAATATCTGTGGAAATTACATCTTCTCCCTTGCAGGTATCAGTCACAACACTTCTGGCTGACCCTTTTCCATGTTGCAAGAAGACAAAAAGAGCAGACCTTAAATCACTGCAAGCACCTCTTTTCCCTAAATGAATGCTCATGCCTGCTCTTTTGATAGTGGTGCTAAAAAATCTGTATAGATCTGTATGTATGTATACAGCAGCAGTGACACCCAATGGTCACTCACAAATTTTACTTTCAACAAGAAGCATGAGGCACATACTCTGCCACTGAATGGCTCAGAGTAGTAGTCCAAACTGAATTTCACATCTACGCATTTCTCATCATAACCCTGCTACAAATATGGTATTTTAAATTAAATCTTTTATTTGGATCAGTCAACAGTAACAGCAAAAATAAAAACAAACTACTAGCAAACAAAAATCGCAGCCTGTTAAATGCTTAGACACAGTAAAATATTTCTTCACCTGTAAGACATTTTAAAACACGGAATGTAATGGGGAAGAAAAAAGACTAAGAGTACTTTAAAATGGTTGTTTCAAATGAAGATAAAACTTCCAGGCATCATATGAAGTACCTTATTAAAAGTTAATCAGTTAACAATTACTGCTCTGAGTGACTCATAATTGTCTTTCTTTAAAACAATCTGTTAGTTGTGATAAAACAATGTAAACATCATGAATATTTCAAGTTTTGATCTTACAACTAAAACAAGCTACTCTCAACCCTAGTGATAAGGATGCTGACCCTGACCAATAAATTAAACATAAATCATTGAGGTTTACCCTCCATTTCTCATCTGCTGATTAACTTTGCCAAACAAGATGCTCTCAGTAAAAGACATTTCATGTTAGTGTCAGTAACACTAATATGGTCAGTAACAGACCAAATTGAAACTGACTCTGTAACACCTGGTCAAGATGAATACTGAAGCTGGAAAGAAGAAAGACAACTATTTCTGATACCAGAGGACTGAAATTTGCAGGAATTTCACACCACTAAAGCATCAGGGAACTAAAGCATCAAAAACATTTTCACAATCAACCAGGTGCAGCAAATTCCTCCAGGACAGGTTCTGTAAATTGTTTGCACCAGTTTGGGAAACACTGATAACCTACAGGGAGGATTTATTCCCTTACCTTTACTAGCATGTCCTGGAGGCCAGCTTAATTCCCACACAGCAAACGGCACAAAGCCATGAGGTTACACAGCCCTAAGGTAGATAGAGCTGAGCTTGTCTCTTTCTTTACCCTCATGGGTGCATAGTGAAGGTATTACTACCACCTCTGTGAGGTGCTGTTCTCTACTTGTTGATAAACCGTGTAAATTCAAGACAGATCAAACATTTCTGATTTTTATTCTAGGTACTCTCATGAGATGACAGATACAAGGCTAAACTAATGTTTTTTCCTCTTGCCCCATAACATTTTAATTTTGTTGCCTTGTAAAATTGTATTGCTTTGTTTTTCTCACATCTTTACAAGAAGATAATAGTATAAAGACCTACAACAACCCCTCAACCAAATAAATACCCCCATTAGAGAAATTTTGTACAAATTTGATTACCAATATTCTCAAACGGCAGAAATTATAAAAGTCATAAAAATACATATGCAATATATGATGCCATATATGCAAACGAAGCCTAAATGAATTTTAAGAAAATGTGATTTAGTGGGAAGAGTAATTGTATTGTGACATTTTCCAGCATCCTTCATCTTGTCAAAAGTAAATAGTGCCAAATCTTTCAGCACCTCAAAAAACTTTCTTCTGGCTTTTTTGTTCAATTGCTAACTGCATTAGGAGTTTTCTGCTCCATAAATTAGAGAAAGATGAATTCAGTGGATCAGCTGTTGGCAGGGTAAGGAATTGGTTTGGCGGTCACATCCAGAAGGTACACGACCAAGAGCTGGTGCTGCACCTGGGCCGGGGCAGCCCCCAGTGCCATCCCAGGCTGGGGATGAACAGATGGAGAGCAGCCCTGCCCAGAAGGACTTGGGGGTGCTGGAGCTGAGAGCTGGACATGAGCCAGCCAGGGGCACTCCCAGCCCAAAAAGCCAAGGGTGTCCTGGGCTGCATCCAAAGCCCCGTGGGCAGCAGGGGAGGGAGGGGATTGTGCCTCTCTGCCCTGCTCTGGTGAGAGCCCACCTGCAGAGCTGCCTCCAGCCCTGGGGTCCCGGCACTGGAGGGACATGGAGCTGTTGGAGAGAGTCCAGAGGAGGGACACCAAGGTGATCAGAGGGATGGAGCACCCCTGCTATGGGGAAAGGCTGAGAGAATTGGGATTGTTCAGCCTGGAGAAGAGAAGGCTTCTGCGTGATGTAATTGTGGCCTTCAAGTACCTGAAGGGAGCCCCCATAACAGAAAGGGACTTTTAACAAGAGTATGTAGTGATAGGACAGGGAGGAATGGCTTATTTTATGATGGTCCTCTATTCAATCCTCTAATTGTCTGTTCTATGGCCAGAAATGATTGCTGTAGTCTGGGGGGGGGTCCTCAGGGCTTTCACGTTAGCTTAGGCAGGGTTTTTTAATCTTTCCATGGCCTTGGAGACAGACGTTCTCCAGTGGGTTTTGCTTCTTCTTGAACTGTTCAGCTTGGTTTTGGTCTGAGATGAGAGACGAGAAATCAATGGGAGAAGCATCAGCCATGGACTGGCAGGGACCCAACGGGGAGCTTCGTCTGGGGCCATATAGTGACGTCCTGGGGGCTGCTCCCTGGGTCTTATATAAGAGAGGCTTGGTGGGTCTGAACCTCAGGCTGAAGCGTGGTCAACAGCGTGGAAGAAAGAGTGGACTCTGCTCGGGTTTCACCTGGTTTTATTCCACCTGATTACCTCCCATATAGAGATGGACAGAGCAGAGAGGGAGAGCCCCAGAGCGAGACCCCCGGCAGCCCCTCTGTCCCCACCTTAAGTACAGGGGGTGTACCTTGAGGAGGGGAGAACTTCGCACCAATCCCGTGGGGGGGGAGGGGGGGGTGACCCAGAATGGGGGAACTTATCACAACAGTGAAAGAAGGTGGTACCAGGTACCTTGTCAAATCCTAGGGCGTTTCTCCCAAAATCTTCCAGATCTTACAAGGTGATTGACAAGGTCTATCACAAGGGAAACACCATTGGGGTTTGGGAATGGGGGTGTAGGAACAAACCATTACAAACATTTAACAAAATATACAGAACATTAGAAAACGCAAACTGCGCACTGCTACAGGGCCCAGAACTGAGAACAGGCTGACCGGGTGAAAGTAAGGACTCTGCATCCACCAGCTTCGTCTTCTGTGTGGAGGAGACCATCGGAGGCTTACCAGGTTTCCATCTGTTTTTTTTTTTCAAGCTGCTGCATGAGCTTCTTTTATTTCCCTGATACAAAAGCCAGAGTTATTTTGTTGCTCCCTGCCGTGTGGCCAGCCATTTTTTTCTTTCCCTGGTATTTCTGAGTTTTTTGGTCTGATGTGGGGGAGTGTATGTGTGTGAGGGCTAAGGTTCTGACAATTGGATATCCAGCATTTATTAATTTTTTCCCATGTATTGTGGACACTCAGTTTGTCAGTCAACAGTTGGGGTTTTTATGCTTTCATCCACTAGTATTCATTTTCACATTGACAAAAAAGGATTATTGGAACCACTTCTTTTGTTAGCAGAAACACTAATTCCAGAGTGTTCTTCTCCTCAACTTGTCTCTAAACTGAGATAGCTTTGAACTGAAAGTGAGTAAGTTTAGATTAGATACTGGGGAGAAAATTTTTACTGTGAGGGCAGTGAGGCACTGGTACAGGTTACCCAGAGAAGCTGTGGCTGCCCCGTCTCTGGAAGTGTTTGAGATCACGTTGGATGAGGCTATAAGCAACCTGGTCATGTGGAAGGTGTCCCTTTGCCTGACAGTGGGTTGGAATGAGATGAGCTTTAAGGTTCATTCCTACCCACGCTATTCTATGATTCTATAATTAGTAAAGTCATTGAAAAGAAAAAAAACAAGTGGAATTTCTCTCAACTGCTCCCAGAATAAATATGCTAAATATAAATATATTCATAGTTTTCGTAAATATAGTATTTATAAACATGGTACTTGATGTCATGATGTCAACAAGTGTAACATAAAGGCCTCTGGCATTGTAAATACATACTAAATATTGTAAAAGTTTTGCATTTTATATTAATTCAGTGTGGGTTTAAATTTTTTGTCCTATTTTATTGATTATAAGATGCAGTACATGTAGTTAAGCAAGTTGTTTATAGTCAAGAAATGAGCCAAGGTTAATATATGTATTTTGACTATGAGTTCAGAGTACTAATAAGCCCTTAACCGGGACTTGAATAAGTAACAATTAGGTCTAGAACTGGAATGTTGGTTCATTCACTATGGTGCAGGACATGAACAATCTATGTTTCCATACAAGTACTTTGCTGTGGGAGGTGCATTACTGGAGGCATGCAAAGTCAGTAACTCTGAAGGCTACACTAAGTTAACTATGTCATGTTCCACTATGGGGAACTGCACAGGTTTCTTTTAAACAGCTATCTCTGACAAAATTAAGCACAAACGAAGCCAATATTATATCAGAGATCCATTNCTGGGCTGCACCGTCAGCATAAGCACTTAGGAGGGGGCGGAGCGCGACCGCCGGCGGGGCCCGGGCGGGGGCAGCGGCGGGGCCCGGGCGGGGGTGACGAGCAGCGGGACGGGCGGGGAAGTGGCGCTGGGGAGGCGGGAGAGCAGCGGGCGGGACCGGGTGCAGGATTCCGGCTGGCTGCCGGGGGATCCCGGCGGCGATCCGAACCGAGGACGGGGTAGCGGCGGGCTGCTGCGGGAGCGGAGACGGGGCGAAAGCACGGTCAGAAGGCAGGGACAGGCGGAGCCGGGTAGAGCGCAGGGAGAAGGACCTCAGGCAGGACAAGGCAGACTGAACAAGGACAGGAGCAGCTAACAAACAATCAGCGAACGAGCTAGGCCAGTTGTAACGCAGTGAATTGCTTTTATATCCCAATGCTTGTCCCATGGTCCGATCCCTTGAGGGCGACCGTGGGTTAGCCAGGGACGTTTTCACCGGGGAGCAGGGGTGTCCTGTCTTCTACGGGCAGTGGTTTTCAGCCCAGTGGTGGAAGTTTTCTCTCCCTGTATTGGCTGTCAGGCAGAGTCTCCCCAGAGATAGACCTTCTCTCCGCTTCGTAAAGGGGGGTGCCTGCTAGAGACTATAATGTTGGCGAATGCTAGCCACCCTCTGCATGAACGTGTTAAGACTGCCAGCATTTGTACAGTCTCTCTGGTAACTTCCTCCCAATGCAAAAAATGGATTTCCAACCCATAGTTCGAGAAATTAAACAATACTGAGGCATAAATAAAAATTAAATTGGTTCCTTTCACTGTAGCACAGGCATCACATCAACAGGAAGAAAATATAATGCAATGAATTAACACTGAATGAAACTCACGCCAGTAATATTAATTGATTGTTAAAAACTTCCCAGAAGAGCATCAACTAAATGAAGTTTTGTGTATCCAAAAGAGATTTCAAAAGTCACAGAAATATATTTCATTGAATCTCATTCTTGGCAGTAAACTTATGTGTCAAAATCACCTTCAAATGCTAGTATCTTTGTGCTGCATTACAAAGTAAATTTATGGTTTTAACATCCATAATTGGGATATTCCAGAAAAACTTCTGAGTATTTGCTCGCTGGTGCATGGGTATTTTTTTTTCTACTCTGCCATTGGTACTTGCAAATATGATGTTCATAGGCCCTGAAATGGTAGCTAGAGAAGTTCAGAGGACAACCACATCTGTTAAGGGGAAAGACTAAGAAATGTTGATTCCATCAACCCAGAAAAAAGATAACTCATGATGGTTAAAACAGCTTCATAAAACCATAAATGGCATTTGGAAAGTGAATAAACAAATGACTGCTTGCTGTTTCTATGGATTATGCATCTTTTATCCTTGAAAATAACGAAAAATGTTTGGAGTTTAAATCACAAGATGCATGATCTTCATTTCCACTGATGTTAGTAATTTTTCAGCTACAGAGTCTGTGGAACACAAACCATAAACAGTAGGGCATGTGTTTTGTGTGCTGCAGCTGCCACAGTGCTGAGCACAAGTGAAAGTCAAAAAGGACAAGCTTACACTCTAAATATAATAAAATGTGTGACCAAGAGGTTAATGAGAAACTTCAGTAAGTCAAGGTGTGATAAATCTATACTAGAGTTTACACTAATTGCACACTTGATTTATGTATTAAATTGGTACATTACCTGCTTGTAAGAACATAGAATGAAAAATACGATAGGTTTGCTTTTTGAAAGTAGGAGGTAGATATATAGCAAGTTTAGATTACTAGAGATGAGACTTTCTGATGACTAATTCTTTTCTGCTGTCCTTCCACAGGCTAATTAGGGAACAATTATTGCAAATCAAAATTTTCAAAACAGACCTTAGACTGTCATCTCGAACTGCAGTCCTGCTGCTGATACAGAAAACATCCTTTTCTTCATCTTTTATTAAGGTAATAGGTCTAGACAAAAGACAACCTGTTTTCTTTCAGAAAATAAAATGGCAGCAAAATGGAGCTCTGTGAGGCAGCAAATATTTACAAGCCTTCTCCAAGTCACAGACAACCTTCTCTCACTTTGTGAGAGAACATACCTGATGATAATTAAAAAATGACAATCCTACTAATAAAGACATATTTGATATGAACGGGCAACTTTCACCTCCAATGTGCTCTGACAGTTCACCCTTTCTTGAAGACAATGCAGTGTCTCAGTCTCAGTGAAAAGGTAGATGAAGCTTAAAGCTTTCATAGTTTTAGACAACTGGTTCTACCATCAATATGCCTTCAGTGGGGGAAAAATGCGCGTATATACATATTTTAATCCTAAAACATCCCATTTTTTTAGCAAACTTGCCTGAAAGAACAGGGCATTTTTAAAGTTGTAACATCAGAACTACAAGGTATTGGGAGGACACCTGTCCGTACAGTTGAAAACAGCATTTTCCCACCATAGATGTTTTCCAAGCAATATTATCATATTCTTTCAGTGGTCATTCATCAGTATCAGGAAAAATTGAATCACAAGGCAGAGGTTCAGCTCTAGGTCAGACAAAACTCCATGCCCAGCAAATACAGTCCAGAAGGTCTGCACATACAGTAAAGCAATGTGATCTTACTTCTCCAGAATCAGTTTAATCAACTCCAGCAACACTCAAGTGCTGGCAGACCAGAACCTCGGATCTCAGGATTATCTTCTGCTAGCTGTTCCTGAGCTGCACACACTATGAATCCTGGGCACTTCAGAGCTCAGCCCCTCCAGTCCTTAGGAAGGATGTGAAAACACCTCGTGATAAAGAAGTTACAGGGCAAGACTGATGAAGACAACACAGTGATACAGGGCAAGACTCAAAGACTCGAGAGTGACCAAGTGGCCAGGGATTTATCAGAGCTTTCCCCTAGAAGGGAGTATATGTCACTCTTTCCAGCATTTATCAGAATATTGCTGGATACTTAAGGGCAGTTTATTTTAATAAAAACAAACAAACAAAAAAACCCAAAAAACAACCAAACCAAAAGATAAAAACCAAAACCACATCTTAATTAAAAAAAAACCAAAAAAACCACAAACACAAAAAACATACCAAAAAAACCCAAACAAAAACTCCTGAACACTCACACAAAAACCCCCCAACGAAAAGGAAAAAAACCCACCATACTCTGTAAAACATTCAAATAAAGCAAAACCTGGTGACAGAATGTGTGGGGAGGGAGAAGGGAGGAAGGGAGGGTCTTGTTTTTTTTCCTCTGTTTCATAACTCCTGGCACTGATGCAATGATTTCCCTTGATCTGCTGACTTCAGATCTTGGCTCCTTATTCATTACAAACACAGTGAAAAGACATCACTGCTTCTTCCCAGAATGCTTCAAGAAATTTATATTGAATGAGGCTGAGAATCTGGTCCATGAATTCAGCCATGCAAACCATTATTAAGACAAAGAAGTTATTCTGGTTCTGTTACCGTTTTACAAAATAAACCTATACTCACAGCTGTGACCTGCCAGCTGTAACATCTGTAACCTGTAGACTTCTAACTTGATCTGTAACCTATAGACTTCTAACTTGAATGATGAAATAATTGATTTTCAGATGGTAGTGGGGCCTTTAAAAATCCATAAAATGCAAAACCAATTCATGTTACAACCTAACTTTTTGTATATTATTTGACATACATTATAGCCAAATGCTTTTAAAATGTGCTAAGTACTTATGCTGTAAAGTTTATAGAGAAGTTCAGTTAAGTTGTAATTAGGAGCACTATAACAGCTGTATCTTGAGATGGCCTGAATAAACTGCTTGGAGCTGAGCCAGCTGCCAGCTTGCAGCGCTGTCTATTAGAGCTAGCTTCATTATTGCATTTCTGCTTTACTGCCATGGTAGAGAATGCAGAAGAACTCACAAGACCCGTATTTTCATTCAACTAACTGTGCAATCCATCTTCACTAGAGACCCTCCTGTGCTTTAAACTAAATTTTATGGGACCGTAGAATCATTTAAGTTGCACAAGACCTTTAAATGATCAGGTTGAATTGGTAACCCAGCACCACTGTGTTCATCACTAAATAATATGACCAAGTGCCACATTTACACACTTTTTTAACACTTCCCAGGATGGTGATTCCACCACTTCCCTAAGCAGCCTGTTCCAATTCCTGACCACCCTTTCAGTGAAGAAACTTCTCCTAGCATGTAATCTATGCATCCTCTGACACAACATTTCGTCTCGTCATGGAATGCTCTTTTGAGTAAATGCTTAAAAATATATTTGTTGTGTTCATAAATACCATTGGATTTTGCTTATCAAAAATAAAAAAACTTAATAAACGTTCAGACAAATTTTCCATAGTTTTCTATTAATGTTTCTCCCAGCATTTGCTGTATTATTTAAATTACAAGGTCTTTGGATCATTTCAGGTCAGTAAATTAAACCATTACTAACAAAAGAGTGTTCAGACTATGCTTAAGCTCTGTTTCAGCATCATTTAATCTTGAGGGAAATTCAGTGTTTTAAATTCAGTGGTTTTACGGTCTCTGGATACAATGGACATGTCAGCCTGCTAGGTTTTGCAGTGCATTTCTTAATAATATATAATTCTATACAACAACAATAATAGCATAAACCCTGTTTCTGGGATGTTTACATGCTTAAAGACATAAAAACCATGCATCATTACCCTTTTTAAAATTAATTTACTTCTGTGCATTTGTACAGGACTTCAGCCCATAAATCTATTCTTAGTTTGATTCTGAATTGATTGTTGCCTTTTTTGTTTTTATATATTCTCTATATTCTTTACATATATATTTGTAGCCGTGTGTCCTATTGCTGTATTCATAGTTAGCCCCAGTACTTTTCCCTAGCTTCTCCCTACCCTGATTGGCAGAAGGACAAAACACAGTCTGGAGGCTCCAAGCTGGGGGTCCAAGGCCCCTATCCTGTCTGGGTTCTTTGGGTTCTTCCTGGAAGCCAAAGTTGAGAACAGCTCTTCAAGACACATATTCATAAACAAAGTATAATTCCTATTGAGGGGGGAGGATTTGGAAGAGGGTTGAACTGGGAGAGAGTTACCATACCACTTATGTTTCTAATTGAGGATTTTTTTCAGTTATGCTAATTTGCTAAATTAATAAAACTGTATTGACCCTGTGCAGGGGTGGGCAATTTCCATATCTGCCCCTTGAGGGCCTCCAATAAAGACCAGCCTTAATGTTAAGCTCCTGTATTAACATTATTTTGAAAGTGTGTTGTTTCATTTCTAGGTTCTTTAAGGCATAAAGTTACTCTAAAAAGTCACTCCCTCAATAGTCTGCAAAAACTATTTCAGCATGTAAATTATGGCTAAACCATAAATGTGGATGTCCAGTCTTTACTGGTACTGCCTGAAAATGAAAACTTCATCATAAAATTTTCCCTTTTAGAGAGAGCCAAGACAATTGTGGCATAGCTTTTTTTTCCAGAACAGACGTGCAGTCACTCTGCTGCTATGGACTGTATATGAAGAATTGAAATCCAGGCTACTCTACAATTATTTTTTCCTAAATAAAAAGGACTAAAGAATTAGTTTCATTTATTTAGGAGTAAATAAAGGAATTTTATTTTCATTTTCTATGGAAATATCACTGTGTTATTTTGCAATATAACAAATGAACATCTAAAGTCTTATAACACTGGAAGGATAAAGAGTTTAAAAACTAAAACTAATTTTCTTATTAAAACCAAAGGCAGATTAACAAAGGTAAAAAATGCTGATACCTCTCTGCCTGGGAGCAAGAAAAAATTTATAGATTATGCAATTTTACTCTCAACAGAGTCAATGTTTTCCTTTCCCAGTGAGTGAACACTACCTAGAAAATGTAGATCTAAAATTGCCAAAGAAACAAAACTCCAAAGAATAAAAAGTCAGTCAGGTTTCATTATCGTGTTCTAAAATACAATTTCAAATAGACTTCAAAGACAGATTGCTTTACCCATACAGGCATCTAAGATAAAAAAAAAGCCTGATGCTTTCCAGAAAAGCAGTAAAACATGGGAAAATTTTGTCAGAACTTTGCATCAGAACTTTATTTAATTCTAATTTAATATAAGGCAATTATGATAATACAAGCTGCGTTTGTATTTATAATAATAAAAGGCAGAGAAGCAAATGGGCACGGAAACCCTTCTCCTGTTGGATGTTCATAAAATCATAGGATGGTTTGGGTTTGGAGACCTTAAATAATATCTTGCTCTTACCCACTGCCACTGGCCACTAGACCAGATTGCTCAGAGCACCATTCAGCTCAGCTTTGAGCACTTCCAGGGATGGGACAGCCACCACTTCTCTGGGCAACCTGTGCCAGTGCCTCATCACACTCACGGGGAAGAATTTCTTCCCAGTATCTAAAGCTACCTATTTCAGTTTAAAACCATTTCCACTTGTCTTGTCACTACATACTCCCATAAAAAGCCCCTCTCCATATTTCCTGTAGGCTTCTGTCATGTATTGCAAGGCTGCAATTAGGTTCATCCAGAAGTCTTCTCTTCTGCAGGCCGAACAATCCCAATTCTCTCAGCCTTTCCTCTTAGGAGAGGAGCTCCATCCTTCTAATTGCCTTGGTGTCCCTCCTCTGGACTCTCTCCAACAGCTCCTTCCAGTGCTGGGACCCCAGGGCTGGAGGCAGGTCTGCAGGTGGGCTCTCAAAGAGTGGGGCAGAGGGGCACAATCCCCTCCCTCCCCTGCTGCCCACGGGGCTTTGGATGCAGCCCAGGACACCCTTGGCTTTCCGGGCTGGGAGTGCCCCTGGCTGGCTCATGTCCAGCTCTCAGCCCCAGCACCCCCAAGTCCTTCTGGGCAGGGCTGCTCTGGGTCTGTTCATCCCCAGCCGGGGCTGGCACTGGGGGTTCTCTGATCCATGTGCAGCACTAGCCCTTGGCCTTGTTTAACCTCATGAGATTCAAGGAAAGAAATAAATTGGTATATCTACCTTACAAAACTCTGCCCAATCGCTTATCCTAACCACAGGGAATATCCTCCTCCAGCTCAGATGATAAACATGTCATAGTGGCAAAAGCTGCTTTACAAGATACATTTATAGATATTAATAGCTATGTAATGCAAACACAAATAGAAAGCAAAACTTATGCATGAAGTACTTAGCATGAAGTAGTAATATTCTGTACTATTAAACTTTTCCCAAAAAATGCTACTTATTACTTTCTCATAGAACATACCAGCTCTCCTTGATGCACTCTGTTCTTCAGAAGACAGGCTCTCTGAGTAGGTATGTGCTCCAGCGCTGCAGTTACAGTCCAAAAAACTGAAAACAGATCTAATTTTCTTAAACCAAAAAATAGCATTTTTATTTCGATAATTATTCCAAAATCTTGGAAATTGCTCTTTAAAATGTTATTGATAGGAAAAAGAGAATGTTGTGAAGAAGCTTAAGTTTAACTTTTGATGTGTAAAGTCACGTACAAGATATATACAATAACTTAATGCACTATATGTAAAAAACCGAAGCTCTGTTGAACACATTTGAAATGTATCTGTGGTCACATTACAGAAATAATATTTTTCCGTACAGTCCAGGGTACAACAATCTGAGCTTATATAGTGTACACAAATTACTTATTTTACTACTGGAAGTATCTCCAGTAGTGCCATTTTATTGTTTACTTATTAAATTCCATGCTATGTAATAAAATTAAGCACCAGTTCTAGTGGATAAACCCCACTGTACCGCAAGTAGGTTTGGAGAATTAACAGTTCATTGCTGAGTTTTTATTATCCTCTTAGAGTCTTATCTCCACAAGTCTTGCATACTTAGTGTGAACATGAAACTAGCAAAGTTTATAGAATGTGTAAAATATAAAACAGAATATGGTAATTATGTTTTATTATAATTAATTCAAAAAATAGGTAAAAATAAATCTAAACAGGAAACACTAACTCTAGAACTGAGGTCAGATAATCTGGCAGGCAATAATTAACATTTTATCCCTTAAAAGGATATAAAGGTCAGTCTGAATTACCTCAATGCCAGGGAAGGCTATGGAGATTATCTCAAGTGCTATCATACCGTGCACACAAAATAGCCAGGGGATCAGGATTTGTGAAAGGCACATCCTGCTTGATNTCTGGGTCCTGGCTGATGGCAAGTTGAACATGAGTCAGCAGTGCCCTGGCAGCCTGGAGGGCCAACTGTCATGGGGTACATTGGGCCCAGCATTGCTCACCAGGTGAGGGAGGGGATTGTCCCACTCTGCTCTGAGCTCTGAGCTGGGGCAACCTCACCTTAAGTGCAGTCTTGGGTGCCACAATATGAGATGTATATCAAACTACCAGAGTGTGCCCAGAGGAGGGAGATCAAGATGGCAAAAGGTATTAGAGGCAGAGCTTACAAGGATGAGATCACTTGGTTTTTTCGTCCTGGAGAAGAGAAGGCTGAGGGTGACCCCACCACAGACTGCACAGCAGAGGTGATCGAATCCTCTCTCTGGGAGCACACAAGGAAAGGGAATGAAGCTGCATCAGAGGAAGCTTAGATTGGATGTTGAGAAATAGTTCTTCACTGAGACGGTGATAGGCCACTGGAACAGACTTCCTACTAAAGTAGTCATGGCATCAAACCTGCAAGAGTTCAAGTGTCTGGATGATGGCCTTAGTCATATGGTGCAGTTTTAGGTAGTCCTGTGAGGAGCAGGGAATGCACTGAGTGATTCTTATGGGCCCCTTCCAATGTAAGATGTTCTATGACTCTCTCTACATATAATGTAGAGAGATTACTAACTACTACTACAATTTTCTAATATTGAAAATGTTTTATATAAACCCTTATCAGAAAACCCCATGACAGTAAAACTGTTAGAGACACATGGTAGAAGTAGCAACTGACACAAAAATAATTTAGTTTGAAGCAAAATAAAATTACAGTTAGAGCAAAGAAAAAGGTACTTAGAGACACATATATGAAATAATGAATTTTTTTTAAAAGTGGATGAGGTGAAACATTCTGTTCTATCAGTCATAACATGATAAGAAAGCAACATTATCTGAAACTCAAGAGTAGTGACTAGAGAATTCATTACCAAAAAAGGAACCACCCTAGTGACACTCAAAATAAATTGGGTACTAATACTGAATCGTAGATTTATTTAGATTGGAAAAAACCTCTAGGATCCTCAGCTTCAACCATTCAGTAACAAGTCCACCAGTAAATTATGTCCCTAGATGCCACATCTACATGTGTTTTCAATAAATACAGGGATAAAAAAATCCCTCAGTCAGAAAATTGCCAGAGTCTGGAATGGTTGATAGGAAGCATTATGTTTAGTGTACTGTGTTTTTCCATTTCTGTTGATCCTGTCTAGATTTCCACTCTTGAACCATAACAGAACGAAGCAGAGGGAACACAGCTGGTCCTAGAAGGGCTGTCTAAAAAGTAATTTTTGTTGTTCTGTTGGATACAGACAGAATACAGAAATTAATGATATTACTTCATCACAGCAGTAAAATAAATGTCTTTGAAAAGAGTTGTAACACCCACTGTATATTCTTCATAAATTCTTTATCTTTCCTTCAAATAGCACAGTATGGTACATTGTGGTACAATGGGATGAAGTGTCACCAGGTGGGGTCCAGGTACAACATATTGGTAAATCCCTAATTGTCCCACTCCGACCTCTCAGGTGCATTCTGTGACTTTTTGCCTTGTTTTCCTTTGAATGTTTGCTCTTTAATGAAAGCCCACAAAAGTGTCTCTCGTGACTGTCTAAATTTCTGTCTCTTTATCTATAGCAGCAGAGAAATCCATTGACTCAGTTTATTGTTCTGAAGCTGTCCTTCAGCAAGAATATGCCTTTCTTTATCAATATTTTGTTTAGTAGTCCAACCAATTTTGACATTTTAGCAAAAAAGACCTCATTCTTTCTAGATTTATCTTTGATATTTTAATGCCAAATACTGCTTGAACACAGTGTTCATCTTCAACCCCAAATAGCAGAAGCAGACCAGACTGACGAGACCTTCTCTTAATTTGAAGCAACTCCCTTGATCAGGACTTGTTAGATCTCATAGTAAAAGAAAAACAATTTCTTTAACTTTACCTCCCTCCTAGCCAGGGCAGAAGTGCTCAAAAATACCTTTTCCTCTTTTACATATCAAGCTAGCATAGAATTCCTACTGCAGAGCTGTCATTCACTCTATTTTGTTTGTCAGATACCATCATTTGTTTGGGTCACCTATGCAGATTAAGTGAGAAAAATGTACATTTTTGCCATGGATTTTTCAAAATTTACATAAGAAATCTGAAATACGGAAGCTGTTTTCATTAGGAATGCTGCTACCAGTGGACTTATTTGTTATGGAGCAGGAATACTACCTCTTGTACTAGTAGGAAGAGAAGGGCCTAGAATTTTAAAATCATAATTATGAAAAAAAGTAAAAAAGGATGAAAACATGGGGACTTTCTAGAGCATTTGTAATTTCCAGACTCAGTAGCTAGAAATACTAAAGGTTAAAAAGAAAACAAACAAACAAACAAAAATAATAATCAAAAAGGCATAAAAATTATCTCTCACACTGAATTCAACGACATAGTTTCCCTAGGAGATATTCAGGATCTCCTCCTACATAGGACTGCAAGTTGCTCAGAGAACTAGTTGGTGAAGTCCCTAAGAAAATGCTTCAGGAGGTACTGGGGCCCATCACTGCTGGTCACTTTTTAAGCACCACCTTCTATTAGCACAGGATTTGGCAATTCCAACATGCTGGAAGTTTGGCTGAGGAAGGATCTTTGGAGCTAAGGTGACAAAAAGGAAAGTGAAAGCTAGATTGGATGACATGGGAGGAATACAGAGATGCTGCTCACCACTAGAGCAAAAAAAATTGTGTATCCAAAGCTCAGTTGGAGTTGAAGCTGGTTAGAGCTGTGGCAACAATAAAAAGAGCTTTTAAAAACATGCTAACAGTAAAGGCAGTGTAGAAATAACTATTAGAAATAACATTGACCAGTCACATCATGGGTAGGGTCATCTCATTGAACAGGAACATACACAAAGCAGAGATGTTTAAAGCTTTTTTTGCTCTGGAACCAAGGGAATTACACAAAGTTGTCCCAAGGAAGGGTTAAGCTGTGCAGGGCCAGGAGTTGGATTCAATGATCCTTGTGAGGCAATTCCAGTTCAGCATATTCTGTGATTCTATGAAAATCACAGTCAAGAATTAAGGATTAAGCAAAGATGATGATTAATGTGAGAATGATAGATGAGTAAGTTTACATCATGACTCAGTGAGATAATGCTCATTAGACTTACTACCCTCAGAGGCAGGGTGGATATACAAAACCCACCAAATACTATCAGAAGATTATTCCTTCATCCTCCACCTTACTAAAACCCCTTGCCCACTAATTTTTTTAGAACTGCAACAACCACTTATGTGGTGATGTTTGTTAAGTTTAATGTTAAGTTTAATGATCTCAAAATGGCTTCCCTGACATTCTTTGCACCTTGTTGTTTGCCCTCCATGTTGGATGTTCTTCTTTCCCAGTTATTTTTAGTTCAAGATTGTTATATGTTGTACCCCTTCCCCCTGCCTCTGCCCAGTTACAGCTCCTGATTGGTTCCCCTTTCCCGCCTTTGCCAACTGTCATTCCCAAGTTATGTAACACCCCCTCCTTGCCTGCCATCCCCAGTCCTGTCCCCTTTTTCCAGAAACCTCGGCAGGAGTTGATCTGTGATTGGTCAGAGCCAGAGCTTTTCCCTCCCACCTCCCTTTGATAGGTTGATGAAATTGTATGTTATGCATTTTACCACACCCCTGTTTTCCCCTATTAGTTCATGTTTGTACCCTCCCCTGAGTTAGCCCTGGTATAAAATCCCTCTGCATCGCAGGATAGGGGTCTCTCTCTCATTGGTCCTGGGGTGAGAGATCTGTACCTGCCCTCAATAAACGCAGTTGCCCTAACTTCTGAGAGCCCCGTCTCTCATTTCGCCTGCCATCGCTGGAGCTGGTGTGAGGCCAGTTGCAGAAGGACCCTGGGCATTGTCGCGTGGTCAGGGCTGGTCGGGTTGAAGACCCACCGCAACACACTTATTTTTGCCAGCATAATATTTTGGTCAGGAAATCAAGCTGGAAAGATGACCAAGTTAAAGCTATATCTGAGAGGCAAGCTTTGAAGAATGTGATGACTGCAGGCTGAAGTTACTGAAAAACTGCGGCTGTGTCCTGTATGTCCTGTGTGGGCTGTTCTGCTCTCATTTGGAAGCTTAAACAAAAAATAAATATGGAATGCCGTGACATCATTTTTACAGAAACTCTTTTCCAACTTTGTTTTATATGGTTGTTTTATAGCCATGTTTTATAATCTTGTTTATTGTCTATTTCATTATGAGTTACTGTATGTATTGTATTTTCTCCTGCTAGTAAAGTTGCTTCCCTATTTATGGAATACGAAGAGAAAAAAAGTAAGAAGGGAAGTTTGCAGCATATAGTCCATAATCAGCCTTTTCTGTTCAACACAATGTATGGAACCATTCATTATTTGCTGCTCATGGAATTGCAGATACCAGGACTGTCTGTGCCAGGTGCTTCCTGTGTACTGAGCTGTGCAGTCACATTGACGTGGTGAACTTGGATTACAATATCTTTTCTTTCAACAGTAATTATCAATTTTGCGGTATTATCACATTCATGTCAGATGTATTTTTTAAACAGAGCAAGAAGAACAGATCTGGTTTCCAGCTGCTTGCTACACACCATGACGATGCATTCATTAAATCTTTTGTTAGGATCATTAGCTGGAAGGTAGGATGTGTATTCTGATTTCAGTTAGCACAGAAATATTACTAGTTCAAATAATAGTTCAAACTAATAAGATTTACTTGGAGACACATCTTTAAGCATCAGTAGAAGCTTACAAACAGAAACGGAAGTTATGCCCTAGACTTTGGGTGTTTCCTGAGATAGAACATGTTCTAAAATCTGGACTTGTGTCCCAAGCACAACTTTCTTTCTGTGGGTCCTACCTCTTTCTCACTGTTATCAGCCTTGTGATGACATTGCAATCTTCTGAGACTAAGTGTGGCTCCCCCTGTGTTCTCAATGCCTTTACAGAACAGGAAAATGTATTTCTGAATTACACCATTATGGCATTAGAAAACATTACAGCATTAGAAAAGCTGAACTAGTGTTTTTATTATTTTACTTTAACTAAAGTGAGTGTCTTCATCAACAAGCATTTTTGTAGATGTGATAGCTACAACTGGCATGAAAGCATGAATTAAAGTAGACCATCACTGAACAAAGACAAACACTGACCCATTGCCTTCATTGTTTTGGAAGCCCAGATAGTATTTCCAGAAGCAAAACATGAAATGCTTTAGTGAGTTACACTAAAGAATGAAGAAAAGAATCCTCAATCAAAACACACAAATCTCTCCTCTAACTTTGTCTTGTGATGTGGAAACACAGTGTTATCTACTGTAAAATGTAGATACTATAAACTTGTCTGTGATGAAAGTATAAAATTGTGCCTCAATGGATCACTTAAATCAGCCAGGAATTAGGGTGGTCATTAGTGAAGGTTGGGAAAAAAAAAAAATACAACCAAGACCATATCCTTTTCTTTAACCTCAGTCTGCAATCAATCATGTTTTTTCACAGGAAAACACAGGACCAAGCAAAAGCGAAAATACTTACAATTGTACCCAGAGGTTTTTCCAACCTTTCTGGAAAAATTGATAATCAAAATAAATTTGAATACATTTGCAGTATTCTGAAGATAAAACAATGATAATATGAAATTAATGAAAGGGAAGAACTAAGTGAGGGGGGGAAAGAAAAAACAAACAGGATTTCAGCCTAAAGGATGAAATGGCTCATCTCACTATTTTGAGCATGCCAGGAACAGATACAGATTTGTATTTTCTTGTCCCTGTTTGGGACTTCAACAGTAATTTTAATGGAATGCAACTCTGAATACAAGAACATATAGCAGCCTATAAAAGGGTGTTTGCAGCCTGTCCCCAGCAGATTTTTTTTATATAATTTGCATGTGTTTCCAGTGTTCAAACTCATGTTTTTATAAGAGCTACTTTTTTGGAAAACATGAGTTTGCTATCTTTAGTCCCAAGACCTGAAACAGGCTAACAAGTTACCTGACATTCTGAAAGATTTACCACTTTTCTCTGAAATTAACTCCAATACTATGTAAAAAACAAAAAGAACAACAACAAAATCAACAAAAAACCAAATAAAAAAACCCAACCAACCAAGAAACACCAAAACAACACCCCCCAACATAGCACAGAACTTCTGTTACTTAAATTTCTATACTGCTGGGCCCTTGAAAAATTCATCTTCCCAGTTTCCTCTGTTAATGCAGAACACCAAACCTTTTGAATCCCTGCCAGGCATCCAGCATCAGGATATGATGCTTTCCACAGCTTTTCAAGAGTCATTTGGATCCACTACATATACTGTACCCAACAGAGACTCAGCTTCCTGCTGGGAATGGAGACATGACTACTGCAGGGTACTACACCTGGCAAGAGTTCTGGCACTGGTGAACTGCACGCCACTATAATGTCTTAATTTGTCAAGGAAAAAAAGGGTGTGCTGACATGCCATGTTTCACATTTTATTGCTTTTTAGCCTGTGAAAACCATAAATCTGATTTGTAAGCAGCTTTATGGAGGGAAAATCTGAGGCTAATACTGTAGAAAGAAAAGTGAATTTTGTTCAAGAACATACTTTTTTTAAAACAAACAGGTAACAGCATTGAACTGGAAATACAGAAAGAAGCAATCTTCATCATCCCTTTCCCTCTGCAGAGAAAACAAGATTTTATGGTTACTGGTATATTGTTCTGCATCAGATGCTGACAGTTACAATTTTACTTCCATTTTAATTTTCTACTATGAATATGCGGATCTCAGAAAATGAATTTACTGCTTGAAGAAAGAAATTCCCATTAGGGTCATATTTTAAGAGAGCAGCAACTGCATATTCTTGTATTATTAGATCATGAAGTCACTACAGTCTAGTTAATTTAATATTCATAAGTATATGCAGGGGGAGGGGAAGAAGGGGATCTCAGTGCCCCAGTTGGTCCATCTCAATTGCTCTTACTCTCTGAAGAATTAACTTCTTTAAGAATTCACTTACTTAACACCAACTAGACCTGGCTCCCTGTGATAATAAAAAATAAACACTTCAAATGGCAGGTAGAGGAATCACCGAAAACTGTGCTTTTTAATGCAAGTTAAAGCTCAGGATTACCTGAGATCAGCATTGAAGACTTCACCTCAAGTTGCCTGAACAAGTGCAAGTTGTTGGATAAATGCTATTGCTTGGTACCTTCGGTATTTAAAATGGAGCTCAGGTACTCCAGTTGGACACACACATAGATAGTCTCTTCAGATATCTCATTGAGTGAACTTATTTTTCAGATTGTTGAGAACATAAGTCTTTCAGTAGAAACACACTGAAGAATCTCCACAGTAAAACACATGGCTCATGTTGAAATAAGCAATATGGCATTTTCCTAATTATGTTATTTTACCATCTCCAAGTGATGTCAAGCACTGTTCTAAAAGGACGCTATTGCTCAGACAAATAATAATGAACCTAATGAGCACATTTTTCTAACGGTTTTTCTCCCTCACCCCAAAAAGTGAATCCTCCCTATTTCTAATTCCAAATAACATACTACAAATACCACTTTCTAAACCAAATCATAAAATAGAAACGCAAGGAATTTTTTTTTTTTACATACATGATGTGAAAAAGTTATGAGATGAAACTAATAGTTAGCACTTCGCTAGTTTCAATATAAAAGTGAAGAACAACAGAATACATACCAGGTGCACCAGGGTATCCATGCAAACCACTATGGAATTCAGGATAAATGAAATGCCTTCAGAGTAAGTCTAAACTATTCAACGAACAGAGTCTTATAAAGAAGACACTACCTACCACTCACTGTGTGTAAGATTTCACACTTCTTCCACAGAGCACAGAATAACAGCATTCAGCCCTGTTGAGCCCAGTTCTGCTGCTGTTTTAAAAAACACTGTACTGGCAGACTACATGTACACAAAGTACACAGACCAACAAATGGAAGAATTAACTACATCGCTGTTGTCAGTCTGGTTTAGCTGGATAATTTTTCACAATGAAGCAAACCTAAGTCACTCTGACCATACCAATTTTAATATTGCCCTCTCTGTATGCAAGGGATGCAATCCTGAATTGAGACTTGTTTAAGTCTCAAATGCCATCACAAAACGATGTGCAAAACACAAGCTTCCTCTAACACTGAAATTGAAAAGCAAGTTCCAAGGGACCCATTAACATGTAATTACAAAGATGCAAGGTACTATATAGAATGTCCACCAAACCTATCACACAGTTTTTTACATAATCATCCCTGCACCAATTTAATTTCTTCTTTACGTGACTTCTCTTGAAATTGACTTCATGGTACAATAATCTTCATTAGCACGTAACAAATAATAACAATATATTCTAGCAGAATAGGAAACAACAGTAGTGCAAAGCCAATTGAATATAAAAACACCTAATTGGAATGTGTAAATAACTTTCCCCTTATTATTCATGCTTTATTATCATGGGAATATACTTCTTGTATTCATGGACACTATGTACTTTGATTAAGTAAAACTGTGCTAAAACTTACCTATGTGTTTCCAGTTCTCCATTATTTACGTAGATTTTGTATGTAGCTGACAAATACGTCTTAACTCCAGCATTTGGAACAGGTGTTCTACTAGATCAAACAGTATCCAGTCCACATTAATTTCCATCAGAGTTTATTACCAGCAAACTGTTGCTCTGTAGTTTAAGGGCTTCAACATGCATATCAACAATCCCATTATATGATACACTTTCTGGCCCAGTAGTGAAATCTCTGTAAATATTTCACGCAGTGATCATAGCAGCTGCTCATTATGGTTTGTGAGTTTTACAGAAATTTTATTTAGAAGTTCCCAGAACACCTGCTTGGTGTTCCAAGCAGTTTTATATTTGTTATTTTAATTAAAAGGGGGAGGGGAATAAGTGAAGTTTTCTCAACTAATGCATGCAGCCTCCAGCAACAGGAATCTTTCCTGCTACAAGGACCCTGGAAAAAAAAAGCCTCAAAAAAACCAAACTGGGATAAAAGCCAGGCATAGCAAAGAACACAAAAAAATTATAAAGCTCAGTCACATTACTAAGTGAAACTGTTATTTAACAACATGCATTCCACACATCTGTAACATTCCAAATGCGTCCATTATAGCAATTAATTTAGAACAGCAGGATTCTGAATTGACTTACAAATGCTTTAAAATTACTTTAAATCAAGTACATCTTAAGCACAGCATGCACAATGTACAAGTTAAAGGAAAACCAAGGAAAACTAAAATATTTAGCACTGCTACCTATTGGTTGTTGCCCATCTTACCTACTTAGTCTTCTGGTACTTGACTGTTGAGATCTGAAGACTGTCTACACAGCATTTTTAGATAGCGTGTAGGCACCTTAATACAGTGCTGTTTGAGTGTAATGCAAGAAACCCCAGAAAACATGTATTTATTTTTTTTTCACAAATAATCTCAGCTGTTTCTCAGTTTTCATATCTTGAAATGGGAAAAAACCAAACAAACCTAGATCCCAATGTTACAGGCTGGGGGAAGAATGGCTTGAGAGCAATTCAGTAGAAAGGGACTTAGGGGTGCTGGTTGACAGCAGCTGAACATGAGCCAGCTGTGCCCAGGTGGCCAAGAAGGCCAATGGCACCTGATATGTACCAGGAATACTGTGGCCAGCAGAAATAGGAAAATGACCATCCCCCTGTACTCAGCACTGGTGAGGCCAAACCTCAAATGCTGTGTCCAGTTCTGGGACACAGAACATCCTTTAGAAAGGACATTGAGGTGCTGGAGCGTGTCCAGAGAAGGGCTACAAGGAAACACATCCTATGAAAAGCAGCTGAGGGAGCTGTGATTGTTTAGTCTCATGGAGAGAAAGCTCAGGGGGGCCTCATCGATGTCTACTACTCCCTGCCTGACAGGAGGTTGTAGTGGGGTGGAGGCTGGTCTCTGCTACAGTGCCTGCAGAGAGAGGACCAGAGGAAATGGCCTCAAGCTGACACACAGGACATTCAGATTAGATATTAAAAAATAATGTTAGTGTGGTCAGGCATTATACCAGGCGGTGCAGAGCAGAGGTGGTAGTCTTACCACCCCCAGAGGTATTTAAAAGGCATCTTGATCTGGCACTGGGTGATGTGGTTTAGTGGTGACAGAGGCAGTGTTTGTTGGACTGGATGATCTTAAAAGTCTTTTCCAATCTTGATAATTCTATGATTCTGTGAGAACACAGAAAAAACTTCGTTGCTTCAGTCAATATCTCTGCAGAGAATTTGAGGACTGCTTCTGGAAACTTCCAAAGTTTGCATGGGAGACCAAGTAACAACGTACTAAAAATTCTTGAGTAGCTTCTTAGACAGACTGGGTTAAGACATTTAGTCTTTTTCAATGCCTTAGTGGCCAACTCTCACTAATAAACAGGAAAAAAAATTCATTACACTTGTGTAATTCTGAAACCTCGCAAAGTTCACTTGCTTAGGTCTGCTCACATAACTAGCTTCAAAATTAAAAAAAATAATTAAAACCTAAACAAAATATCTGTTTAACTATTCCCAGAATAGTAACTTCAGTAAAGTGTCCCACAGAGTTTTTAGCAAAACAGGCAAGGAAAAAAATAGTGCTTTTTCTACTATACCAATAATAAAAAAAAAAAATTCTAACTCCAAAAGTCTCTGAGGCAGACTTTCCTTATCAGCTCAAGTACAGAAATGTCCCAAAACCTTTTAATAAGTTCTGCTGAAAAATACAGTAAGATCCACAAGGTAGGGTAGACTTACTACTAACTCCAAATGTCTTAATAATAACCAATTGCTTTTGCAATTGTTTTCAGTTGCTTTCACAGTCTTTCCTGTGGGCATCTCAGTGGGAGTACATGGCTGTCGGAATATGTGAACATGATGAGAAAACCATTTCATGGTAGAAACTACTGACTCAGTAGCTCTGAGCTGCTTATATCCTTTTCCTTACAAGAATTTATGCATCTGCTCATCTCGAAATTTAAGGATAATTGGAGGGAACTGCACTCATCATGACTGAAGTTAAATATTTGCTTACTGAGTGGTGGGATAAAAAATATAGGCAAGAGCTTTTCCATCTCTTTCAGTCAACAGGGTATGCAATGAGACAGTTCTTCAATAGTTAGTACCAACTAATGCCAAAAATGGTATTTGTATGAAGCCAGAGCCCTGTTTAAGACTACATGAAATCTGAAATTCCTGTTACCTTGAAGACTTTAAAATATAAAAATACTTGCTTGGAGTACTCACAGTATTATTTATTGCAGGTTTAAATGATAAATCCTCACTTTCTGTTTTTTAAATCCAGTTTTTAAGAAACCATTAGCAATCAGAAAGTTGCTTCTCAGTGCAATTTCACTGAGCATCTACAAAGGGCATCTGCTCCTCCAGGTCTCCATTCCATTGCCTAGCTGACCCTTGGCTGTAAAGGCCAGTGACTGAGTTATAACTTTCTCTGGTGAATGACACTCACCTATCTGTTCCAATGAATTTTATGAACTTCCCTGGAAGTTTCAGATATTTGTGTCTTCTCTATATCAAATGTGGTACAGATTCAACACAGTCAAAAAATTCCCAAGAACTACATGAAGGAAACCCTAAGCAAGGAGAGAACTGACAATAGTAAGTCACATTTGCCTTATTTTCATAGGAGATCAAGTTAAAGAAATTCTTCATTGATGTGCTTATTACATGATGGGGCACCCAAAGGAAAACAGTCATGCCCAATGTTAAAATGCTGGCTGGAAAGGAAACATTAGCATATCATCTTGTAAACAAAACCCACAAAAAATAGACTAGTTATGCATGTGACAGACACAGCCCTGAAAGAGGGCAAGTAATTTTCATAGCATTAGAAAGATAACTCCTTTAAATTCCACATAATGTATCTTTTTTCGTTGCAGCTGTCCTCCTGTGCTGGCTTTGTCTAGACCACATTTAGTTTCCTTCACAGCATCTGGAATGTTGTGCTTTGGATTTGTGCTGAAAACAGTGTTGATAACACAGGGATGTTTTAGCTATTACAGAGCAGGGCTTGCACTGAGCCAAGGGTGGTTTGCTTCTCACCCCACCAATGAGCAGGCTGGTGGTGCACAAGGAGTTGGGATAGGACACAGCCAGGACAGGTGACCCCAGATGACCAAAGGGATATTCCAGACCATATGGCATCTTGCCCTGTGTTTTCCTGTTTTCCTACGGATTGCTGTACAGCTGCCTGCCCATGGGAAGGGGTGAATGAATTCCCTGATTTGCTTTCTTTGCATGTGTGGCTTTTGCTTTGCTTATTAAACTGTAGTTATCTCAATCCTAAGGTTTTTTCACTTTTACTGTTCCAATTCGCTCCACTGTCCCACCAGAAGGGAGTAAAAAAAGGGGCTCTGTGTGGCTTAGTTGCCAGATGAGGTTAAACCACAACACCTACTACATACTGAAATGTTCCCACTACCAGATTTGTTTCCAGGAGATTTTCTGCTTATGCAGTCATCAACTGTATGTCCTTGTGTTCTGGTAGACAAAACTAACTGATTTACAAAGTTCTTTGAATGTAGGTCATTAACTTGACTAGAATAAAATACATCAGCAGTGTAATCTTCTTTACCTCCTATATGAATTCACCTGTGTCACATTTTCAGCCTGCATTTATTTTGCTTCATTTCATATCTCCTGATTTAGCTGTTTAGGCTTGTTTATTTGCCAGTATCCTGCAGGAACTGCTTCAGCTCACTTACTGCAGGTAATTACTTCAGTTTTGGAGCCTCCATTATCCATAGCCTGACAGCTTGCCATTTGAGGGAATGGGGAATGGCAACAGATGCTTGAGAAATGTGAAGTGCAAAGGTGCAGATGTGGATTTGCATTAATCAGCAGGCTTGTCCTAATCCTTGAAACCAAACTCTGCATCAAGCCAGTTAAAATGTGACAAGTGAGACAATTTTAAAAAGTGACAAAGTAGGGGAAAAAATCTGAAAATCAGTGATTTTCTATGTCTAGCTTGCATTTCTATCATAGCTCAGTCATTTTTAACCAGTTTTATAGGTTACCAAATCCTTTCTGTTTAGTGTCAGAAACTTCCTCAAGCTGGATACATGGTATGCATATCACATATCAAACAACTATTTTGCAGTTTGTCTAAGCACCCTGATTCCCTTTAAATAAAGAGTAGAACTTTCATTGACTTCAGACCCCTACTTTATAATTTTAATTCCATACAAATTAAATACTTCCTTCATTTTGTACCTTTAAAGACCATCTCAGAATAAAATACTTGGGGCAAAACAGGTATCAATTGAGCCCAGCAATTTTTTTAGGTACCTGAATAATTTGGAGAGAATGATGATTTTTCTGGTTTATAGTTCACCTTTGCTCAAGAACTCAATTTTATACTAAAAATTAATATATTCATTATGAAAGCTCAAAGATCAATAATGATCAGAAAGAAATTTTATATGTGCCACTTGTGCTTCCATTTTGAGCATTTACTAAGGTATTCTGTAGACTGGAAAGGAATGGGTGTTTTATAACCAGTTGCTACTCCTCCCATTATGCACATTTTGAAAGGCATACACATAAGTAGGCTGCCCAAATTCATAAGACTCCTCTGTAAAGCAGACCCATTCTTCTGCTATAATTTCCATAGAAGCAGCACACAATTTCCTTCTTCAGATATTACTGAGATACAAGAGTAACAATCTTCCTCTGTAATTTTGTAAAGCTTCTTTAACATTGATCTTTTTTGCCTGTGTATTTCTGTCCTTTGGGATGAGAAAATCTCCACCCATATAAAAACAGAGCTGCACAGTGTGCTTCACAGACATGTCATGAAAAGATAGTAAGTCATAAACAGGCATATTCATTTATTTACCACAAAAAGAAAGTCACTGGTACTGCAAAAGCAGAAGTCAAGCTGACAAAAGGCACCAGTTACACTTTCATTAACTAAGTATTTTTGCAAAAGCTGCATATTATCTGCTCTGCACTCCAAAAATTGTAATGTTGCATGCAAAACCCAACAAAATTAGCTTTTTTTAGCAGAAACAGAACCATCTGCTGGGGAGGGAAAAAAGTGCACACACAATAACAAACCCACAATAAATAAACAAAACAAAACAAAAAACCCCACAAACAAACAACTCTAAAGTTTTAACGTCTTACTGAATGTTCTAGTGTAACAAAAAAAATTGATAGTCTTTTATACTCAATTGAGAAAAAGAAATATTACTTAACATATAGCCCTTTTGAAGGCTTTCAGATTCAGATGTTTTTCAGTAAATTTTCTTACCATTGCTTACACCTGAGCCTACCTTTAACGAGGTATCTGCTGTAACAAACCGTTCTTCATACTGTCGTAATCTCAGTAATGGTCAGCAACTGACAAACACGTAAAAACAGCTAATAAGCTGCAGCATTGCTAAGGTTCCCATGTTTCTGTCCATAACCTGTTAGTAGATGTACTTTGGTCTACTCTGTTCACAACGAACATATTTCAGGTCATTTTGTTCAGATACTTCTAATCATCTGCAAAGAGATCTCACAAAAGTGTGTATACAAAATACTTTAAAGTCTTAAGTAATGATATTTGTGGCAGTCACATGCAAAACAAAATTCCTATGTTCCCCTTTCTCTATATTCATGACACCAGAAAGAATGTACTCTTGCCACTGCAAGTAAATTTTGGTGTTAAGCTATTAAATTTTGAGAAGTTCTCAAACAAAAAGAATTAGCTTTTTTAACAGGGGCTCACTTTCACTGTCCAGAGGGAGCTTGAGGTTACCTTATCTTCATCATTCCTCTTCAAATGAGAGAAAATGTAGTTTGCAGTCTTGGTTTTGAGATTAAAAAAACATAAACAAGAAAGTTTAGATCAGTTTAGTCTCACCTGTAATAGTTAATTACAGTCACCCCCTTTTAAGACTCATGGAATCCTATCTATTTACTGGGCAGAAGCTCCAATGAAGTTTTGTATAATTCATTTGCACTAGCCATACAAGGTAATATATTTAGTTTTAAAAGCTTACTTCTGATTCACAGATGAAATACAACATTTGTTCTACTACAATGTTTATTCGGACAGCCTTGTTTACAGTAGGGTATGTTTCTAACAGGAATCATGCTTGTTAGAAGACATAACTTTCAAAATGTCTTAAGTCATCCTGATTTTGGACAATACTTGAATTTCTTAAACCCCAAATGTGTGGTAATTCATATAACCTCGAAGATCAGAGTCCATGAATTTAGCAGTCCAACCACTCTAATCACCAGTTCACAGAGCATGTAAAAATCACAACTTCTATTTGAAATGGTTTACCACTGTTACCATGAAAAGAACTATAATCATCCAGTGAGATACACACAGAATATTACTTGCTAAGTGTTGTTTAATATTAATATGAGATATGGGCTGATATTAAACAAACAAAAACAGCAACAAAACCCAAGAAAAGAAACCAAAAAACACTGTGCAAAACCAGCTAAGTCTCTGTCCTTGTAAGAACACATACAGAAGTTACACATCATATGGGGAACAGGGCAAAAGTCCCACTGAGGACCGTCTCACAGAAACACAGAACCATTTAGGGTGGAACACTTGAGATCATCTAGTTCAAACCCCCTGCCCAAGGAAGGTCAGCCAGAATAGATCATTCAGGATCATGTCCAGTCAGTTTTTAAATATCACGAAGAATAGCTTCACAAATTCCTGAGAAACTTATTCCAATGTCTGACAACCTTCACACTTAAAAAAATGTTCTTGCGTTCAGAGGAAATTTCAAGTGTTCACTTTGTGTGCACTGCCTGCAAACTGACCAGAAGGTTGGGAATTAATAACAATTAATTATTAATTAGTGTCATTTCTACTTCTCCAAGGCTCAGAGCTCCCTTGAGTCTGATCTGCTGGGCAGAAAGAACTTCCCTGGCTCTTGGTATTCCTGGCCCTTAATCTTCTCTGTAGTCCTGCACCACACCCATTCCAGTAAGTCTGTACACCCTTTGTATAGAAGAGCCCAGAACTGTACCAGCACTCCAGATGTGATCACACTAGCAGTGAGAAAGGACAGCATCACTTCCCTACATCTGCTCTCAGTGTTTTGCCCAATGCAGATTAAAGACACTCCCGGTCTTTTTTGCAGAAAGTATGTATTGCTGCTTTGTGGTCAGCCTGTCCACAGTGAACTCTTGGGCCTTCTCTGAAGGGCTGCTTTCCATCTGAGTGGTCCCCTATATATTACTGGTGCATGGAATAATTTTTACCATGGGTGTGGGCTTTTATACTTTGTTGAAATCCATGAGGTCTCTGTTTGCCCCTTTCTCAGTCTTGTAAAGGTCCCTCTCAATGGCAGCAACCAGGCAGTCTGTCAGTCCCTTGTCCTGAGCACAATACATCCCATCATTCAGGTCATTAAAAAAGAGTTGAATTTTACTAGCTGCAGTATTGGTCTGTGGGGTTCAGCACTAGTGACTTGACTCAGCCTGGACTTAGTGCTTTGACACAGTTAGTGGGCCAGTTTTTAGCTCACCCTCCCTGTCCAGATACATACATATGCTGGTTTTGCATTGATTGACACTTGGTGAGGAAAGCAGCTACCCACAGAAGTTGTTTTTTCTAAGAAAAGCTGTGATTAAATCAGTGACTAGTTTTGAATATTGACAGCTTGTTATACCACTGGAAAGTTGGATATGCCTCTGTGAATACATATGTTGAAGACTGGGAAACCCCAGGAAAAGGTCTCATTTTTTTCAGCCAGGGAAGAAGCCAGCTTGCCTCCCTCCTTGCTGTGGGTACCAGGCTGGGCAGGCCCTGCTGAGGGGCCAGGCCCCTTCCCAGGCAGCCTGCCAGGCCCGATCCCAGGCTGGAGCCAGGCACGGCGGCTGATGGGCAGGGAGAGGGGAGGAGAGAAGGCCCAGTCCCAGCTGGATCGGGCCCCCCAGCAGCTGTTAACATCCTGCCACTAAGCCACTTTCCCCCCTTCATGGTCCACGAGGCCTAGCAGGGCTGGGCCCCCAGTGGCTGCCAGGCAGAGAAATGGGGGCAGCCCCAGACACAGGTGTGCTGCTGCTGGGATCTGAGCCCCTTCTCTCTGTCCAAGCACAGCTCTGCAGCCATGCAGACCGACCCCTCAGCTGGAACTGAATGCAGCCAGAGCTGTGAGATCCTGGCATGTCGCGGTGCAGGCTTTGTTGGTCAGCCCTGACCAGGCGACAAATCTTGGGGTTCTTGCAACTGGCCTCCTAGCAGCTCACAGCTATAGCGTGCGGAAAAAGAGACGGGACTCTCCAAGGCTTAAACGGTAACTGGGTTTATTGAGGGTGCCTCAGAGAGACCCCGATCCAGGGATGCAGGGGGATTTTATGCAAGGAAATCATGGGGAGGGTACAGAACATGGGGGCCAATGGGGATACAACCGGGTGTGGTTTGGTGTCTGACAATCATTACAGAAACCAATGAAACCGGAGTGGGAGGGGAGGATTCGGATATCATCCAACCACAGTACAGCTCCTGGGGACTCTTCTGGAAAAAGGGGATAGGGCCAGGGATAACAGACAGGGAGGGGGTGTTACACAACTTAGGAGTGACAGTTTGGAAGAGCGGGAAAAGGGAACCAATCAGGAGCTGTAACTGTGCAGAGGCAGGGGAGGGGGTACAACATGGATCAATTTAGACTAAAAATAACTGGGGAAGAAGGGTACACAACATGGAGGATAACCGACAAAGTACAGAAAAACAACAAGGGAGCCATCTTGAGCCATAATACAGGACAGTAACCTAAACCTCAAAACTAATAAACCCAACTTGAAAACTCATAAACTTAATCCAACAACTCCACATCGGCACAGTCCAGTGTGGCCTCCATACTGTAAACAGCTCCGGCCGCTGCTGCTGAGTTATCTTGTTGAGACTGTTCCAGCACCATGAGAGATGGTGAGGCTAAAGACCATCATGACCCTTTGCAGGCCCCGGCTGAGAATATTAACTCTTTCCTTGCTCAGATGATACTTGCAAAACATTGAATCCTCTCTGAGTGAGAGAAAAGGACAGAGTCAAAACACGTAGAGACAGTATGAAGACGTTAAGGTCATGAAGGACAAGTGACATCCTAGATGGGAAGAGAATAAGAAGATGCCTTGGTTTTAGGCTGAAATTCTTCTGTAAAGCCATGGTGATGGACTGTGATACACTAGAATATCCCTTTAAGTTGTGAAAAACATGGATGGGGAGAGAAGTATTCAAAATTGCAGATATGAGCAAAGGCATTTGTGGTGAACTAAGTAAATATTGAAGTAGTTGTGATCTTACAAGAAGCCTGAACTCATGAGGAGCTTGAAGCTTGAAGAGAGAGAGATGAGATGAAGATCTGCCACCAGAAAGAGAAGAAGATCTCTGTTCCCAGGGATAAAATTATCTCAGAGAGAGATGAAGAGAACATTTGCTTTTGAACTGCTCCTCCTTAAAATAGTACCTCATGAGTTTACATGGCCTATAATGCAGCTGTGGGAAGGCTGCGTTATATGGGAGGCTGCTATTTGTGAGAATTTAAGCCGTAAGAGAACTATTTTTCCTGGGGAGAAGTTTCCATGGCATGGAAAAAGAGAATTTTCTCTCTAAAAGAATTGATAAAAGACTATTTCAGAGGTGGTCAACTGACCCAAGTTTTGTCTCTATATGTTGTTAGTGGGAGGGAAAGAAAAGTTGTGGGGGAGGACAGGTGTTTTGAAGGTTTTATTCTGATTCTTATTAATTTTTTCTCTCCTGTAGTTTTGTTAATAAAGCCTTCTTTTTACCCTTGAAGTTTGAGCCTGCTTTGCTTTTTCTCGTAATTGTATCTCACAGCAGAAAAAGAGTAAATAATGCTAGTGGACACTCAACCCACTACAATACAAAACACTTGCCTATAATGATTACCTTTACTTTGTAAAACCTCTGACACAACATGTGTTGCTATGAAACAAGGTAAATGGATAAACTTCTATTTGGCCTGTCTTCTAGTCACTGTGATACTCCTAAACCAGCAAGGAAAACCTTTAATGAGTCATAAAGCTGGATTATAAATTACAACAGCAATTCTTCTTTCCTTCTTCCCTCAGATAAGCATTCCAGTGCAAGAAAGACTGCAGATAACTTCTTCAGAAGAGAAAGCTCTCATTGCTCTGCCCCACAAGTTTTTTAATTTATGCAACCACATTAAGCAGCAGAAACCCTAAACTATCATCTCAGAATCTATAACAGAACAAAAGAAGCAAGTTTACTAGTTGAGCTACAATACTATGTGTCTTTTAATGATCTGCTGCACCCCACACAAACCATGTCAGAGCTGGAAAATTAATTCAGAATTTTAGGTCACATTGCCAAACATTATGGAGGATTGGTGTGGTGGGTCTAATGCTGACCAAATGCCAATGCACTTATTAGAATGATTTGCTCATTTTCTGCTGCAAGATAAGAATTGGGAGAGCAAAGCAGGCTCAAACTTTAAAGGGTAAAAACAAAACTTTATTAACAGAATTAAAAGAAGAATAGTAAGAATTAGAATAAAACCTTCAGAACGCTTCTATTCTTCCCACAACTTTCTTTTCTTTTCCACTGAGAATGTAGAGAGACAAAACCTGGAACTTTCAGTCAGTTTATTACCTCTAGAACAGTCTTTCATCAGTTTTCTTAGGGAGAGAAGTCTCTCTTGCCACACCATGGAGACTTCTCCACAAGAAACAGTGCTTTTGTGACTTCAATGTTATGAACCAGCTGCCTGGGAAAATGGAAATCTGATCACTGTATAAAAGTCCCTCCCCTCAACTTACAGCTTTTCCCACAACTGTTTTTGAGAGCTCAATCTTTGGCTAATGGGGTACAGTTTTAAGGATGAGCTGCTCAGGAGCAAAGATTCTCTTAATCTATCTCTAAGAGCATCTTCATCTCTGGGAATAGACATCTTCTTCCTGTCTGGGGGCAAAGGGTCTTCATCACTCTTGTCTTTCTCTGTTCAAATTCTTCATTAGATCACAGCTACTTCAACATCTGCTTACCTCAGCATGGGCGCCTTTGCTCATATCTACAGTTTGAATGCTCTATCCTCCCATACTTTTTCATGAACTACAGGGATAGTCTACTATATCAGTGCATCACTATAACCTTGCAAAACAGTTAAGGCATTTCTTCATTTTCTTGCCATCTGAGATTTGACTCCTTCTTTATTGACCTTGGTGTCTTCATGTTGTTTCTCTACATGTCTTCACTCTTTCCTTTTCTCGAACTCAAGAAACAAGTGGTGATTTTAAGTTCCATCTGTGCAATAAAAGAGTTGATCTTGCTCAGGCTTGCAGATGGCCAGGTGATCTCTGTTGGGCGTTGGGCAGCAGCCCAACATACTTGAAGCCCAATACCTCAAGTCGAAGTATTTCAGGCCACACTGGGGGAGGGGCTGTGCCAAAATCTCACGGGGCCCGGCCAGAACCACAGCTGGAGCCATTTATGGCAGAAGATTCTTCAGCGGCCACGGTGTAGGAATGGGACAGCCAACATCTCAGCAGCCAGGCTAGGACTCAGCTGCAGCACACCACAGGCCAATGGCCTCTCCTCCCTCTGCCCGATGGTGGCTGGGGCCCAGCCCAGCCAGGGCTGCAGCAAAGCCAAGCCTGCCCCTGCTGGGATGGGGCCCAGCAGGTTCCCTGGAAAGAGGCTGGGCCCCACAGCAGAGCCCATCTAGGCTCCATGGAGGGGGGCGGGCCAGGCCAGCTCGTTACCTTTTCCCAGACCAGAAGAAAGAGATTCCCAGAGTTTGTTTGGTTTAAAATGTGAATCTCACAGAGGCACGTTCAGCTCTTTAACTGGCTTATCAGCATGCCTATTCTCAAAGCCGACCAGCAATTGGTTTTTCCAGGCAAGGGAGAAGTTCTTAGCAGCTTCTCTTAAAAAATCACTTGTGTGGCTGGCTCTTTCCCTCCTCATCAGAAATCAGTTAATGCAAAACAAGCACAATCAGTATTCCATTCTTTCAGGGGTAGTTAATCTCTTGCTATGAGCCCATTCGTCAGGAAACAAGCACAGAACTTACCAGGAGATATTTATCTATATGAAGCAAGCAAATCCTGCCCCTTTTCTTCTCTCCCTTAAAAGCCATCAAGTCTTGTGTTTTCAAAGGATGTGGTCTATTTTGCTTTATTTCCTGAATATTTATTTACAAATAGAGGATTTTGAGTTGCGTACTTACTACCTAATTTAACAGCTACATTTAAGGAATTAGATGAAACTTGAGCCATATGCCATAATTCTTTGGTCTAGTACTTGTTTAAAAATCTTCACAGAGTCACTGAGCACAGCCCTTGTAAGCCAAGGAAGAGGGCACACAGCTTCCTAAGAGTGACATGAACTCCTGAATTTTCTTGAAAGAAAAAAATGCAGCAGAAAAAAAAAGTTATTACCAAAGTGTAGACGGTATCTTACTCATTAAAATTTTCCTGTCAATATTGAATGATATTTCAGTAGTAGGCAATATAGTTCAATGTCTGATAACAGTGGCTAACATGTGACCACTTGCATTGTGCTATACAAACGTGGCTTTAATAACATGACAAGTCAAAAGAAAAAAAAGCCATACTTTCATTTTGATGCTTCTATACACATTCTTGCTAGCCTTCACCATTGTGTCCCTTGGAGTCAAGAAGAAATCACATTTGGAAATAACAAAGCATATACAGATGTAGTAAGAAAATAGGTTTTATTTTCAAATATTATAGAAACATTTTAAGAATGCTTAAATAAAGCAGCTGGACAGTAAGTTTCTGTATATATTCCAGATAGAAACTCAAATACTTAAATTAACAATTATTTTGATTTTGCAACCCAGTTATTTTATCATAACTATTTACATTTTACTACAAATACTAAAAAGTGAACTTATGCCATTAAGATAACATGCAAATATATTTCTAATACACAGTGAAACTCACACATTTCCAAGTGTTCTTACAGACAAATCCCCAAAGGCACTAGGCCAGATTATGTGCACAGTTCCCTTCAATAGACCAAATCACTTGTTTTCTCCCACTACAGTAACATGTAGGGATAAATGGGGCCCAGTCGGCTTCAGTTTATTTTTCCTGTTTTATGATCAGAGTATTCCATCTTGTTTCAATTAAGTTACATACTAGACTTTTAAAATTAGATTGCAAATTTCAGTGTAACTTCTTTGGATAGCCACAATGGAATACTAAACAAAGTTTAGCAGATTAGAGAATTGTACAGATACAAAATATTTCAAGTTGTTCAAATGTTGAATATGATCTTTTATATTTAGGCAACAGTGTACAAGAACTTTGGTACAAGCATTGTAATAATGTTTATTTTTACAGTTTTCTTTCACAAGTCCCTGATTTGCTAATAATTTATGTGTGTATAGCAGATATCCGTTCTGAAGTCTTTCGTGGCAGGGCTTTAGTTAATGGTGGAGGCTTGTAGAAATACACTGCCATGACCACAAAGATGATTGTGATGATTTTGCAAGCAGCACCTGAATGCAAAGAACAGGAGAGTCTTTATCGCACTCACTTGCAGTATCAGACACTCCTTTATAAAACCTCATATGCTGAGTTACATACACCCTCTAAGACTGACATTCATAGCCTCCATTTAAATGTATTTTACATGAATAGCAAAGGGCAGATAAAGACAGTCATCCAGCTGAATTGACCCCTCACCTGCCTGCCAATTTTTGCTTGCAGCAGCTCTTGCTCCAGTTCTGTATTTCTTCACCCCATTCTAGCCTGAAGTGCAAGTCTTTCTTATTTCTTGTTTTCACTACTGTCATTCATTATATCAATATTCTCCAGAAACTAAAACTTGCCACATAGAATGCCTGTTAAGTATTCTCTCATCAGCTGTCTTAAAAGGTTACAAAAAGGTGTTTGTGCAACTTGGAAGGCCAAGGACAAGGGCAAAAAAGGAGAGATTGTATCTGATCAGAAATATGCCATGAGATCCTTAACATCAAATTGTGACTACTGCTTTTTTTCAGGATTAGACATCATTACTTCATTTTACACATTGTAAATATCACAGTAGCTAGAAGACAGAACAACAGCTTTTATCTCAGATGCAAGCCTACCCTCTCTCCCACTGGCATATATATCTCATATTTGAAGGGAACAGATTGTTAAACAAGTTAGGATTTTTTCTGACTAGCATTCAGAAAAGAACTGAAAAACAAAAAGAGGAAGAAAACTCCCCAGACCTTAACTGCCAACACACCAACCCAGATAATCCCAGAATGGTTTGAGTTGGAAAGGAACCTAAAGACTGTCTAATTCCAACTCCCTGCTGGGGCAGCAACATCTTCCACTAGATCAGATTGCACAGGGCCCCGTACCTTGAACACTTCCAGGCATGGGGCATCCATAACTTGTCTGTGCAACCTGTTTCAGTACCTGGCCACCCTCTCAGTAAACTCAGTTTCTTCCCAATATCTAACCAAAACCTACCCTTTGAGTTTCAATCCATTACCCCTTGATCCATCACTATGCTCTCCTAAAGAGTCCTTCTCTATCTATCTTTTTTGTAGGCTCCCCTTCAGGTACTGGAAGGCCTCAATAAAGTCAGCTTAGAGACTTCACTTTCCCAGGCTGAACAAACCCAGTTCTCTCAGCCTTTTCGTGATAGGAGAGGTACTCCATCCCTCTAATCATCTTCACTCCCCTGATCATGCTCATTGCCCTGAAGACACACTGAAGTGTGTGCCAGTCCCTTAAAAATCTCGTAAATAAAGTGTGACAATGAAGCAAGATCAAAGACCAAAACTATTTTGTGTTATCATTAAAAGAGTTTTTTAAGTTATCTTTAAATTTTACTTACTATGGTGATTCTCTTTCCATAATATTTTGGTGATCATTTAGGGAAAAAAGTTAAAAAACACTGCTGCTATAAATGAAAAGTATAAGGTTTTATTTCAAAAAATTCCCATCTAGCAGTCAGGGTCAGTATATATATATATATTACCTAGCGTATCTGTTTAATATAAAAGACTTACTAATGCCCATCAGCGAAAAAGCCATTCTTTCATTGTCATATATCCAGCAAGCTCCTTTAATTTCACATTCATTAATGTCCCACAGAGTACAACTCTTGTCTATAGCAACACCAAACAAAATTGGTCCAGGAATAGTACCTAAAAAACAGAGTAACATGTTACAATGTTTGAGTTAAACAGCATACCTGGTTTTCATGGCATTTCATTTCATACAGTGAAATGCCAAGCTGGTAGGGCAGATAAAATGGAAGAACAAAACACTAAACATTTTAATCAAAGTCATAGGCCTTATATTACACAGTAAGTCTGCACCTAACATTACTCTCAGTTAATAGGTAGGATGGAGAGTTAATTCGTTACACAGTTCTCACTTTGTTAAGCAAGATGTTTATTCAAAGATTTGAGCTTCTTAACTTTCTCAGTCTTCACTGGGAAAAAAAAAAAACTAAAATCAGTGGTGAAGACAACTAATCAAGGAATCAGGAATTTAACTGAAAGGAAAAAAGTCCCCTTCTTCTGATCTCACACACAAAACTGTTCCAAACTAAGAGAACTAAAATATCATTATGTTAAATGTTCAGTTACACATTTCTCCCCATTCCTCAGATTCCTCAGCAAAGTTTCCAGTAAAAATTTCACCAAAAAAACCCAGTGTTTAAAATTATTCTTGCACAGATTTCATTAACTCGGTGTGTTTGTTGTGTGTTATAGTGCACAAGTGTCTTGCATCCAGGTATAGCCAATTTTAAAATAAACACACCAGGTACATCATTGCATGTCCACCCAACCTAACCAAGGCCTAAACTCTCCTAGAGCTAAACACGTAGCCATATCCCTCACTAGATCTTCAGCCTAAAACCCCTGCGTAATTCCTCAAGCCTATAGCAAAAATATGTTGCTGGTAAGTAATTTATTATAATTTAAGCTCTTAATTGCTGCCTTCTTCAGTCATAGTACAGGCAGTGCAAAAAGTTCTACCACACCACAGTGAATTAGAGGTCTTGCATAAATATCTGAGTGAAACAGACCCTCATACAACACTGAGCACAGTCCTCCATCTAATTTCTGTCTGTGAGGATGTTTGCTCTTATTACACTTTTTCAGTAGAAGGATTTAGATTAATCACAGCTTGAACACAGCAAAGCAAAACTCACACTGTTAGATATGTGATCTCAAAGGAGAAGGAAGGGGTGCAGTACTAAATCTTGGAAAAAAGTCCAATCAGCAACAGTGTCTTGTCCCGACTTAAATTAAATATGCCATTTAAAAACAGTCTACTACTAAAACAAGAATTTTAGTTATGCCAGACCATATTCATGTGGATCAGAAAATACCTACACTTAGCTTTGTTTTACTTAAGGAGATTTATCTGTCTTACTGAAATGCTGGAGATGCTTAGATTCAGAATTTAAGTATTATATTTTCCATATTATACTCTGTAATTATTTATGTACAATTATCTGCAATTTCAATAAATGCTAAAATTAGTCAGGCATTTTAAAGGAAGAAAGAAGAGGAAAGGCTCCACATATTCACTTTTCTTTCAACTTCTGGATTTCAGATTGTACATTAAACTGTGTTCTATTGATGCCTTAAGTTTTAGCTTTCATGTTTTCCAGATTCTGTGTTGCCCAGGGGTGTAGTTCTGAGCCTCATATAAAGTGCTAGTAAGCTGTCCTCACAGAGTAGGTAGATGAAACAAATCCTCTTCCTGCTGAAAACCAAGGACAACAGATACAGCTTTCAGGCCCAAAAGCATAAACAGTGGACTGAAGAAAGAAAACAAGAAGGATGAGACCTCACAACCTGAAGCTGTAACTGGACAATTAAACTCCAGTATGCAAATGGACCAAAACTTATACAGGTGTAAGACCTTGTGACTGGTCGTCCATTTTTGACCATTCTAAGTCCACCCTGAGTGTAGCCCTGGTCAGGCTCTTGTCCTGCCCAAGGTGTACCCCTAAAGGCCTTTCAGTAAAAATCTACTTTATTCTTTAAGCTCTGTCCAGTCTGTTTCACATCAGCCTTCCCAAGGCATCACTATTACATCAGCTTTTTCTTATCTCAGCTTTCAGAATAGGCCTTTTTCTGGGGAAAGTACCAGCAGATGCCTCTTACTGAAAGAATGACAGTTTACCTGTATTTGGTTTGTGCTCGTAAGAATGAGAGAGGCTACAGAGAGCATAAATGCTCTTTTAACAAGGAATTTGAATCCAGCTGCTACCTTACAAGTGTATCCTATAAGCCAGACTGCTTCAAGCTCCTCTGAAAGCTTCTTAATGCTTTATTTAAAAGTCTAGAAAAAAAAACTGTCAAATACACAGATTATTCAGAGGCAAATGTTTCAACAAGGAAGTCATACCCAGCAGTCGCAGAAACACTAACTGTACTCCAAGAGCAAATGAGCGCTGTTTATCTGGAACACACCTGTAAACAAGATTTGCAGTTTAAGAGAGAGTAAACAACTTCCACGCCGTGTCCCTCAGTGAATATGTTTTTTTCTCCATATACTCTTTTAACCTGTTAATTGCTGAGGGGTTTAGAAATCGAGTGTGCAGAACAAGTGATCAATTTCAAATGATGTTTAGATAGAAGACAGGAAAAACACCAGTAGTCCGTCAAGAAATTTTAGATTTAATTAGTTTAACAAACTAGTTTAAATTAAAAGGAAGCTTGCTTTCAGCACCGTGATATACTGTTGAACATTTTTTTCCATAGAACAACCAAGGAAATTAAAACAGTACTAAGATGCAATTCTGAGCTACAATACCTACAGGAGCAATTCATGAATTGACACTAGACTACAGCACAGCACAACATGATGTATTTCCATAAGCTTTGCATATATTCACTTGGCCTTATAAATAAACTGTGCTGGCCTATGCTAAACAAACCAATATAATGATTTAACAAGTAGCAGAATTTACCTCCTTACCTCTTACCTATTATTTTAAAGACATTTTTCCAGGAACAAACATACTCTCATGATAGTGTCTTAAAGGTGCTACCATAAAGGTTAAATACAACCTAACTTGCTTAATTTATACAGTTTAGTTTCAGAACTGTTTTAATAAACTGTATCATGCCTTTTAATAAACTCCTAGTATTGAAAAAGACCATATTTACACATTCAGAAGTTACTCCCACATTCTCGAGTATGTGTGAGAATTAGCCACATCAAAACATCCAAGATGAGCACTTACCAGCAGTAACTCTTAGGATTCTATTACCCATAGAGGCAATTAAGAGAAGGACAATGAGTTTCACATCATGCAGGTGATTATTTCTAGTACTAGATGATTGTCATGAATTTATGAGTTTGTTTGAAATTGCACAAAATAGGCTCACTGAAAAGATATCAGAATACACTGTAAAGTTTACTGACATTTAGCTATTTAAATTAGTTTTTGAAAGATTAAACTACTAACAGTCCTTTTTTCCATAAAAACTGTTCCACTATTTCAGCTGAATTATGTAAGGATTCAAATATCCAAATGCAACTGCTTACAGTTATTAAATAAAACTATGTCAGCTCAATTTTGAAGATAATGTAGAACTTCATGTTATTCTAGCCCCACATTAGTATCACAAGCTGTTAATTCCAGATTTACACCAAGTTTGGATAGGAGGCTACCACAAAGCACTGTGGTAGGATGCTACTGATTTCCTCAGCCGCTTGCCAAAGGGCATCTAGCAATATCCTCACAAAGCAACACGCTTATGCATCATGGTTATCTTTTCACTAGAAGTATTAGAAGTACAAGTCAAACTTCAACATAAAGCAAAACAGCTCTAAATTTAGATTGAGAGGCACATCTTTAAAATAAAAATGAAACAAAAAAATCTAGCTTTCACACATGTAAGTTTCAGCAATTTGAAAGACAGCAAAACCACTGGTTAACTTGCTATTATAATTTATATTAACGACCACCACACATACAGTATCAACATAATGGGAATTTGTCTACAATTATTGACAGACTACAATTTTTCTTGCCAGAACTCTAAACTGAGACAGGAATTTAAGGTTTAGAATACAAGACTGATTGTTATTTTGTCCTTTTCCTGATACAATTTGAAATGCTAATACTATCAACAAACAGACTAGCCAAATATTTTCTTCATTAAAGCACACAGCACACTTACTCCTTTTTGCTTTAGCTAAAACTGTCAAGAGTGTTCCCATAAAATGGATTCCGCTACACATTACAAAGATTTGTTTTTAATAGATTCAAACTTACCTACTAACAAGAGTGCACAGTGGTATGATTGTGCTTTGCTTAAAGCACTGCTTGCTTACTACATAACCTTGTTTAAATAGTGCATTGTAAAGCAGAACAAATAAAAGTATTTCACTGATACTAGTGTTCAAAAGAACGTTACCTTTCTTTCAGATCAACAAACATACCTGAGAATGGCCACAGTTGTTGGAGTAGTAGCCATAAATGTAAAAACAACAGCAAAAAAGAAGAAGGTCAGGAATACAGGTAAAAGTTTGCATTGTGTTGGACATTTCCCAGGGACAGCTTCAGAGAGAAAGTCTTCTGAACCGTCTTCTCTTTTTGCTTTCCCAATACAGGAACAGTTGTGGTATGTCTACAAATAATTTATAAAACAAAATTTAGCTCCATGAATGACATAAAATGACACCATTTCGGTAAATTTCCATTGCATTTGCATCACACAAGACAAGAATAAACACTGACTTTACCATATGGGAAACAGTCAATTTCCTGATGAGCACATCACACTAATGCTAATTTTCAAAACTAGTTCATCAGAACTTGACAGATCCACCCCACCTGAGCAAAAGGTACTTTGGACTTTTTAACCTAAAAAGACAGTGATAGTCTCCATTTTGTATAGAGCAAGCTTTTAGCTACAAGCATAAAAAACTTGCAGAAGTTAGAGGCAAACCATACGCAGAGAGGCAAGCTCTACTCTTAAGACCTAAGCAGGAAAGAACAGAAGTAAGGATCACTTCTATAAGCAAGTGAACAAATGGAATGTGCTCTTCATCTAAATGCACAGAAGTTTGTTTTCAAAGAAAAATGTGTCAGTGAAGTTTTGACAGCAAGAAGTAGTTAGTCTCCTATGTTTTCTTATGGATAATATCTCCACTCATTTTCCAGTATAAAAAGTATAAAAGGCCTTTCCTGGGTTAGCTTGCTTTTTGGATCTTTCTATACTTCTCCCACAGTCCTGCTCAAGAGTTTATTGTAGTAGTAGAGACAAGCACAGAAAGCCCCTCAGTTCACAGAAGGCTTGATAATTAACCCAGGCACTTTCACGGCGTACCATTCCTCCATCAGGGGCTACTGACGTTCAAGTTTTCAAAACTCACGGAAGCAGGTTGCCATGCATACAATGAACATTGCATTTTGCTTGAAGATAGAGATAAGAACTTCAAGTAATGTCAAGAAATACCCTATTGCTGACTTTTCTGATTGTCAATTCTATTTTAAGTACATTTAGATTTAACTTACATTCACCATTAGAAAGTCTGGCAGAAGTACATTGGCAGAATGGCATCACACAAGTGAGAAACACTATAGCTAACCAGTAAACCCTTACAAGGAAAGAAGGCCCAGAGATGGGAAAGAGTCATGTGCTCAGAAAGCTCATAGAACAATGCAGGCTGTGAATGACCAGAACTGTTGCACAGAAAACTACACAGAAAAGAAACAGCTATACCACTTCTGTGAATCAGCAGTGGTGTAAATGCATCTCTCTGAGCTCATTAAGAGAGTGCAAACATTTTCCTAAGTTAGACAGACCAGAATGAAAAAGTGGGTGAGGGGCAGGGAGTGTGGCTCCACCCCAACATAGAGTATAAAAAGCCAGACAACTACCAGAGACATTTCAGAGCAATGGCCTTGACCTGGCTTCAACTCATGTATGCCTTCCCAACAACTAGGGAGGCCCAGCACAGTGAGAGTGAACATGTGAAGAGATCACCAGTGGGAGTCACGCTGTGAAATAAGTGAACTGTGCATTGCAATTGCTGGATTTTTCTAAATACAAGCTACATCCGTATTGTAGGGAAGGACATTTTGAAATATGGTGCATTTTACAGGAAACCAGAACAAACCATGTCAGCTATCATCACTGCATAAAGTACCTTTTTCATGTTGTTACCAATATATGAGGCACATCCAGCAAAACAGGGAGAGAAGTACTGGACTTGATCACTGCCACAAACTGGGTAGTACATGGAGCGTGAACACTTGCAGTTAGCATTGCATGGTGCTGTTAAGTTATACAGAGTGCCTGTTCTGAAAAGCAGAAGTTAATAGGCTTTTAATAAAGCAATTGAAAAACAGAAGATATGTAAGCATATAAATTTTAAAAATACTCTACTCATGTTATTTATGCAGTTAGTTGTTTAAAAATAAGCATAGTAGTTAGAGCTGTAGATTTTCCATTTTTTATACACCTAGCTATTTTTATGCTATTATTCCTTCCAAAGATTATACCTCCAATTTCCACTCCTCCATAAGAGATGACAAAATTCTGCATCTCAGCCCAACTCTTTTATTATCGTCTCCTTCTCACTTAGGTGTTTGAATTTCTTCAATTTATAATTTCAAGAAAAAAACACAAGATTAAAACCAGTACCTGGAGGTGTTTATTCTACTGATCATACTCCAAGATTTTTTCCCCTTTTTTGATTTGAGTCCAGTTGCAAAACCATCACAATTTTTACTATTTCTAACACTGCCATGAAGACATCTAAATTGTATGAGCACTAAGACGATTGCACATGTCTGTGCATGTCTTCTCTGTCTGTTTAAGGAATAGCTAATCACTAACAGAGTTTACTTTAACTCTTGCATATTATATTTACTTTCAATTCAGCCATTTACATTTACTTCCAGTACAGGTCATCATATAGTTTTATTTGAGGTAGTACCACTGTATTATTAGCATGAAAAATCCCTTTGGTGTGTGTGAGGACTGTCCCAAGGCATAACCAGAGAGAACAAAAACATCCTTTGATTTTCTAATAGTACTTCATGAATAAGTAAAGAATTTTCACAGGTTAAAAGTTCAGTCACCTAAACTAGGTTACTGACACTGCCAGTGGAGTTTAAATATTGTACTGTAAAATCAAAGTTCCACATTCGTTATGTAAAAGGCATGTTTCTTTGTGAGAATTTGAGATGGCAAAAGAAACTAATAGGAGAAATAGTTTATCTAGGAATTAACTTACATACATTCAGACTTTGAATGGAATATTAATGGCATCATAATTACATATAAAATCCATTTTGTTGTAGTACAGTAGATCCCACTGAATTAATTTGTGCTATAAGCCTAAGCAAACTAACTTCAATTCTTTTATATATGAAGAATGAGCTACAGTGCACCCTAAGCAAATCCACTAATCACAGATTTGTACATAAAGTGCCTTGCTAGCCTGTGAGGCCTGCAAAGTCTAGAAATATTTAATCATTTTGGTGGCATTTGTCCTCTTTACATGTGCAGTGTCTCTTTCCCCTGACCTCCAAAGTGGGACTGAACATTTAGTTATGCACAGTCAGATAAAAATAATAAAAAAAGATACTCCTGGCTTTTCTAAAAAATCTAGCAGATGAGGCCATCAACTGCTCCCTAAAAAACTCTACAGGAGTTTTTAAAGAAGAATCCCAGAGACATGTGGAAATTAACAAAGTACAGAAATAGTCACTGCATTTCTGTTCAAGTTTTCAAGGAATCAGTGGACAATAGAATTCGGCAAAACCTGTTCTTTGAAGTGCCTATTAGACAAAATAAATCATGTTAGTTCTGCTGATAACCCAATTTAGTAATAAACAGTGTTACTAAAAGTAAGATGCTGTTTTCATTAACACAAACAAGTGATCCTGTACTTATATTAAATCTGAAGAGTAACCTACAAAGGTTCCCTCTCCTTTCCAGGCTATTTTTCAATAGGAAGATAATGCTTGCCCTGAAGGATTTCTTGAAATTCTCCACAAAAATCTACACCAAATTCCAAATCAACTCTCATACCAGTCCCATAATTTATTTCTTCAGAAGTAGCATAAGCAGGAGGCAAACATTTGGCTGTTCTTCCACAAGTTTATAAATTTATTATTTTTTTAAAAGCTACTGCTATATATTTTATTTCTTCATGGAAAACAAGTTAAAGAACTGGCACTGTATTAGCGCCAGTAACTATTCTGATGCACACATCCAGTAAAGTATAACCCAAAATGTCACACTGAATAAGGTAGAACTGAGCCATTTTTTATAATGGATACCAAGGGAAGAGATTATTTCAGGACTGGTTAACTTCAATTGCTGTAGATAAGTAGTCTTCAGCAACAGCTAAGCTACATAACTGACAAAGTTACACAAAACTATAAAATACAAGTTAGCTGTATTTAACTTAGGATGAAAATCAGTTCAGCTCTAACTTTTGTCAGCTGCTTGTTATCATAGGACCTGATATAAAAATATAGATACTTTCATATACCATTTTCTATGCTATATCTTCAGCATTTTATTTATGAATACAGGTTCTTTTGCTCAATATGTAACTATAAGCTTTCTACAACCAAAATCTGAATTCTGATTCACAGTTCTGAGTTGTCCAAGTCATCTGTCTGCTAGAATCTCTTCAGACACTGAAGCAAAGCCGTGTTTTAGTCATCGAATTTCAACACTGGCCTTTAAATGTCAATTTATACAGCAAGTTGTAAAGATAAAATCAGAATGAGTGGTAACTTGGGGCTTAAGGTTATTTTCTTTCAGTCATCAGTGTATGGAACTTTGATTCACTTTGCATACCTTCTGGAAAACGGAATACAAATGAATATTAGAGTATCACAGCAGTAAATTTCTACTTTCCACCAACTTGCATGGGCATTAGAAGCTACAAAACCAATTCCCTCCCCAACCCATCTTCTGCATTTTCATAGTCCATATCATGTGCCAGTAACTGTCATATCATTGTGTCAGTAAACTGCACCACTCCTCTTCACCATCTTATTTAGGTTCAAGTGCCTTTTTATCCATTAAACTATCATATTATGCTTTTATAAAACATAGTGGTACCCAGCCTTTGTATAAAATGGGGGATTTGGGAAAACAATAAAAAGGTATTTTTAAGTTATTTTCCAGCTTACACAACACACAATTCATGCCTATCATTTTTTTCAGATGGCACTTAGCAATCCTTAGATACCAGCCTGCTAGAGTTATTTTGCACAGCACCATCTGACTCTTTGGCAGACTCTCAAACAGCTGGTGTTGCCTCTGGCTCTGTTCATGACAGAGTAACTGACCACTTGAGAGCAGACTTTTGAAGTAGCTAGTTGCCTTCCTTCCACTTCTAAACACTGCTAGTGTCCACCATTTGAAACTATGGGAATCTAATAAATATTAACATTAAACCCAAGAGTGCATTAAAATATATTTACCCATTATATGTTTCAGAGACACCTGCAAAAGGTTCATTCCCGCATTTAGCAAATAAAAACACAGTGTTTAATATGAGGGCCACTGAACAGGTGCTTATCATGAACTTGATTATGCCTTTACAACTCATTTTGCACTTGGAAACCAAGACACCACTTATGACTTGGCCTAGCGCTGCTCCTGGAATTAGTACAAGTCCTAGAGGAAAACAAGACAAGGAGCAGTTACATAAAAATGCAAGACAGTTGTGAAACAATTAAGAGTGCAACTTTATGCTAAGAAAAAAATCAGAACAGTTACCTGCAAAATGGAGTCCGTGTGATATTGTTTTCAAACCATACTACTCATTACTGCATGAGTAATTTATTCTACTGTTACATCACTTTTAGCCTTTCCAGAGTTTTAACTGGACAGTGCAATTCATGGTTGTCCAAAACCCAACTTAAACACAGCCAAACTAGATGACTTAGGAGGACTATGGGGCATGAATCTCTGAACACCATTAGGCGTCTCCATAAAAATAGAAAATCCTCTTTCATTCTTTCAGTTTTTTGACATGTCCGTGTTCTTACACATCTGTTATGAACTTCTTCTTATTAAAAAATTACTACTATTATACAAGAGACAGCACAAGATGCAAGACGACATCTATTGAAAGATTTAAAGAAGTCTAGATCAGTGGGCCAGTTTTGCTGTCATAGTCCATATAGTCCACAGTGATTTATCCTCTCTGCACTCCAGATAAGTAAATGAGCATTTTTATATGGCTAATCTGTAATACAATACAGAACTCAGTATAACTTACACCAACCTGAGAAAGCAAACTTCAGAGAAAGTTCAGGTACAGTGATAAAACTGCCCAGGCCACAGATCTGGGCATTCCACAAACCACAGTCAATCGTAGTTTAAATAATTTCCATGGTCATTGGTAATGTTTAGACTAATTAGCTCAGTTTGGGTACAACCAGCTTTCAACATTACTGTAGCCATTTCTTTAAAGCTGTACATTTAATAAGCACTGTCAATATTTTCAACTCAAAGACATTCAGACATGGTCTCTGGACAAAAAAAATGCAACACTCAGTTTTCCATTTCTCTCCTAGTTTTTGGTTAACTGAGCATGTATTCCAATGTGTTTATGTAAAACTTGCAGATGCTTTGTTTTGATGCAACAACACTATCTAGTATTGCCCAGAGAAGTAATTCAGAAAGTCTTTCCCAAACACATTTTTCTGTTGCAGAAAGAGCAGCTCAACTACCACAGTTATACAACAGCACTCTTCAGCTTAGCAAGACACATTCTAGAAGTATTAAATTTGCATATTGCAAGCATTGTTGGCATTATGGACATTTCTGCCTTGATCTGGTTGCTGTTCTTCAAGATTAATTGTGTCAAAGTTAATCACGTGAGCATACTGAGAACAGCTCTTTCATCAGATGTTTTCTGTTTCTCCAATACTCAGTTTTTCACAGCTCTCTCCTGTTCTACCTGTTACTTCTGCATATTAGATAATAAATAAGTGACAGTAAGCCAACTATAGAACCAATTACATAATGGACTTACTACATATTCTGATTAGTCATTTTATTGCAAACTTATTGTAATGTCAGTGTAGCATTAAAGATAAAGGCAAAGTCAAGTTCTTATTTGTGATAAGTACTGCTTTTTTTCTAGCTGCCCTTCATCTTGATTGTTTTCAAGGGGACTAAGATACTGATGTTTCTTTAGCCAATTTTAAATAGAGAAAATTAAACATTTTTCACAAAGAATAAGAAAGGATGCAGTTTCATCAGCACACAAAATCCTCAGTCTACTTTGACTATGAGAATCAAGTCTTCAGAATCTACAAACAACAAGTAGTGCTATTCCCTCAATGAATTAAGTACTAGAGTACTTATGGGCAGGCAAGGATAACAAAAATAATATTCTGATTACTGCATTCCATCTAAATACATCCACAAATATCTCATATAAAAAGATACCCATATAATCTTCCATCTGTAGTGTTAATGAAGTGTTCAACATAGTATATTTGGCATTTAAAAATAAAAAGTCATATTACCTCCAAGAGTTGCTGAAAAACTTGACGTCTTTCCAAACTGATTTTCTATGAACTTTGGTAGAAATGTGGCAAATCCAGTGGCAACTAAAGCTTCTGAGGAACTGGCTACTATTAGACTCATAAGCACTGGATTTCTCAACAGTATCTATGGGGAGAAATCATCATAACACTCTCAAAATTATTTGATTTTTGATACCAACTAAAGTAGAAGTTGTATTTTAAAAATAGGTACTCTGGAATGGAACTTCAGTAATATGCTTTTCTAACAATCTCAAGCATCAACAAATTGAATGTGCATTAAATTATCAGTAACACTGCAGTCTTTCCCATCACAACACAATAAGCCATTTCTAAAGACCTCTAATATGTAAAAAATAATTTAATTTTTCGGAATATATTCAATTTCAGCAAATTTGAGATTTTTCTTACCATGAGAGCCATAGGAAAGTCTTTAAAACTTTGTCCAATATTGTTGGCCTGAACCAGTACCTGGCTTCCATCATCATGAGTTTCAGAGATTTTTTCAGCCTGAATTTTTGCAGTTCCTACAAATGGTCATATTTATTGATAATGAAAACATTGAGTATCTGCACTCTTAGAAAACATCAAACAACTACCAAAACTTGTTTCCCTTAGTTGAGAAAGCTATTCCAGATATTACAGGTCTTCTTGCCTGCTTTACTGGTACATATTTTTAAAGAGATCAATAATGTATTGTTGAAAGATTTTTGGTGAAAGCATCACACTTTTGTTAGAAGAATTTGGCTGCAATAAGATATTATCAGGGACATCCTAAAAACGTCAAGAGTGTGCTGAAGCCTTTTTTTTTTTTTAATCATCCTCACATTCTCCCATTTCCTACTTCATTTTTCTTTTCCTCCATTTTTCCTTCAATATCAGTATAGTATGTCCCTTTGGATGGTCACGGAATTTTTACATTACTCTTGGTGGGTGACACAGGATATTTAAATATAGTCCTGGGTGCTTAGCTACAAGCATCTTTCAAACTTTGACCACCAGTCTCCATGCTTAGGTATAAGCTTCCACTCCTACTGTGCATCATTATAGAGAATCATAGAATGGTAAGAGTTGAAAGAGGACGTTGAAGATCATCTACACCCAAACCCCTGTCCATGGGCAAGACCACCATACACAAGATCTTCCCTGCAGCTGATTCACCTTGTTTTAAAGGGTGCATATTTGAGGGGGAAACAAACAACAGCAAAAAAACCCAACAAACTTGTCCTCAGATTTTAGTCAGACAGTTAACTGAGAAACAAAATCAAAGAGGAAACATTCGATCCCATAGTCTATAACCTGCGAATATGAACAAAATTTTCTTCCAAAGTAGCCAAGTATTGCTAAACCTTTACCTGGTAGGTGCTTTGGAAAGCATGAAAAAGGTATTATAAGAAGCCAAATTGCAAAAAAGCATGCAAGAAATCCTATCCACCATGCTCCAAGCCAACGTGGGTCATCTTGATCCACCTTTGTACTGGAAAAGTAATTCAGAAAAAGCAGGTTTACCTTTCTGAATTTCAGATTTCAGTGAGCTAGAATATTTCCTTTTAATACTTACTAAGCAGAGAGCCTTGTAATATTGCGATAATCTTAGTTTTGCATGTATTAAGTTTATTTTTTGCTTGTTTAAACCAACTTCACTGGGCAATTAAAAAAATATCAAATTCTACCAAATGGAGCCTTCAACTCACTAGTTAGTGTCATTCCCATTTAAAAACTGTTCTTTGGCCCTGATTTCAAGATTCTGAGGAAGATTATGAAGATAACGAAAATGCTGGATTTAGAAAGATTGATCATCATCAATGAGCTATATCAAAACCAATTCAGAAGTTCAGAATGCCACTGCATGGATCTGAAGGCTCTAAAACAGAGGAAATAAAACTGCAAATGAAGTTTCTGGTTTAGACATTAGTACAATTTACAACACTTCTTTTAAAAATGGACTATTATTCAACTGATAAGATTTTCTAGCAAGTTCTTCCCTAGGAGTTAAGAAGCAATATCCTAACCCTCATATTCCAAGGAAACAGTTTCATAAGAAACGAGGTGCACCTTAACCCCAAATAAACAACTAAAGAAAACATTTTTTGCTACTGAGTTTTAAAATATCTAATATTTAAATGCCAGAACTAATTATTTGCATTACAGAGAAACTTTCACACACAATGGAGTCACTCTGGGAAATAATTTGCTTGCAGCCTTTTTAAGTGCAACTTTGAAACAAGTTAATGAAGCTCTTGAAAATCAAGTGTTTTCTGAGAACTTCTCCTCATAGGGAGAAAAGCTTAATATTTTAATAAAAAATATCAGAAAAAGAAAAGAAGAAGTAATAAACTAAGTTGTATCTTGCCTTTTTGGCATCTGGATATCAATATAAATGTTAAGCAGCTGCCCTCCTAAGACATAGCCAACAGCAGGACCCAGCAGAGACATGGCATAGCCAATTCCTAGAAAAGAAAATATATCAAGTCCACCATAACTTCTTTAATTTTTTTTAAGCATTCTTGTAATAAACTTTTTAAATCAACTTCAGACCAAAAGGTTTCTGTAAGTCAAGCTGTTCTTTCACTCTGACCACTTAAGTTATAGCATATAGAAGACAAAAATCTGTAATTATGCCTTAACAAGAAAATCTGCAGCTATCAAAAGCTTGAAAACAGAGGTTCAGCAAAAGGCATTTCACTGACTGCACCTTTAAGAATTATTAGATTGCTTTTTTGCCCATTTTGTGCCTGCATTTAAAAGATACCGTGAAAAAAAATTAATGAAATTATGAACATTGGTTATTAACTGTATTAACCACAATCTTTAAGAACTTGTTGTATTTGAATCTTAAGTTAATAACAGTATTATTATTTGAATCTTGAGTTGCTTTCTAGATCTTTTAAAACCAGAAGACAGTGTTACATTGAAGTATTTCACTGGAGTAATATCTGCCTTAAAATGCAAAGCCAAGGCTCTTAACAGCTCCTGACAGTTGTGACAAAAAAAAACCCTTACCCCCAAAAAAGAAAACATCAACCTGCAAAGTTGCTAGTGTAACTATAACCTACAAAAGCGTACAAGAGTTTTTTGATGTCACAATAGCGTTCCTGGCCTACCAGACAGATTTCTGTTGCAGTTCAGCACTCCCTGATAGCAGGAACACTGTGTCTGCAGATTAAGGCTTGCAATTAATAGCAACTAGATCCATCTTTAATTAGTAAACATGCATTCCTACTGCTTCCCCAGGTGGAATAATCTGGATTTCTCATTTGTTTCTGAAGTACATGGATCACAAAGCACTTAATTTCCCTCTAGTAAGGGAAAATGATGGGGGAGTCAGGAGGGTGAGAGGGGTGCAAGAGGGTAAAGCAATGCAAAATGTGACAGTCAAGTCAAAATAAATATTGAGTCGGTATATCCCAGGTTTTCCCACATTTCGGAAATAGTGACATGGTCACAGGAACTTTCTGAGTTAAGTTCATATTCATCCTACAGAACTTCATACTGAGCTTATAAAGTGCCCATTTTCCTGCAAACACTTAATTTAAATATCACTTGGAATTGTTTAGCTTCAGTGGCTTTAGTTGTAGATGTCTCAGTCCTCATGAAAATGCATCCAGTGTAGAAGAAAAATACCAACTTATGCATTGCACACTTACAGTAAAAGCTGCTAGCAGCTATTTATGGACAATTTTAGGAGTGGGTTCTGGGTTTATTTTGGTTTTATTTTGTGGGGGGTTTTCTGTGGGCTTTTTTTTTTCCCCTGCATTGCATAAGGCTTCTTGTCTAAGATAAAACAACACAACATACTTTAACACTTAATACATTGCATGAAGCAAGAATCAGGGCTTAGTTACCTACCCTTTCACTTGCATTCCAGTGCAAGTGGAATATATTTGTTATATTAGGCAGAATACACTGCTCTTCTGAACTCAACTCAGTTGCCTGAAGACTGTGCATGCATTAGTTTATTGTATTTGTCTTTTTTTTTGAAGTATGAACACTGACACCATTCTCCTGAGTTTTCAGGTCACTTCTTGCTCCCACAGTCATACAGACAACCCTAATTCTGCTCTATTTACTTCACTGGTTTCAGGGGAAGAGGCAGGGGAGAGAAAAATGTAATCTCTCTCTCAAAACAAAGAAACAGCAAAAACAGAACTTGTCTTTGTCATCTAAGATTTATCATATGCACCTATCCTATTTGTTGGCATCAAATGGAGTGGCTTGCCGGAAAAACTGTGCAAAAATTGCATGCAAACAGATAATGATTTCAAATTTGTCCCTTAAAATATTGATTTAGTCTGAAAACAGTCCTGGAATCTGAGATGCTTTGAATTCCTCCTGCAAATTACAAGGATAGCTAATATGTTTTTACTCAGCTTACATATGAAAGAGGAAATAAATATATTCATACCCACAGAAAACACACTTAGACTGCAATGAACTCGACAATAAAATGGCACATAACCTAGAGAATGGTGACTGAAAAAGATGAAAAATCATTGCTAAATATTAGTACTACTTAGCTTTTAAACAGACCCAGTGAAGAGATCTCTGTATGTCCAGTACAGCCAAGTGTCAAATTTGTACGTGGCTAGAGAACTGGATTGATCACGTGAGGCACACCAGTGCCTATGTACTGAGTGGACAGCCTACTATTAGAAGGTAAGTCAATAAAATTATTAAAGGATACAATATGATCTAGCTACTGACCTGACTGATACATAGTATTTTTCAAAACCTATGACTAAAAAGTAAGTTTTCTGCTGCAACTTATTCCGTTCCTAACGGACAAAACACATTAACCATTTAACAATTTTCAGTTACTGACATGAAAAGGTGACAGGAAGGGTGCTCAAAGTAGCTTTACCATGCTCTACAAAATAAAAAAATTGAAAAGACTTGGTACTCAGAGCAGACTAAATACCTAAACTGCACAGTAACTAATATAGAAATACCTTATGCACATAAGTAATAATTACAGCATTGTTTAATTCAAGGAATTCATTAAAACATTTAGAATGTATTGCAGTCTATGATCTATCCAGACAATGTGTTATAAAGAGTTTTTAAGTTACCTATATAAAGAGAAGACATGTGTTTTGGGACACTATCATCAATAAAAGCTGTCCCCAAAGTATATAGAGGAGTCCCTCCAACTCCCAGCAGCAGCTGTCCAAGGATGAAGACATATAGATACTTGTGAAGTGAAGAGTTTGTGCTGGCACTGCAAGTGGCATTAGCAAAGGTGGTTTCTGCAGTTTGACACGTATCTGAAAAACAGAGACAGCAAGCCTTTACATTCCTGCTACCCAACTCATCACAGTCCAGTTTGAAGAATGAGCTATACTGAAAGCTAAACTACAAAAGAATGTGGTTATGTCAGGGTCCCATTTTAATATTCACACCTAGTAATAGATCCAATAAGGCAGTGCCAAGCCTTCTGTGATATCATACTCCACAAAAGAAATAGTAGTAGGGCTTTGTTTTTGTCTCCTCTCCAGGAAGGCAACAGGAATGAAACAGCCTTACAACTATGCCTTGGCTTGTTAAAAGTATTTTTCATCAGAAGAATGAAAAAACCAACCAACCACCTGTCAGATGGTCATTCCACAGGTTATGAATACTCCTATGTAACAGACACTTCCTTGTATTTTTGTACCTGATAACAATTCTGAGGAGCACTAACAACTTCCACTCTTGAGTGACAGAGCAACCTGACCATCCTGAGGAAATCTGGGCCTGATGGAAAGTGCAGTCTGTCATTAGCAAAGATAATCCTCCCTTTACATTCACTCTTTTGAGAAGTGTTTGCCTATGAAAAAGGGAAAAACCTTAAAAACCTATATCACTGTCTCTCCTAGATCACACACTGCCGTGTCTCTAAAAGGACAAGTTAATGTAAAGCCTCAGTACTTGTGCACACACAGAAAGAGGAAAGTAGTGGTACAGCAGTGTAAGGTTGTGTCTGCTGCTGTAATACTTGGCACTACAAGGAGGGAAGAGAAAAGAGGAACTGAAAACAGGGAGTATTGTGTTGTCTTCTCCTTTCTCTTGCTACCATTGCACTTGTGGTAGCAGAATACCAAGAGACAAGAAATATTTCCATGTTTCTCAACATAAGAGCATAAAACTCTAAGAGGATAAACCAATCAGTTTGGTAATAATGAGCCCCACTGAACAAATAAATGAAAATGTCCTCCAGATCAGACAAGTGGACTGATTAATTCACACTACTCAACTACAAAATTATTACAGCCTTTATTTTCCTTAGGCCCTTTTACATCTGAGAACACTTTTTACTTACACTAAGAAGGGGCAATATCAATCCACACTAAGGGCTCACAAAACAAAATGAAAGGCAGTGCTGGCCACACACCAGTTGTTTAAAGGAAACTTATCTAAATCATTGTTTCCTGTAGCACACAATAGGTGTTACAGTGTCATTACACAGAAACGGGCCAACGTGGGATAAGAAAACCGCACTTCAAAAGGAAGAGTCTTTAAAGTTTTCCTTCCTTTCAATACAGGAAGTATCCTGGGTAACCCGTTCCAATGTTTGACATTCTTCACAATGAAGTTATTTTCCTTGTGTCAAGTGAGAAACTACGATTCACGTTTGCTGTCACAGACATATTAAAACACTGCTTACAATATTCGCAGTTCTCACAGCGCTCTGTGCCCTCCGATTAATCAAATTAAGCTGATTCTGCCCAGGAGGCACCGGCAGGGGGAGCCCCTGACTGCCCACACCGAGGCCAGCCGAGGCACCGGCGGCCCGCGCAACCCGGGAAAGTTACCGGAACAAACAGCGGGTCACAAAAATGAGTCTAAAACCTTTCGGGAGAATAGAAAACACATTTTACAAGGGCCTAAAAAACAAACAAACAAACAAACCACTAATAGGCAGACCACTGATTAGCAATTTTTTCAATATGAAACGGATTAAACTATTTCTAGGAAGTGGTATGATAAACAAATGATCAAATAGATTTGTAGAGTAGGATATGTGCATACACAGAACAAAAGTAAATTATTATCTCAAGATAAAGCAGTAAGTTTCAGGAAGTCTGTAAGGCTTATGCTGGAGGCTAGATGTATTTTGTATTTCAGACTAGACTTACAACAGCCACATTAAATATTGCATTGAACTGTACTTTAAAGTTATCCTGCATGTAAAAGTCACTGTACTGACATATAACAGACAAACATTAATAATTAAGTAGCCAACTAGTAACAAGGCCTGTTCAGAATTAAAATAAGTGGTAGATTTTAATACAAGTTCAATCAAAAAAAAATAGGATTTCTACAAGCAACTCACACAAATAATTCAAAAGAAAGGCTTCTGGGCTGTGGTGCTATTAAATTCTGCAACTAATTGTATAGTTAAAATGTTTCATCAACCTCAGAACTAACTAAACTATGATCTGTGCTGTGGGTTTACTTGACAGTTAAGAGATGCTGTTGCACTGCACCTGAAGATTCATGTTGACTGCCACAGTGCAAATATTCCCTGCACTCTTAGTATTTTTTTTTTGATAGTGTTTTGTTTAAGTCAGTTTAAGATCTTAAATGTGTTCACCACAGGCATAGCTTAGGAACCTGCATTACAACAGTCAAAGCAGCAGGCAAGCTATCAGCTGACAGTGCTATAGTGAAGAAGACACATTCCAATTCCAAAATTCCCCACTGCTTTTTGGCTTCAAAAGTCCATGTAGAACATGTCCTTAATAAAGTTATCAATATCTACAGCCATCTTCAATGACGGATGTTGGGCGAAACAGTAACATGCCCTTTGGGATTTCAACTAAAATTGTTTGAAAGGGGAAAGATCAGTTGCAATAGTTGGTAATCTTCTTTCCCATACTGTCAGTATCTTGTTCCAAATGAAAAAAAACCAAAATCATACCTTAAACTTTTATGTACTAAATTCAGCTTCCCTTTCACCATAGTGAAGAGATCAATACTGAAACCAAAATTGTAGGGAAATGGGACTGTAACAGAGCCAGGAACAAGTAATCTGTTGTCCTTCTTCCAAGAGCTAACAAGCTTATCCCCAAAACACTAAAGATGCTTTCTTTTGACCTTGTTCAGTTGAAATTTCAGTTAATTTCTATATTAGATCCTCACTTATTAGATGGGAAAAAATAGCTTGCCCAACCTTTTTAACTAAGATCTGGACAGCTCATAGAAGTGGACAAAATAATTACTACTAAAGACATTGAGAATCAACAACCTTTCATCATGTTCCTTTGTAGCTACTGATTTTTTTTAGTGAGCACTCTAATATGCTTAGTCATTGAAGGCATAATTTTGATTAAAGACTGCAATAACAAGACAATCCTAAAAGATTAGGTCATCTTGCTTTTAAACATATCTGAACATTTCTGTATGATAGGTGTGCCACTAAACTGAAATACAGCTTGGTGGCATTAATCACATTGTGCTGTCTTGTTTTTTGAGAAAAGTTTAAGAACTAAGAGATAGCTACACCCATGATTTAAGTACTGCTTTGTTCAGTACTACTTTTTTCCTCTTTATTTCAAATAAATCCACAAGCTAAAATCAACATATTTTAAAAGAACATAGAGAAACTTGTTGAATTAACCAACATGCCTTTAAGAGTTCAAAACCACAAAGAAATGCAAGAAGTAGTCACCTTCCAAGTAAGATGGTAAGTCTAACAGCTTTAACATTTCTCCTACATTGCTGACTTAACTTGATTCCTAGTCACAAAGAGATCCCAGATAATTTTTCTTTAAAGTGAATAAAAATTGCATTCAAAGCAAGAAAAAAAAATTCAAATGTTGCCTAAGAGCAAGAACTGATATTGACGCTCAGATTGCTTCTAGAAGAATGAAGTTCACTGTGCAGAAAGGCAGCTCTTGAACTTACAGATTTCAAAGAATCAGTTTTCAGTTACAGATAGCACCCTTTTTTAGGACATTGACAGAGATTAACTATGTTGTCCAAATAAGGAATTGTACCATGTTGATAGAGAGATTTTAGTTTTTTAGAGTAATTTCCAAAATAACCATAAACTTACCTTCAAGTTTACTTCCACCATATTGGTATTTTCCACTACTGAAGTGTGGTAAGGAAAATATAAGTGAGCCCAGTCCAAGCATAAATGCTGAGAAAGCAAGCCACCTTGGTTTGTGCCCTCTTTCTCCAAGGTAAGATACAAACAGTGACAATACACAAAAAGCAATGTCATAGCTTGCGGAGATTAAGCCAGTGAGGGAACTGTTCAACTCATAACGCTTCTCAATTGTTGAAATACTAATGTTAACCAGGCCATTTACTACAATACCTACAAAAAAAAAAAAGAAAGATAATTAGTCAAAAATACTTTAACTCAATAGAGTTGTAGAGGTAAACTTACCCTTGTGTAATGGAAAGGTTAAAATTAACATATACAAGGCTCCTTTATAAGATATTTATTAGCTGTAAAATACAGGTACAGAGTGGATCGATACAGTGCCAACTTAGCCAGCCAAATTGCACAGGACCTACATATTTGTCTGAAGTACAGATTTCAAACAGAATGCATTGTGGTGTCAAAAGATACTTAAAAAATTAAAGGTAATTTAGTCAACGTTAAAACTTGCATTAGAATACACACTATGGCTGAAGTAAGTTTTTCAAATTATTGCAAACAACCAAATCCCTCCCACCACAAAAAGAAAATAAAAGAAGGCTTTTCAATGAACACGTATCCTGTATAATATAAAAAAGTGTAAAGCTATTTAAAAATTCTTTGCAACTGTTTCAGAGCAAAGAGGTGATTTACTTCAACTGAGCAAAAAAGGTTTGCCCCTTGAACCTGTAATTTCCCTGAAGCAAAAGTATCAAACAACATGCAAAAAAGTCATTGGACAAGCTGCCCTACTGAATCACCAACAAACTGCAAAAGAACTAACTAAAAGTAAAACTAAGCCACAATTGCCAACACATGCTTAGACACTCAGTCTACAGACAATGCTTTTGCAAAAATGGACAAACTTCAATCTTCTACCCTGCTTCCCATTCTGTTTCTGTGAAAAAGACCAGGAGTTCAGTTTTAGCAGTCCCAAAATAGGATTCAGTTACAAGATAAATAGTTGTAATTATAACACTGTCATCTAACCTTATCATAGTCTAATTAAATTGTGCCTATAATAAAATATATACCTGAAAAAAGAAGTTGTGAAGTCTTAGAGTCAGAGGTACATGTTTGAGTTCTGCAACGTTACAGGTGATTGATGAAGATCTCCCCTGACATAGGCCCTACAGTTACTCTTACTCTAAAATTAAAACGTGATTTTTCTACTGTCATTCTAAGAAGAGAACACAAGACTAGTGACAGAAATGTGTTTAAGTTAGTTTTCAGCAAGCATTACACCATCCGTAAGTACAACTGCTTGAGCCAAACTTCAACATCTCCTTAGAGCAGTCTAATGTGTTAAAAAATTACTCCAAATAAACCAGCTTTTTTCTATCAGCCAAACTTCAGCTTTCTATATGGAGGCATCTCTTCGCAGAATATTAGTTCCAATACCTTACTATGGCCTCTTTATTAAGGCTGACAGTTTCATTTGTCAGTTTAGTCATCACACTTAAATTCATACGGGATTGACACAAGTACTCAGGCATCCTTCCAGCATCAATAGTTACACATTCAGCAACTTCATTTTCCTCTTAAGAAGCATTAACCAAAGAACAATACTAGCATGAAGGAATGAACAAGTTTTTCCCATCTGCCAGAACTTCAAACATTTAATAAAGCTTTAAAACACCTTTAGGAAGGTGTGCCACACAGCAAGTGGAAAGGCAGAATCTGGCTGATACTAACTTGATCTGAAAAACAAATTCTGTAAGGACATCCCAACACTTAAAATTGTAGTAGAGAAATTAGTTTAACTATTCTCAACCAAAACCTTCTTGTCCTGCCACATCTGTTAGAAATTTAACTAGTGTGTACTGACACATAAAATCCAGATTAATTATAAACCAACTTTATTTGATATCACAAAACAGTATTTTTTTTTCTTCATCCATTCAACAAAAATACATGTTTTGCAGTTGTTATAAGAATGGTGGCTTTAACAGCAGATACACAAAAATAACAATTAAAAAGGCCTTGTTAAAAGTACCAGATCTGATCAGCCTATAAAATATTAGTGATATTCAAAGATTTTTGGTAGATTAGACTGGAGCAGTCTCAAACTGTTCTGTTGCTTTATTTACTAAAAATTATTGAAGACATGAGAAATAAACAGTCCTTCTTGTACTCAAAATAGTGAGATAACCTCCAGCTTGTTTTCCACTACAGCTATGAACTGCAGCATATCCAGTTACTGTATCATTAGAAGCAATCATACATTTAGGCAACTCTAAGTGCCATACAGAAAGCAACTATTAGTCATGTAAAAACATTCTAGGCAAAGAAGTGTTTTGTATTCTGGAAATACAGGTTTCACACGTACTTGAAAAAGAAAGGGCAAGAAATTAGAGTTAAGTTCCCACCTGAGATCTTCTGGGAAGCTGCAATCCAGCATATGAAGTGCTAATGAAAACAACCCATTTTCAAGAGCAGCTAGAAAATATTCTGACAAATACAGGCTTTCAGTTAGAGTCACAACATACCAAGTCACTGCAGACAATCATCCACTATGTTCACTCCTTTAAAAAGTCTCATGTAACAACTCACATTCATCAAAAGTGTGTTATGGATTACTTCATTAATCTCCAACACATTAAGAAATAATCTTTTCTAGAGGTGCATTAGGCGATTTTAATAGATATATGTTATCTTCCTCAGTGATGGCTTCTGTAATTTTTAAGTAAATCAAATGATTTAGACCTGTCCTGGGGTGACTTTATGATCCTTGTATCCCCTGTTTATGCTGGGTATTAAGTCCCACACCTTTAAGAGCGGTTCCAAGAGTGAATGGGGAGAAGAAGTACCGAGTTTGTTTTCAGAAACTGCACTTGCTCCCCCAGATCCTTCACACAGACAGTGCTGTCTGCAGCACGGACATGCAAGAGAGAACTCTCCTTTGGCTTTTAGTTAGCTTCAGCACGCTGAGGCAGAGAAGTTCCCTGCACTTGGAACAGACCAGCCTTGCTCTGGACTAAAAACCCAGAAAAACCCCAGGAGCTCACACCTGTGGCCCACCGGGGCCCTGGATGTGGCACTTCCCAGTGCAGGAGGAACTGAGTGAGCCCAGCCACACCCTGTGAACAGGACTTTCTGAATTTTCCATCTCTTCAGAACAGTGAGAGGTTTTATTATTTAATATTATTCATTTTTTATGCTTGTGAATACTTTGGTTGTTAAATAAAGAGTTTGTTCCACATTTCTCCAAGGAAATCTCTTCCCGAACCAGCTGGGAGAGCGATCGCTTGAATTTGCTTTCTAGAGGAACCCCTTTGGGAGTTTCCTCCCAGATTCACCTTAAAGCAGGACAGACCCAAACTAGAGCACAGTATAAGGTCACATAACTGCAAAATCCTTGTTGTGTTTTGTGTGTTTTTATCTAAACTCCAAAGCTGCAAGACCTGCATATTTTCACTAAGTTTCACACACAAGCCTGAATTTCTTGCTGATAATCCTTGTTTTTCCTGCATCTCAAAAAGAATTGGAGTTTGTCTTCAACATCCAGTTTCCTTTATGTTCTAACCAAAGTAAAGGTTCTTGTCAGAAAATCCACCTAACACATCAAGTATGTCACAAGACCTGCAACAGCCATGCCTACACACCAGCTTCCAAAACAAACATCCTAAGTTTCCCTCCTTTCAGGCCCTAAACCTGATCTAGATTTGTTAGGTGCCTGGCATAAATATACAGTTAGGTAACAGAAAGGAGTAGCTGGATGAGTGGCACAAGCAACACCCATAACCTTCTAAGGGGATAGAGATTCTTATGATACAAGTTGTTTTTATGATTGGGACTACAACTAAGATTTTAAAGTATGATGAGTTTGTTATTCAGCTCAACTATCAGATCATCAGAGGACTGATGTGAAGAAATTTAGACATGTTAGAAATATTCAGGATACTTTGTTTAGTTTAACAATCTTTTCAGTGTCATATTCAGGACATTTTAAATTGCCTATCCATATTCTTACACCTCTCAAAAAGTTTATATATGTATTCTAAGAGTCTTCTACTGCTCAGCTATTGAAACCTATGATATAAGAAGTTCTTCCAGAGACACATCCCTCTTCTTTTCATTTATAGAGAAAACAAATTTGGCAGGACAACTGCAACAGTAATCATCTTCTGATCCTACCAGCTGTAACATGACCTTTCAAATTCAAGCAAGAAACAACAGGCTTATCCCAAAACGTTCTAAATATTTCTAACACTAAACCTATATACTAAGACAAGATCAGAATCTGAAGGGGCTAAAATCACAAAAAGTTCACAGAAGCACATACTAAGACACTAGTTCATGCAGGGGCTCTCGAAGCATCACAAGTAGCATTAAAATCCTTCTAGGTTTTAAGCAGAGCTTCCAATTCTCTTCTCCTCATACCATTCTAGTTGCCTCAGTGTGGTTCCAAGTGGAATGGAGCCATTCAAACTCAGCATTTCTTTGGTGTAGGCTGCTCTCTTCTCTAAATGAAATATCCAACATTCCCCTCCACCTCTTTATAGAAATCCCTGAATGAGTAACAACAAGGATCTTTACAGCAAATTGTTCAGGAAACACCCTTCTCTTTTCTAGCTGGTCAAATAAACTTGAAAGGCTCTGAATACTGACCCACTCACTTCTTTTGGCATACAAATACCCAAGTTTCACAGACCTCAATTTTCAATACTTTTTACAGTAGTTCTTCTCCTCCCCAACATTTCTACTTTCTAAATCCAAGGCTTGCTAAGGCCCTAACCAATGACTACAGAAAACCAAAAATATGGACAAGAATCCCTGAAGCCAAACGAAAGGAATTTAGGCCAAGCTAAACTTCAGGTTTTTCCCAAGGTCAACTTTTAGTTAAGTTTTAGGGAGATGGCTGCACTCGTATTCACAGAACAAAATCACGTGTTTTTGCTGTTTTCAAATTTACCCAAAGTCCTACCCAACCAGGCCAGGATGGTGTTTCAGTTAGCAAGCAGGTAAGAAAGCAGTGGGGTACTACAATTTCATGTTTATATTGGTGTTTTCATCCCTGGCTTGTAAATCTCTGCCCGCGCGCGTGCACACGAAGAACTATTTTCCTGTGATCAGTGGGGATGCAGCATTGATAAGTGCATGAAGCAAAGAGCTGGTAGGACTGTAGACTCTGCAGTGGTCAATAAAGTACACGGGGAAAGAAGCGAGGAGAAACAGAGTGAAGTAAAAAGAGTAATGCTATGCAACTTCCCCATCCCAGGCACAAGTGTACTTTCCTCCCCCGAGTCAAACCATTACTGCCACTGTTCAATTACTAGAGGAACCCTGTCTCTCCTTACCCACCACCCAAAACATTCACCACTCCTTTCCCGGCTTCTCCAGCCCAGGCTCCCTCCCGGTTCCCCCCAGCCCCAGGATGGGGCACAGCGTGTGCCCGGGGCAGCAGGGACAGGTTACCTTGGAAGATGGCCAGCAGGCTGTAGGCAGCCAAGTACCCCTCGGGATTGTTGCAGAGCTGCAGAGCTCTGGGGTTGCAGGGGCCCCACCCGCAGGGCCCCTCCTCGAGGCCGGGGCCGGAGCCGGGCCCGGCGGGGGCCGCGACGCCGGCACCTGAGCTGGCGGGGTCCGAGTAGCACTGCCGGCTCAGGACGGCGCCGGGTGCCTCGAACGCCGGGTTCTCGATGCCGCCGCCCTTCATGGCGTCCCGAGCCGTTGCCAACCGCGGCTCCGAGCGGCACCCGCGCCCAACGCTCCGCTAAATACCCCGAGGGCGGCCCGGCCCCGCCGGGCAGGTGGCGGCGCTTCCGCCGCCCCTCCCGGGCCCGCCCCGCTCCTGCCCCGCGGCCGCCCCACAGGGACAGGCCCCACAGGGACCGGGCTCCGCACCGCGGGCATCGACAGCGCTTGGCCGTTCACGGCGCTGTGCTCCAACATCATCCTTCCTGAGGGGAAAAAGGAAAGAAAAATAATAAATAATAATCAATAGATAATACTACTACTAATCGTAGTAATAATAGTAATAATAAACGTAACTGAGAAAAGCCATCAAGGATGTTTCTTTCGAGAAACTAAAACAAAACCAAAAAAACAAAGAAACAACACATTAAAATGTTCTGTGTAAGTGTTGCAAAAAGGAAAAGTTGCAAAATGTACCAGATGTAGTACTTTCCCACTTCAGGCAATATGATCTGCCCACAACAAAAGCTCTGGACATTTGCAGATGCTATCCTTTTGAAATATTATTCTCTTCCTGTACCTCGGAAAGTTTCCACATGCTGGAGTTTCCAGTCATTAAACACATTGCATCACTTGCAGACATGAAACATGAGAATTTATTACGGGCATAAGAAAGTCTGAATTTGTTTGCATTTAGTATAAATTATTTGACTCATCTGCAGAAGAATAACTGGGAGACAGTCTGGGGATCCCAACTGAGAGTGTCACCACTAGTGTTCATCTCTGGGCCGTACCAGTTAGTCCTGAAAAGTGTTTCCCCTTTAAAGAGTCCCAGACATAGAGTCAAGAGAAAAAGGATTGAAACTGGAGACATCAGCAGTGACTTTGTTTTCACAGTGAAAGCCAGGGCATCATCTTAAATCCCCAACCATCTGTTCTTAGAGACAAGTACACATTTTCCAGTATTCATATAATAGCACAGAAACTAAATGGAGACATTATTCTATAAAAAGAAAACAAGTCTTAAGTTAGACAAGAGACTATGTTTCTATTTATCCAAATAGATAGAATAAGGTGAAAATGGAAAATCACTGGGTTTTGCTGCTTCTGCAGCATCTTGTAGGGACAGTGTGTGGTGACTAGAGCTGGAGGGCCATAGACTTCCCTGGATCTTCTCCACCCTCCTCCTCAGCCACCTCAGGGTCCCTCCAAAGTGTTGTCCCTCCCCCACAGCCAGAAGTGACCTCTCCAAGCCCACAGAAGTGCAGAAATCTACTTCCCAGTGAAGCATTCCTGTGCTGGGTCACTGATGATCCCAAGCCCTGAAATTAATTATAATTTCAGGCTATAATCCAGAATGGTTTTTTCCTCAGCAGCTATCAAGATATATCCTAGTTAACAGCTTGAGGTCTAAGAATATGCATAAACCAGCTGGCACGCCAGTCTGTTTAAAGGAAGAATATGGTAAAAACTTCTTTTTCTGTTTCCGTTTTTTTGGTTTTCTTTTATATTCTCCTAATTAGAGTACAGTAAGACATGCTGTTTGAAATAACATGCTGAAAATAACTGCCTACATGCTTGTATAGCAAGAGTAACCCATGAAATTGCTAAATTATTATACTGCTAATAAGACATGAAAACCTTCCTTGGTTTGCCACATCAGCTAGGTCTGTTGTTATCTTCATGTAGTTGTCTCTCTACCAACTGGTGGTTTTGTTTACCACCACAGGAAGGTGTCAGAACGGAAGGCAAAAAGAGAAGCTAGTGGAGCTTGGTATGACAAAAAGTGTGTTCAGATGAGGCCAACAACACTCTTAAGAAAACAGGGGAGGGGGGTAGCATTGTGGTGTCCAGTGTAGGCCTAATCTGGAAATTAAAGAGGGACTTTAATAATCGAGGAAATTAAATTGGATTGAACTTTTGAGAATTTATACCATGTTAGTAGAGTACAGATTTTAGAAGAAAGCTACAGGGACAGGAAGAGAAAGACAGAGAATAAAATACGTATTTTTGTGCTGGTTATGTCCCCAAAAGCAATTTACAGAGAAATGCAGATTTAACCAGCTTTTATAAACTGCTTTACTATGAGACAGTATCTAAAGCCATTATAGAAGTTTAAGTTCCTGGCATTTAAGACTGGACACAAAACCTGCCTGAAAATGGCAAAATATAAGTGGTTTCTAGGAAAGTATCTAGTGTGCCCAAATAAAAAATAGTAAAAGACTGTGAGGTGAATTTGATGAGGTATTTGCCTAGACCAAAGATGCTCAGCAAAAGGGCAAATATGACCAGCAGTTTATGTGTATATTACAGTCAGAGGTACCCACTAAAGTTCTTTTCTATGTTATTCTATATAGTGTATCACTTGTGTCCTCAACTCCAGATGAAATCACTTTTGAAGGATAAAATGTGCAGAAATGTCCCAGAGAAGTTTGTTTTCTACAAAAAGGTGAATAAAATAAGCTTGTTCAATCTAAAAAGTTGAAGTGCTTCATGAAATATGCAACCATAAATAAAAAGACAAAATGCAATAGAAGCTTTCAGAACAAATGAGCAAACCGACTACAATTAATTTTCTCTTTGACATTAGAAGGCTTTAATCTTCAGTAGAGGTGAGTTGTTGGAACAACAAACTAGTAATGGATTTACTGAATTCTAAAATTCCAAATGGAGGTTGATCAAGTTGTGACCAGGATAAAGACATGAGAACTGATTGACTAGGAAGTCCCTTTGTGATCCTAAGTGTAAAGGAGGAACGGGAAGCTATATTCTAAGGGGAAAATAAGAATGTTTATTACAGAAGACTATAATAAAATTAATACTGGAATGCCTTGCAGAGACATTACTTTAAAGAAAACAACTATTTTAAGGAAAAATATTGATAAATTTGTCAAAGAATTATGAAATTGTGGCCCTTCTAACTTCACAGTATTGTGTTTGATCAGCTACTGAGTCTTCAGCTTCACTAGTCATATTTGTCCAGTTGTATGTTATCATGCCATGTCAAATTTCTTGCAGTCATGGGAATGCTAGATAATACCTGGTTTTGTTTAAGCAATACAATTGCAAGGAAGACAGCTTGCCTTCAGGACAGCTGTCCTCCTGGGTTCGTTGATGGTGTCAGGGAACAGAATGGTCCCCCATTATCCAAGAGGAGGCAGTCAGAGAACTGCTGAGATGCTTGAATACTAGTAAATCTATGGGCCCAGATGGGATCCATTCCAGGATGATGAGGGAGATGGCAGATGAGTTTGCAAGGCCACTCTCCATCATTTACAATCAGTCTTGGCTCACTGGTGAGGTTCCAGATGACTGGAAGCTGGCCAATGTGACACCCATTCACAAAAAAGTGTGGGAAGGAGGATCCCAGTAATTATAGACCAGTCAGTCTGAACTCAGTACCTGGCAAGATAATGGAACAGTTTATACTAAGTGCCATCACGCAGCACCTACAGGATGGCCAGGGTCTCAGGCCCAGCCAGCACGGGTTTAGGAGAGAGGTAGGTCATGTTTGATCAGCCTGGTCTCCTTTTATGACCAGGTGACCCACCTGGTGGATGCAGGAAGGGCTGTGGATGTTGTCTATTTGGACTTCAGCAAGGCCTTTGACACTGTCTCCCACAGCACACTCCTGGAAAAGCTGGCAGCCCACGGCTTGGACAGGAGCACTCTTTGCTGGGTTAGGAACTGGCTGGATGGCCGGGCCCCGAGAGTGGTGGTGAACGGTGCTGCATCCAGCTGGCAGCCAGTCACCAGTGGTGTCCCTCAGGGCTCTGTGCTGGGGCCAGCTCTGTTCAATATTTTCATTGAAGAATGGTTGAGAGTATTGAATCTTTCATTAGTAAATTTGCGGATGACACTAAGCTGGGAGTGTGTGTCGACCTGTTGGAAGGGAGGATGGCTCTGCAGAGAGACCTGGAACAGTTGGATCGATGGGCAGAGTCCAACAAAATGGAGTTTAATGAGTCCAAGTGTCGAGTCCTGCACTGTGGCCACAATAACCCCCTGCAGCATTATAGGCTGGGGACAGTGTGGCTGGACAGTGCCCAGGAGGAAAGGGACCTGGGGGTTCTAGTCAGCAGCCAACTGAACATGAGCCAGCAGTGTGCCCAGGTGGCCAAGAGGGCCAATGGCATCCAGGCCTGTATCACCCTGAAGGGTGGTTGCAGACAGCTGGGGGTTGGTCTCTTTCTCCAGGCAGCAGCTGACAGAACGAGAGGACACAGTCTCAGGCTGTGTCAAGGGAAATATAGGTTGGATGTTAGGAAGAAGTTTTTCACTGAAAGAGTGATTAAATACTGAAATAGTCTGCCTGGGGAGGTGGTGGAGTCACCATCCCTGGATGTGTTTAAAAAGAGACTGGATGTCCACTCGATGCCATGATCTAGTTGAGGTATTCGGGCTGGATTGGACTCGATGATCTTGAAGGTCTCTTCCAACTTACACATTCTGTGATTCTGTGATTCTGTGATTATGAAGTTTCACAACTGTAATTCTCTGAATTTTGAGTGATGGAGTTTTTGCAATTGGATAAGGCAGATGGGGGAAAATACATATTCAAAATATTTTTTTTCAATTATCTCAAAGCCATCTCCTCTCATATAAAGGCAAGTGGAGCACAGACCCACTCTTATATTGCAGGAAGATTATCTCCCAGAAACTCAGTAAAACATTTTGTCAATACAGTATTCCCTTTGACTCTGCCAGCTATAAAATAAGATGCAAAGCAGATTACCTGGGATCCTTAGAACCCAATTTTCAGGCAGCTCTTCAGTGTTTGCTGAATGTTTCAGGTTTCAATGCTTGCACAATTTATTTTTCATACTTTGCCACTGACAAAAATCCTTCTCTTTTTGTTATTTCTCTGCATAATTTTCTATTATTTGGGCTGAGCCAGAATTCATTCAAGGAATACTATAAGAAAAACAATATTACTTCTTTTTTTAAATGAAGAATCTCCTTTTAAACATTCTTTTTATTTTTTTTCCAGTTACGAAAATTGATCTTGAATTTTTATGTAATTTTTTGCTATTTAAAGATTCAACTAGCACTTTTACCAAGTGTATTTCCCTGTTTTGAAGAGGAATGCTAGTAACCAGAGAGAGTCAGAATAAAATAGAAACTAACCAGCCTGATTGGGTTGTAGAACTAGGAATTTCATATATTAGTTATTTTTTCTCTAGATTATCTTCATTGTTTAATATTACTAGTAAGATCTTAATACTGTTCCAGTCCTGATGGTGTGTTTGTTCTGGAAATAATGTAAAACCAGCATTTTTGTTGCTTTTGTGAAGTTTTCTACTTATTTATGTAAAAATTATCTGCTTTGGTCTCCTTTTGAACACCTTTTAAAGTAAAAAAAACAAACCTACAACAAAACAAACCAAACAAACCTACAAAAGAAACCAGCTACATGCACTTTTCCAGTAGGATCTAACTAGATAACAGTATCTGCCAATCCCATTGTCCCTCAGGGAAATCATGTTCCTCTATCGCCACAGTAGGGCTTGTTTAGAATCTTGTATCTACTTAAATTACAGTAATGTAGCCTTTTGTTTGGACTGAACCTAACTGTGACATCAATATGGGCCCGAAGAAGCAATATCAACTTTACTCCTGTTTTAAATATATGACAAAGGAGATATTTTCTTGAATAATGATCTTTTTTAAGGCATGCCATTTTAATTCTTAGGAAGTCCAACTGACATATCCTGAAGTGAAACACATTTAAGCATATGCTTGTTTGATTACTAGGTTAGTGATACTAAGAGGCTTAAAGTGATACTCTACAATTAATATCTGTAGGTATTCCCAACATAAGCTGCATAACAAATATGCCTCAATGTGGAAACTTAAGGCTTCTCCTGTTTTTGTCTCAATGCCATAATCTTTTACTTTCAGCCAAACCTCACCTGCTTTCTGTAACCTTCATGTTGTTTCACCTGTAAATATACTCAGAGCTAATAACATTATTGGAGTAATTGATTTTTCTCAAAGTTCCATGTATTTTTCCTAGCCTTGGAATTTAATGAGTAGATCAATAGAGAAGAATTAATTATTTCTTTTCAGAAACACTAGTTTCAGTGTTTTCTAAAACTGGGAAGTCTCTTCTATTTTCTTTTTGCCTGGTTCACAGATTGAACAAAACTAAATTAAATTGGATCTGCTATATTGTTTGTTTCATCAGCAAATAGATGGCTTCTTGTGGCAGGCAGCTAGTAAACTTTTATGATATACAGTAAATTCTGCATATACAGAGCAGGAACATTCACAAAATTTCGCTGTTATATACAGTGCTTACCATAATGGCAGTTTGGTTTTTCTTAGCAGTGAGTTTAGTCGATATATAACGTTCATATTGCAGGTGAAAATACACAGCTCCTCAGTCTTAAATCTGCTTCACTGGTTTCATCCTCAGGTAAGTTCTACTCATCATGGGTGGGGCCACACCTGGAGCTCTGTGTCCAGTTCTCACCAAAGCAAGGGAGAAATGGAGCTGAAAATTGTGCAGTGAAGGCCCACTGCAATGTTGAAGAGACCGAAGAATCTCTCTTATATGGAAAGGCTAAGAAAGACAGGACCCTTCAGGCAGGACAAGAGTAGGGATCTTACCAATGTACCTGGAGGGAGGATGCAGAGAAATCAGAGCCAGATTCTTCAGTGGTCCAGTGACAGGATCAAAGGCAATGGACACAAACTGAAACACAGAATGTGCAGTCAGAACATCAGGAAATTCTTGACCATTTTGACGATGTTCAACCATCACTGCAGGTTGCTCAGAGAGGTTGTGGAATTGCCATACATACACATGTTAAAATGATTGGATCTGGTCTTGGCACCTGGCTGTAGGTAATACTTGAAGCAGGCTGTTAGACCTGGTTGGTTCCAGAGGTCCCTGCCACCTTTGACCACTCTACAATTCTGTGCTTTGTTGCATAAACAAATATTTCCACAGCAGAAAACAAATGTGCTTATTTTGGTTTGGCATGGAATAATTATCTTCTGTCAGAGTTCTAGTTATTAGTCTAGAAGTAGTCTAGTTGACTTTTCCTCCTTATTAACTGAGAACACTGCTGTAAACATGCATGTAGAATGAGAATTTATCAATTTCTCCATTTGGGCTATTAAAATATCCTTGACAGAAAAGTGTACAAAAAGAAACTTGCTAATATCTTAGAAATACCACTACGAAAGAAGTTCAATCAGTACTAAGTACAGTCCATAGAGTTAGCATTTCAAAAGTAGATGATAAAATCAATTGTTTGTAAGACTTGAGTTCTAAATTAAATTTGCACAGACTTGATGTCTCTGGTCTTAAAAACTCAGATCAATTTTTTTTTCATGCGTCTCACATTTTTCTAAGAAATTCATGTTTTCAGTTTTGAAAAATCCATTATTTTTTAAGGGATCGATCAATTGATATGACATTTTTGTAATTCAAGTGATCAAGATTATATGGGGGGGTTGTAGCAGTTTTGCAAATTATAACTACACCCTGCATAAAATCTTCTTACTAGCTAGATATTTGTGTCTAGATGTCAGATATATATCCAGATAAATGTATAAATTCTAAATTTGTTGCTTTGATTTTCAGAATGTCAAATATTTCCAACTGTTCTAGCTTTTACAGGAAAATCTTAACATTAAGTATAATAAAACTAAAATTACACAATTCTGCCCCATGATTTTATTGGTGCAGCATAAACTTGCCTGGGTTTTTTCAGGGATTTTCCCTTTTTCTAAATAAATAAAGCTTCTGTTTGTCCAGGAGATTTTAGTATGATTTCATTCACAGACACTCAACAAACTAAGCCTTCAAAATTTTCCTTAACAGAAAATACTCTACAATTTAAGCTTTGCAAGTATTAATTACCTATTTTATTTCTTTTAAACCAGAAAAAACCAAAATACTGAAAATAACATTAAAAAGCAAATATATAAATGAAAAGCTGTAAATGGAAAAAAAAAAAGAGAAATTGACAACTCAAAGTCAATTGAACAATTGCAGTGGAGTTTAAAATAATTTTAGCTGGAAATTAAGCAATTAACCTACTCAGCAGTCCACCGAATATTAGGTTCAGCATGCAGATTTAATTCATGGAATGTATCCAACAGATGCAGGTAAAGAAAACCCTCAAACCCTTTGTATGTCAGTTCCTAACAAAGGCAGTGGCCAAATTATGAAGTTAAACAATGACAAGGTTTTTTGTTGTTTTTTTTTTAAAGATGCTCAAGTGACTTACTTGACTGGAAAAGAGTGTTGTTCTTCATTCAATGGTATATTTTCAAGTACCATTTTAGAGGCCCATAGCACAATAATTAAAATTGCATTTAATTTATACATAGAATCATATAATAGGTGTTGCTCACAAGAAACCATAATAATACATTTCCATTTCTTTATTTCTGATTGAGAGATTGTATATACCAGATTTAGAATTTGCTTCATATACAGTCTAATTTTGTATTAGATTTTTTTTTTTACTTTTATAGTGACTAATGCAATGGAATAAGAAGATTTCTGTTCCAGATCATATAGTTAAAATGTTCTGCTCATAGCTGCCTAATTTGTTGAAGATGACCTAGTTGGGAAGCTGAAGTTCTGAGAAAACAGAAATAAGCCAAACTGATGGCCTTCTATCAAATCATATTCACATTTTTGCATCATGTACAGTTACTAATTCTGTTTGATCTAATCTCCAATAACAAACAAGAAAACTAAAAACTGTTCCACAAGCTTTTTATTCCATTATCAGTCTCAGTGAAAGTGGAAATATTAAAGATAGGAAAACTCATGCCATAACAACAGAAACCAAAATTCTTTTTGCTACAAGACCTTTTAAAAGTTTTTTAGCCAATAGGCTAATGCTAAAAACTTACAAGCATCTACTTAAGCCAATCAATAAATACTACACATACACCTTACAACATACAATACTTACTTGTTTTATATTTTTTACAGCTCAAAAACTTTTTATGCTTCAAATATTTCAAGACCTAAAATTCAACTCTATTTCAAACTTCTGTCTGTGTAAACTTATTACAAAACTGTCCCCCCCTGAAGACCAGGCTGCAGGCAGAAGGGCAGACGTGTGGATACAGATCCCATGTGAGGTTCTTCAAGGCCTCAGACCCAAAGTGCCTTAGGGTGTGTCACCAGAGGGAAGTCAAAATCTCAGGAATGATTTTGGGTGTATTAAAAGTGAGAGAACAATCCACAGTGTTTTCTACTTGGCATCAGAAACACAGGGCGGACATTTGCAACCTGTCGTAACAGAAAGGATATTGAAGGAGATGTTACAGAAGGCAAACAAGTGAGCAGTGGTTAGGTTTGGAGACAGTACAGCTCCATCACTGTTAGACTTGTGAACATAATGGAAGTATGTTCCTGGCTGGTTGTGTCAAGTGGCAGCACTTGCTGCTGGGGAGTTTCTGGAGAGCCAGGCACTGTGGGCATAAATAACTGAAGACCAGCAAGTAATCACTTGTGTGAGTAGGAACTACAATGCATATTCACAGTCAAGATTGTATGAACTCTCAATAACTGCAGTATTCTTTGATAAATGCAAATGAAACTGTTTAGAAAATATTTTTAGATAAAATCAGGAAGTAATTTTAGATAAAATTATTTTCATCACTATCTGCTGATACTGGTAAAAGACCTGTGTGCCTCTAGTAGTAGATGATGTAAGCATAAAATGGATTCTGGATATTTTTTGAAACTTATTATGGCATTTATTTTTCAGGGGCAGCATTACATTGTACTGTGTTACATAGGAAATATTTTAAAATTCAATTCATAAATAAAGTCTGCCCATTTTATAAGTTGCATGGCAATATGTAAATTGTAATCTTACACATTTAATTGTTTAAGCCATAATCTTTAAGATAAACCTTGAACACTAATTTCATCAATACAATGAATGTTTGAAATGCTTGTGAGACAGTATGAACTAAATACTTGGCAGTTGTGGAAAAAACTTCTACCCACTCAGTCACCCACTGGTTTAATACTAACATCTAGTCTGAATAAGATTTAAAGGGGGTGGTCATCCATACATCATCCCTATGCCAAAATTATTCCACAGAGACTCAGGCTTTGTTTCAGAATCAAATGAACCATGCCAGAATTCTGGTTTTAACCTTCAGAAATTAACTGATCAGTGAAATCTATAAAACACAGGCTCTCTTTCAGAACCAGAGTAAGCATTCCAAAATTCTGGCCTCAACCTTTAGAAATTATCTGATCTGTTGAGTCTGTAAGACACAGACTGCTGTAAATATGTGGAGAGATTGAAGAAGCAGGCAGGAGAAAAAAAATAAAAAAGCTGTTTTAAAGGAAGAGATTATTCATATCCTTGTCATATATTTGTACTACTCTTAACTTTCTCAGTTCATCCTTTATGTTGAAAATTGAGCCAGCCACCTTTATTTGTTAAATATTTTAATGTCTTAAAATATATGTTATTAACATAATTCACACAACATTTTTCTGTGTAGTATTTCAAATTCTCTTTAATTCACTTTTACTTAATTTTAAAAATTATAAAAGCAGTTTTATTTCAAATCTACATATCTGTAATCTTGTACTTCATGTCATAAATATTAATTTCAATTCAAATGTTGTAGCAATAAGATTTTCTCTTCAATTAATAAATACATCAATACAATTGTGGCAACTATAAAATATTTCTAAGTGTGAGAAAGCAATCTGCTGTTTTTTCATAATCTCATTTTTGTTCAAAAAATAAAATCAAAACTAAAATCAGATTAGTATTTATAGAATAATACTTTAAGAAATATTACTTAGTAGAATGTCTCAAGCTACCAAAGTAATACATCTGTTATATATCTGACTTTTTGAGATAGAAAACCTGATAAAAAATAATGTGACTCATATTAACTGAAATAACCCAAAGAAACAGAATGATTCTGTGAGGTAGAAGTGGCTGCCCAGGGTCTGAAATGTATGAAGTTAAATGAAATTTCATGTGGCCATATACTTGGAAGTTCCAGGAGAGGGCTCCAAATTGGACTGCTGAGATAAACAAAACATTTTGCCAGGGTTTGTTGTCATTTCCAAATTCTGTGTGATAGCATGAATGCACATTTCAAAGTAACTTGTTGATTTCAGTACTGTTTTGTTTAGCATTGTTGTTTACAAACATTGTTATACTCTGGAAATACCTAACTTCTAAGCTACTTCTATGGTCTTTGTCTGCTTGGAAACCAGTACTTGATTAGCCAGTTTGAGTTTCTTAATAATGTGCTTAGAAAAATATTTATTTATTTCATAAAACATATACCTTAGAACCTATGTTTCTCTTTTTCCAATTTTGTTTATTCGGGACCATTTTTTCAATTACAAAACTGAAAATGTGTGTTTGTCTTACAAAAGAAAGAAAGGAGTTCGGTGAATAAGATGCCTTTCGGTTATCTATTAGAATGTAATTTCTAGCTTTTAAAGGCCTAAGAACACCTAATGGCTAAAGGTGGATGGTGCATTCCATTATAGCAATGGCTATGAGCCCATGATTTCATCATAATTTGAAAGCACAGGTGTCCGGTCTAATCTGTGCTATGAGTCAGTAGGGCTCAGGTCAATATCCATGTTCCAGCTACTTGGAAAACAACTGCCTAGCAGAGGTATGTCAAGAACCTACCTGTGACCCAGAAATCCAAGTGATATTATCAACAGGAGAAACCAGCTTTTTTAAGGCATGTCTCTAAAGACAATTTCACCACAGCTTCAAAAACTTTGCCACAGCAGGAAGAGATAGCAACCAAGGGTAAGTTGTCTAGTGCCTGCAAGTGGCAGCAATCTGGGAGTGTTCTGATTCACACACTGAGAAAAGGTTTGACTATGTTGCTGTATGATGTCATGGGGACAGGGACAGGGACGGAAGGCACCTCCGAAGTTCTCCACCCCCCCATCCTGGATGGGGCTAACCCAGCTCCCGTCCCGTTCTCTCTTTTCCTCCCCCCCTGGGGCCCCGGCCTACCTCAGCCAGGCCCACCTGGCTCCCCTCCCCTGCCCAGCCTGGCCAGGCTGGGCATGGGAGAGGAGAAGGATGCTCCTCTGCTGAAAGCAGAGACAGGAAAGAGGAAGTCCCTCTGGGAGTCCTTGCTTTTAACCCCTTGTGTCCTCAGAGGTGTGTCCAACCTCTCAGTGGCCACCAAAGGTGCCAACATCCAAACCTGGCCACTGATTGGTTTGACCTCAACTTCCTGAAAAAACTCATTTCCCCTCAAACCAGGACAAGTGGATATGAGAAAATTTATTTATCTGTGGCCAAATAACTGAAGAGGGAACTGCGTGTTGCATTCTCATGTAATCACAGAACCAAAGACTGGTTAAAAGTAGAAGAGACCTCAAACATTGTCTAGTTCCAACGCCCTTGCTGCAGGCAGGGACAGGTTTCACTAGACAAGGCTGCTCAGAGCTCCATCTGATCTGGCCTTGAACAATTCCAGGGACTGGGCATCTGCAGCTTCTCTGGGCAGCCTGTGTCAAAGCCTCACCACCATCACAATAAAATTGTGTTCCCTAATATCTGATCTAAACTGATTCTATTTTAAACTTGTTTCAGTAAGCCATTCCTCCTTCTCCTATCACTACATGCAACTGTAAAAATTCCATTTCCATCTTTCTTGTGGGCTCCCTGCAGGTACCAAAGGCTGCAATTAGGTCACCCAGAAGCCTTCTCTTCTCCAGGCTGAACAATCCCACTTGTCTCAGTCCTCCCCCACAGGACAGGAGCTGCACCCCTCTGATCACCCTGGTGCCTCCTCTGGACTCTGTCCAACAGCTCCATGTCCTTCCAGTGCTGGGACCCCGGGGTTGGAGGCAGCTCTGCAGGTGGGCTCTCACCAGAGTGGAGCAGAGGGGCAGAATCCCCTCCCTCCCCTGCTGCCCACAGGGCTTTGGATGCAGCCAACACTTTTAATAGGACATAAATGAATGAAATCTTTCTTTCTCAGTTTTTAAAGCAATCTACATAGTGGCTAGAAGTTCCATAATATTCTGCTTCAGCAAGCATTGCCACTCATCTTTGGAACATCAGGATCTGCTGTACACAGTGATAATCTGGTTTATGATAATTCTTTTACAACTGTGTTTCATAATTGATGTCTACAATGAAATCAGTAATATATTTTTCTGCCCTAATACTTTAATGCTAAAAGTTCAGAGTTATTCATTGTTGATTTGTGGTATGGGGTTTTTTTTGTGAAAGATGTGAATTATATTGCAACTGGATATAAGAATATACTTTAAAAGTTATTATTTTGGAATTTGAAATAAGTAGTATGACTGAAACTTCTCATATAACAGAATACCTTCAAAGTTGGTGTATTCATCATGTTCAAATAAAACTAGTAGGTTCTCATCCTCAGCTGCATTTTGGGAGAGCACAGAGGAATTCTTTCACAAGAAACACAAAGGAATTCCTTGACAAGAAAGAATCTTTTTCTTATAAAAAATCTCTTTCTAACATTATCTCTTTCTGTTAGTGTTTCATTCAGAGGGCTAAATGTGCCTTTATGACAGGATTCATGCTGCAGGAAAAGCAGATATCCACTGCTAGTGATACTTCTTGACGTGGGTGATATGATTTGCTACTGCAAACACAGAGAAGAAGTTGTGAGACTGAGTCACCTCTGCTGCAGTTTATTTTACAATTATTTATACATCTTGAACTAGCCCATTTGTTTGCCCAGGGTTGGGCCATTACCATAAATAAACTATTGCACTGTCTGTTAGGACACTGAACAAATATTTTAAAAGCTGTGTTTGTGTTTATTAACAGGTATGGAAAAACAGAGACTGGTTCTTTAGCTGTCGTTGCATGGTGCTTCAAGAGCTTAAACCAGTGATAAATTAGCCAGGGTGTCATTCGGCAAGTCCATAACACCTCTTTCTTTCTAGACTATCCTATCTCTCATTTCTTCTTCCAGAGCTTGGCAGAATCTTTATCTCTGAAAATGCAGAAATCAACTTTTCTTTAATAGCTGCCAAAAGTGTAAATGCAGGAAAAGAAGAGTTAATCAGCACACTGTCCATGACTACTTTATCAAAGCAGAGTCCTCAAAGGGCAGGCTGGCTGTAGTTTTTGCTGCCAAGAAGGTATCTGAGATGTCAGGCATGGCAACTATTTAATGAGCACCAAATTTTCTCATCAGCAGCAGACATGGCATCATGACCCAGAACGGGCTACTGGCCTAATCCTTCAGGGCTTCTCATCTGTGGTCTGCCAGTTCCCTGACTCTGTACTCTTCTGATTTTTATGTCAGAAAAATTTTGAGCTCAATCTTGTCAACACTTGCTAACACTTACAGACATGTTGATTTTACTCCTTTAGTTGGATTCTCTTTTTGAGTGTGTACAAGCAATAAAATATTGTATAAAACATACATTATCTTTTTGCTTGAATAGAAATTACTTTTTTTCACCAGTACTAAAAAACAGTCATTACACATTTCTCCAAAGTCTTCAACAGTGTTTTTTAAACACTATTCTTGCCTCTGTCTTCGGATTTCCCAAGTTATGACTGGTGCTGCTTAATTTCTTCCTTTATATCACTATTGGGTCAGCTAAATATTTTAACCACAAGGAAGTAATTTTCTCCTATTTCAACATTCCATGTCTGCTGACAGAAATCTCTCCAGCTTTCACTTGGCTCAAAACTGGAGGTGGGACTGAATAGTTTTGTTCCAAATTAGTCAGTGCAATTTCACAAGAGTTCTTTGGGCAGCTGCCAGAAGTGGAGAATGTAAATAGGAAAAGATCAATGCCACTGCTTGAAACATTGTTTTAAACTATGTTATTATGTTTGAAACGAGTTTAAAAAAAATCCTGAATATTTAAAGGCAATAAGCCACAGTAAAGTAAATCAATGGAGTATATCAATATATATAAATCTTAATTTATATCGTTTGACTCTCTGGCCAATGGCATCTTCAAAACAGATAAGCTGATTCAAGTTCAAAATAGGAGAAACTTAGTGTGGGTGTATAATTTACATATTTAATGTATTATTTCAGGATGAACTGGAAGTGCTGGACTGTTGCTACATCATTTGTTGGTGAGTTTAAGTTACTTGCACTCTGAGTCCAAAAAACACAGTGCAACTTTGTTTGTTTTACCAAGAATTCATCATTACCAAAGACAAGGCTCTAAATAAACACACTGGAACTCTGAATTTGGCTAAGTTTATGAAATAATTTCTCCTTTAGATCCTAAAGCAGATCAATTAGAGTTCATGGTCAGATCCAATGTGCTTTAAGCATTATGTTTACTTAACAGAATTGAAAGATTGCCTGTAGAAATACTATCTCTGTGGAAGATTCCTGTTCAATTTGATAGTTCCCAGGACAGGCATTATAATGAGACCAGCAATAGCTTTCTCCTCAGTACTCAGGCAATGTATTTATTAAAACACTTTTCTGCTGCTCCGAGGCAAATTAAGCTTGTAAAAAATTTTGTTCAGATGTTTGATATAAACTACTCAGCAAAATATTTTACACTTATTATTGCCATTATTTCATTTGATATTTTGCATCCATCATTGTCATTGTTTCAACTGACAGGTGTTACGTTGCTCTCATAACTTATGACATAACATAAGTTATGTCATAACTTAACTGACATATATTTTGCAAACATATCTGATTTTAGGTTGCCTAGTGGCAAGGGAAACCTTACTTTTTTATGTTGGCATTTGCATTGATGGAAATTAATTCTGTGAGTAGAATAGTGTCCATTCGCAAATGGAATTTCTATGCTCAGTCATATCAGTAGCAAATGAGGAAATAATTTTCAAATATGAAAACAGAAAACATAAATACTAGATGTTATAAAGGTTTCCCAAATTTCACAATCTAGACTCTTCCACCCAGCTGTTATGTTTTCTTACCAATCTTTTAGCAAAATAAGATATTAATGTTTTCATTATGCAATTATTCATTGAGAAGCCTTTACTGCCATCATAAAGTGCTTCTGGTTCCTGGCAGGATTAGAAGACAAGCCGCTTAAGTCACTGGGAGACAGGTTAGTTTTTGAGTAACTGTAAATGATGTGTTGCTAAATTGCTTGCCCTTTAAACAGTATTTCAGTCGAGAACTAGGCTACCATATTCTTGCACTTCATTTTGTTCCTCCAACATCACACTTTTGTATGTCTGCATTGCATGGACAAAACCAAATTCCCTATCTTTTCTATAAAATCCTGTCTACTCCCAAGTTATGCTATCATTCTCGCTTTCATCCAAAACTGCGAGGAAAAGATAATTTATTTATCTTCTGTCCTTATGTTCTTATGTCTATTGGCTGTGGTCATAAGGTCAAAATTGTTGACCATTTTGTGGTCTATCAAATCATCATCTTTATTTGAACAGCTACACTTGATTCTTCTTTTCTTCTCAACGAAATGGAAATTTTTTTTAATAGTTAATATTTTTTAATAGATACCTTGTGTATATTCCTTTTGTCTAAAGAAAAGTAAGTAAGGCATTAGGAAATTTTTCAATCATTATGTGAAGATTCTAAAACAATGCCCATGCAATTTTCTCAGTCCTCACATAATGAAGTGGCAGAATTCAATGACAGAGTAAAAAAAGAGGCTAGAATAGTCTGCTTAAAGAGATACAAGAGAATGCTGCTTGCCTTCCATAAGTTTAGATTTGAGATCTCAGAAGATTGCAAATATCATACCTTAAATATTGGTGAGCTAATAAAAAATGTACCAAGTAAAACACAGTGTAAATACTAGATTTATATTTACAATATTCTTTCTTGGAAACAACAAAAATGGAATTGCTAAGAATACTAATGGTTGAAAAAAGGAATGTTTGTTGTTAACATGTATCTCATTATTTTAGAACTGAAGTGCAAAGTACAGGATACCATATATTTACATATACATTCATATTAATTCTGTTCTTCCTTTCACATGTATGAATTCCTACAAATAGAAGCAGAAGAAAAGGTCCCACAGCTACTGCTAAAATGTACAAAATCCAGGATTATTTTGAAAAGAATAGTAAGGTGAATATTTCAGAATATACACCTTGCAGTATTGTAACAGAAGCTAATTTAATATTTTTTGACTCCCAAGGAAAGAAATACTTTATTTTTTACAGTTAAATAATATTTTTTCAAGATTTAAGACAAAATTAGAACAGAGAATGATCAAGTACAAAATGATGGGCACGTAACTGAAGAAGCTGCAGCTACAATGATCTGTTGTAGGAATCCAGTTCTTAGAGAGAGAAATTCAATAACTGAAGCATGAAGAATCACTCATTCCTTTGGAATGTGGCTATATTATAAAGAAACAGACATTAAAGGCAGGAATAAATTCTAAGTAATACATTTAGACAATGTAAATATAATATTGGAAAGGTCTGTGTACATGGCAGTTTGACCTTCTGCAGAGTTCAGGAATTGATTGTATGCCTTGTTAAGATCAGCATATGGGAGGGTGGTATCAGAAGAAGAAAAACTACCTCTTTCTTTCCCTAGACATCTTTCCCACCTGCCTATCTACTTGAAATCTCCCACTTTATTCATTTGTTGGCAATGTGATGAAGTCAGGCTAGAGATCTCTAGCCGCACATTAATTCTGGTTTCCTGCCTGGGTGCCTTGATCTGTATAAGGAGGTAAAGTCTCATATCACACTTATTTACATCTATCTGTTGGCTATTTGGTAATCATCATGACATTTTCGTGCCCTGCCTAATCTTGGGAGAATATGCTCCTTTTCCAAGAGCACTGACAGAATATTTGTAGGCAGTTACAGCTTCAGTATTCCGCAAGGCTCCGTCTTGTTCTTATCTAATTATAACATTCATTTGTTAAAGGCCATTTGGACAGGCATTTTGATACTCTTGGATGAAAATGTTCTGTGGTGGAACGCATTACAGGCAACCTTGCCCCTGATAAGTCACAGCTGTGCTAATTACCAAAATCAGGCTTGCCCTTAATAGGTCACAGCTATATGCAATAAGGATGAGTGTGAAAAAAGAGTGGGTTAGCCGGGTGGGGAGGACTGACCAAACCGGAGAGGGAGTTGTTGCTGTGAGGGGTCTGCTATAAGGTCAGTTGGTCATTTCCTGCTGTCAGAGTCTACAAGGGAAGCCTACAGTGGGAGTCAGTTGTAGTCAGAGTCTGTGAAGAGTTGGAGTCTGTTGGTTGAGCTGTAAGCAAGAATAAACTGGGACCTTTTTGTGCTGTTGAACGAGAGTGTGTGTTTCCTCTCATTTCTATCTCTAATGCGAGGTCTGCTGCAACAGTGTTCAACTCTGCATCGCTATTGTACCAACTCCATCCCCTCAGCATTGCCTAGCAAAAACTGTCCAGCGTTTGAAGACCTCAGTCCAGAGAGGTATTGAGTAAGTGAGCTGAATCACAGCTGAAGTGGCACTCTCTTTACTGAAGAAGAATGTACAGAAGTTGTTTTTCACGTTTATTTGTAGTTCTTGTCAAATAGAAAAATTATTTGCAGGTAGCTGCCACAGACAGGAATATATGGTGAAAAAGATGCTTTTTGCCTTACTTCAGGAAAAAAATTGCTGAAGTTATCAATGTTATCAATATCGAAGTAGAAATTTTAATTATGCCTGCAATTATATCATTCATGCAATGATACAATACAGATGATACATGCAATGTTCTGCAATACATTATCATGAAAAATTATCTTCTTTTATCATATGATTGTTCACATCTGTTGTTCTGGATTTGTCATTAAGACAGTGTTAGGAACAACCGATGCATTGGCCATTGTTGAACAGTGAAGAGTGACAAGGATTTCTTTTTTCCATTCCGCGCTCCCCTCACTCAATGAGCAGGCTGGGAATGGGCAAGAGGCTGGGAGGGAACACAGCCAGGATAGGTGATGTCAGCTGGCCAGAAGGATATTTAATACATTTTTAATGTCAGGCTCAGCCATGAACACTGGAGGTAGAAGAAAGAAGGGGATGCTTTTGGATTCTGGGGTGTCCATCACTCAGAGTGGCAATGAGCATCAGTCTGCTTGTGGGAGGTGATGAGGGATTGCCATTCTGTCACACCTGTTTCATCTTTCTCTTCTCTTCACCTGTCAAATAATTTTTATCTTGATCCATCAAGTTTTCTTGGTTTTGTTCTTCCTATTCCCTTATGTGTTTCACTAGGCAAGAGGAGGAATGACTGAGTGGCTGTATGGGTGCCTGTCTTCTGACTGAGGTTAAACCACCACATCCAGAAAAAAATAGGGAGATTTTTTGTGAAGTGAAAAGAACAGGTTACATTACATTTCTGGAGCTGCTTTTAGCAGTTAGTCTTTCCTTTTTGCTTTAGATTCAATCTAGATTTCTTTAAGATTCTATGGAAGAAAAAAAGAAAAATCCTTAATAGAAATTTGCTTTGCAGGACAAAATTTATTTAAACATATTTTATCAAAAATTAGTATTTGTTACAAAAACAAAAACAAATTAATCACAATTTCATATTTCTGTCAGAAGAGTTTTGGTAGAAAAATGTAGCTAGTTGTCAATTCACTACTGACTTCATTGGGATTTTTTACTTCATAACTGCTTTTCATTCTATTAACTTTTCCTTTTCATACTATTAATATGGAGTCTATCAGTATGCATATGCTTTAAAGTAAAAAATGAAAAGATGGTTTGAAATGATAGCATAAATAGGAAAAGTTTTTATTAAATTCAATGTTTCTATTATGTACTGGAGTGATCAACTATAGTGCATAATCCATGCCAATTTCATGTGTCTTATTGCTCATTTTATGCTATTGGATATAGGATTTCATAATACTCACAGAAACACTATTTTAGCATTTGATAATAATCACATTCTGCATAATGTACCAAGAATTTTTTTCAGCTATCATTCTACCTTCTAATTGCTTGCTTTTGTCCCACAAGGTACTGTGTGGACCAGGGCTTGAAGGGGATCATTAATGAACATTCTTTACTGTCTTTATTGAGTATAGACTATGTTTGCAAAGTTAGAATGACAAAAAGAACATGGTTGTAAACCGGGAGGTAATGATCTTTTCCTATTGAATATTAACAGATTATGGAGATTGAAGGGATTTACTCTTCCATATGACATCTTATTGTCTGCAGATGCAGAACAAATGTGCTCCACTTTTCTGCTGAGGGAGGTCTTTTTTCTTACAGGAAACAATATCATTGTTCTGGCATAATTGAAAATTCATTGTTTCCTCACTTGTTGTCAGCACACTACTGCCTTATTCCAGGATTTTTATTTTGTTTTGGGTTTTGTTTAGTACAATTCCTTTAGATGTGTGTTACCTTATGCTTAATTTGTAAGTATATCGCACTTAGTAGATACCTGCCATTACTGAAAAACCTCTGAGAAGTTTTCAGGGTATCCTCAGGTTGTTTTTGTACTTAGTGAATATTTGCTATTTTAAATCTAATTTTTCCTCTATGCAACATCCTTTGAATACGAATGACACTAAAGTAAGGCTGATGCATCGATCTTGACACATCAGTTTTCTTTGGCAAAATTTAAAGGTGTTCCCCACACTTAAATTTTTCAGAGGTTATCCAATTTCGTAACCCTGAACCCTGACAAAGCAAACATGAGGAAGTAATGAAACTGGTCTCTTGCAAACATACTTGTAGCACACTGCGAACTTCCTGCACCCTCTACCCCGTTAGCAGTACAGTATCCCATTTACAATTCATAGAGAACAAATTCAGAGATTCTCAGCATCATTAGAGTGGAACCTGGAAGTGAAAAGAAGACTCCATTTGTGGAGGCAAAGAGATCTTAGAGAGTCTCAGCTTGCTCTTGCTAACAAGCAGGTTTAGTAGGTTTAGTTATGAGTAGGAAAGGAAGGAAACTTTGTAAATTTATATATGGAGGTTCCTCTAAATTGAGGGTTCCTTTTTCAGCACCAAAAATACTGGGAAAAAATTGTTCATTCTCAAAGACAATGTCAGGTTTCTTCTAACTTTCTGAAAATACTCTATGCTGTCTTTGGTTTTAATTATATGTAACAGAGCTAGAATCTAGACTTTCTGGTACACAGGATAACTGTGTGAGAATATGGACTAATCTTATATACTGGAAGAAATTTGGAGGAAGAAAAGGGAAGACATTTCATAGCAGCTACAAATCCTGCAGTGCCAATTTTACTGCCTGTGTGTAGGCTGAAACTGGCAGCTGCACAAATGCAGAAAATGAGCCAATCATGTGGGTAAGAGTTTCCTAGGACACCACATGAGATCATAGTGGTTTGCAAAGCTGACCACATGAGTCATGCAATATAATTAAAAAAAAAAACCACCAACAATGCAATATAATTTAAAAAAACCAAACAACAACAAAACAAAAAAGAACACAGGTTCAACAGAAAGAAACAGAAGATTTGAGAAAAATATATGATACTTCCCTTCTATAGTGCAGTAGCAAGGTATTTGGGCATTTACAGGGTATTGCACCGTGCTTTAAGATATATATGGATCACTAAGGATGAGAGAGACAGAGATGTTCAAAGGTCAAGACAGTGTGATCTATGGGGGAAGCTTGAGCAGCTGGAGAAAAAGAAAAAGAAAGGGGGATAAAATTTGTAAAGGCTTTTCTTAAAAGGAAATTGAAAGACTGTTCTACTTGTCCAAGCTGAATAGCACATTTGCTGCAGGGAAGACTTGTGTTAAACAGTGGGATAAATGAGTGAACAATGGTTACTGTAAGGAACCAGAACTGATTTCCTGGTACTGTTGCAGTGTTTCCTTCACTGGAGGTCCTTAGGACTAAGTTAAACAAACCTTAGTTAGCCATATTGAAGGTGTAAATAACATGGCTTTGAGCACAAAATTAGATCAGGTGACATGTTGCTCAAGGTGAGTACAAGACTTTATGGTTCTATGAATGACTAATTTGTAATGAAAAATATTACTTGGAATTAAAAATTAAAGAGTTTTACAAAGAAGCTTCCAGAACAAATAATCTTGACATCTTCATAATTAGACCCTTTTTTTCCTTCAAATACTTGATTCACTGATTATCATTTCATGACTATTTTCAACCCTTTTAGGCATGGGGTTTTTCTTTTCAGCATAGACAAAAGAAGGCAAAACTATCCAGTATGGCTACATATTGGATCCTGTATTTGAAAAACCTATTGACAAATATATTCTTTACTTCCCCATGGTGACTGTAGTACCACAAAGCAGATACTCCAGCTATTAAGTTTTCATTATTCAGTTTTTATTTACAGTTTAGATATTGAGACTAACATGTAAATTTAGAGTAGAATATTCATATTGTAGAAACAAAAGGAACACTGGGTGTTCAGACCCATTTCAGCAATTCATGGTCTATCTGAACCTGCTTGAAAGTTCCTGGTAGCAAGATGGGATAATACAGTATGTTTTGAAGTAGGGACCTGAATAGAAAATTGCCTATTGACATTCTCCTTATTATAACAACATATAACGATTTATGTAGGAAATATTTATGCAGTTCTGAAATAGCCTGAATTAACCATTGTCTGTTTCATGGAATTGTAGATCATATGTTCACACTGTAGTGCTTGTTTTTGCTGAGAAGGAAAACCAAGAAGACCACTAATTTTCACAAAGATGGAGTGGTCCACGAAATTACAGAAAGGAGAGATCTTGTGGCTTATGGAGCCTTGTGAAAGAGATATAAAATGTGTTGATCTTGTCAAGGAAGTACGATCTGGCTAGAGGAAATATGAAAATGTTGTCCCCCCCTTGCCCCTACCATGTACTTTTGGCTGTATCAATGTTTCCATTGATTTTCTTTCGAAAGTTTCTGGTATCAACAGAATGTTGATAGGGCTCAGAGGACCTATATATTACTCCCATCTCACAATATGCCCTCAAGATTTTTTAAAAGAATGAGCATAATGCAGAGCTTGTCTGTTCTACTACAGCTCTGGAATAACAGGGCACAGTTTTAAAGGGGCTAAGATATGATTTGTTATTGAAACTGGATTAAATAAGGACAGACCAGATTAAAAATATGGAAATGGATAGACAAAGAGTGTGACAAGTCTGCCCCCAGAAGGGCCAGGCTTTCTGTACTCCTCTTGCAACTGTCCCATAGGTAATCCTACATATGATATTCTTCCATAAATTTACTTTTGAAAAAAGTCTAGGATAGGGTCTCTAAATCTCACAGTTTCCCAGACACTCCTTAAAAGAAATATACATTATTTGACTACCTACTCTTTTGCTAGGTACCTTATTATTGCAGGAATATGATTAAAATCATAGACAATAAAAGCATCAGGTAGGAATTTTGACAATGTGATGACACAGTGGGACATACATTCCATTTTAAGATGTCTGTGAATCATAGATAGAAGGTCAAGTTCATTGCATACTAGAAATGTTTCAAATCATTTCATGGTGGCAATTAGGTAGCACGGCAAATTGCAGTGGTCAAACCATGCCATAGATGAGATGGCCAAACTGACATGAAGCTTTCTGAGGAAAAACATTATCAGGTTCATTCTGATATGAAACTGGAAGTCAAAGAGCGCTAGAAATTCCAGTTAAGAACAAAGACAAGTAGTTCTAGTGAGTATTGAATGCATGACTTTGCAAGCTTTGTGTTATAACAGTGATGCCAGCACCAAACAGAGCCTTTCCATAATTTTTCTTTTAACTTAAAATTTTCAAAGACAAAATATAGTTTCATAAAATTAATAATTTTCTTTATATTTCCTGGTTTGATTTGTTCATAATATGTATTACAAACTGTTCTTTTTTAGAAGATTTCTTAAATTGTGGTTTTAAAGTAACATTTTTCAACTGTAGAACTGAGTTAGACTTTGAGCTGTAACAAAATGGCATGCACATAATGATAGAGAAAAGGCCAAAAAAGGAGATGCGCAAAAAAATGGGGTGCAGAATTATAGAAGACGTGACAAAGGCTGTGGGTTGATTGTTTTTGCATTTTCTTTATGTGCCACAAGATGGCATCAATTAGTTTTTAAAGGACAGACTCTCTGCTAAAGATTTAGTTTTGTAGTCCACAGGTTTGGGAAAAGCATTAAAAGGAAGAAATTGTACATTTTTTCCTAATAAAATGCAAAAGCTTTAAAAATACATTCTATATTTACCAATGTAATGGGAAGAAAATTCTTAGTTAAGTAAAATATTTGGAGAGCTCAGTATGTAAACTGATTCTAAAAAGATGAGCAGAGGAACCTGATGCTGAAATTTGTCACACTTATACTGATTCCATAACAGGTATTGCCCTAGCAGATAAGTTACTGCATATGGGTAAACATTTGAAGGAAAATGTGGAGCAGAAGGTATTGTCATAACATGCCATCCTGCTCCAAAGAAAGCTCATCACAGTTTTCAAAAAGAGGCTTCAACTAAGGAGCTTGAATTTGGTTCCAGATTTTCTCAAGCTGTGTTTGGACTCTGAATTTTGTATTTAAAAAGTTTCTCTGGTTTATCTTCACTGTATTTTTCCTTCACAATTTCTTTAAATTGGTATTTCTTAGGCTCTCAAAGACCAGTACCAGGAGATACAAAGGAAATATTTTGAAAGTAGTATCTGTGACAAAGTTAATTTCTCTGAAGGGTATACTAGGAAAGCAGGAATCGTGCTGTAACCATATAAGAAATAGCAAGGAAACAGTTAAAAGCTGGGAAGAAGGAAGTAAATGCAAACAAAGAAAGGAGAAGTCTTGGAGTAACAGAAACTATTTCAGTTGATTTAAATAATTGTATTGGTATTTCAGAGTTTATCCAGACCTTGAGACTTGAGATTTCCCTCTCCTAACACCCAAATTGTGTTTTCCAAACTGTTACAAAATGTTGCCAGGAACTGACCATCCATGGCAGGTTTTTACTCAGCCTACAAAGATATAACAGAGAAAGAGAAACTATAATCTGTAACTGAGAAGTAAGATGCAGAATCATTACTCCCAGTCTAAAAGGGAAGCCCTCTAGAAATATCTTGATAAACTTAAAGGAGCATATTTTTGGGAGGTGGGAAGGAGTGTTATTGTTAAGAATGAAAGCAGACATCCGATGACTGTTTTCAGAACAGTGTATGCCATCTCATTAATATCCTTTACAATTGCTAGAGCTTTTACAATGACATAATATTGGGATGCTCTGCTTCTCTTCTCCTTATCTATGTGGGACAGTGACTGGCTTTTTCATCCTGTCAACTGCATTAATGAGGACTGAGCATATCTCATATGATAGCCAGTGTTTCTTTGGTGGTGCAGAACTGAAAGTAGTTCTTGGACTGTCACCAAGTATCTGAGAGTTCTTAATTGTCTTATGTCTTCTTAGACAAAACTAGGAATTACCAAGAAGTGCACCATGCTCCTTATTGATGTTTTCATTGTTTACAGGTAAAATTTTCCAGTTTTATTATCATCATCATTGTTGTCATTGTAATTGCTATGGTTATTGTTGTTATTGCTAAAATTATTCCATGCCTTTGTTTAACCTCAGGTTAAGCCTAAGACACCATTAATGACTCCAAGCTGGCTCCAGTTTGAGAAGCCTGTAGTTCTAAAATCCAGCACCATCCCTTGCATTGGATATTACAGATTAAACACAGGAGAGACTTCAAATAACAGATCTATCTGCTGCACAATATCCCAGCAGAAGCCCTCAAAAGCAGTATCCTGCATAAGAGGATAAAATAGCTCATGCTGTAAAAAGGGAATATTTATGGCTGATTCTTTGGATATCTACTGAGGGAAGAAAGGCTCAGCATGAGAAGCAGGAGAAAAGAACAAAACCCAGGAGACTGACAGAAGATTCAGAAGGCTTCTGACGCCAGTGACTAACATAACTGTCATTTTCAGATGAACTAATGGACGTATCTTCTATATTTAGACAACATTATATACTAAATGACAACACACTTATTAAGAGATACTTACAAGTATCTCTGCATGAGTAAGCAAATTTGTCTCTTACAATTTTTTGTATCTTTACAAACATATAACTACAGCATTTCACCACTAAAATTTATGTTTCTTTCAGGAAGTGACAAGGCATTCTAAGTGAGAATCAGAGATAGAACAAGAGATAAAAATTGATGGCTGATGATGTCCTGGATTCTTCTGGGAGAGAGTTAATTTCTTTTTAGTAGCTGTTGTTTTGGATTCAGTATGAGAATAATGTTAATTACCCACTGATGTTTTGGCTGTTGCTAAGTAGTGCTTAAGGGCTTGTCAGCATCTCATTCTGTGCCAGTGAGGAGCTGCACATGAAGCCAGAAGGGAGAACAGCCAGGACAGGTGACCTGAACTGGCCAAAGGGATATTCCAATCATAGAATGTCATGCCCAGTATACAAAATGGGAGAGTTACCCAGAAGGGGGGTCATGTAAGGACTTAAAGAGCGCAGTTCCCTGTCTCAAAAGGCCACGGAAAGAACTTCCCATAAAATAAGCCACTGCAGCAGGAACTTAAGGAATTTGCAAGAGGAAGGTGCTAATTCCAAGCCTGGCAGAGGTGAGGTCTGGTTAGCATATCCTAGTTAATTCATCCAGACAAATATTCTCACGCTGGGAAGCTGTGGGAAAGGAAGCAACTGATATGGCCCCAAGTTGTGGGAACAGCATGTCCCACTACCCTGTGGATTCCCAGAACATGCACTGTATAAAGAACAACTCTGGCATCCCCAACACCAAAAAGCCTGGGGTGAAAAGGGACCAACAGGACACAGCTGGGTCCATGGGTGGTGATTATTTTTTGCTGATCTGTCTCTCCCTTCCCTTCACCAGGGTTGTTTTTTTTTTTTTCTGTTTTTTTCCATCTCTCTACCTTAAATTTACTGTTAATTAAGTCTGTATCATTGACTCCAGGACATCGTCTCCTTTGCGCCTTAATTCAGGCAGAGGCATCTTTCACTAATCCATTCATAACACACTGATGGAGATTCAAAGATGGGCTGGATATCAGTTTCCAGCTGATGTACAATTGTATTGTGCATTGCTTGTTTCTTTTTTTATTATCATTACTCTTGTATTTTACTTTATGTCAATTTTTAAACCCTTCTTATCTCAATTTTCTTCCCCGTTCCACTGTGTGCTGCTTAGCTGCCAGCTGGGCTTAAACCACAACAGACATTTATACGTAATTTTTGAATGGAAAACATCTCCTTCAGCTGTGCATATATCCTGAAAGAATTCAGTGTTAAAGATTGTGTAAATGGTTTTTCTGTTTGGAAATATTTTTTGTTGATCTTGAATGGTAACACTATCATAATTTTGGAACTATCATAATATTTAGAATAAGTAAGATCATTTACATTACAAATCATGACTATTTTTGACTAGTGGGTCAGAACAAATTATATAGTTACTTAGGTCATGTGATCACCCATACCACCAAATCTGCAATAAATGTTGTGTTAGCTGTTTTGTTTAACATGACAAGAACGTAACAGTCAGTTTCAGTCCCAGTGGAAACAGGAAAGCTATTTGTATCTTTTAACCAGATACTTGCTCTGTATCGGTGAATGAGATTGAGAGATTGGTATTCTGGCAAAATATACTGTACTACCCAAAGTAATATGAAAATGAGAAACCAGCAAAAGACATAGTCATTCTATTTGGATAGCAAATTCAGTTCCTCTCAGTTGGATTTTGGTTTTGGGCTTGTGAAGTTGGCAAAAGTATTTTCAATGCTTTGGGTAAAACAAGGATTGGATCCACCATGATGGTGAAGTATGACACAGATAGTAGTTTTGAATTACAGGATCACTCGTGCAGTTCAGCTTGAAGATAGGACAGACACAACACTTACCTTTGGAGTACATGCACTATTTTAATTAAGGATAATGCAATTATTATACATTCCTGTCCCAGGATAACAGTCTTCTCCTGCTGGATGAAAGCCAAGAAAGCCAAATAGTTAATGAACATAAACACTAAGATGCAAGTGCTTCCAAAGAGTGGGCATTTGTGCTAGGGATATGATTTCATTTTAATTGCTTCTGTCAAAGAAGGTAGTTATAAAATGAAATAAATCATTAAACTTGGGTACATCGCAGTGACAATTTTTTACTGCTAACCAGACTATGCCTACAGGAAACCCCTCCATATAGTATTTGCTGCAAAGAGAGGCTTCTCTACTCAAAGTAGCAGTAAAAGCTTATGACACTTGACGTGAAGATATCCTGAATGCTGTCTTTCTTTGCCAAAGATGTTGTCATTTTCCTAGTGTTATCAGCTCTGATCTACACCTTTGCAGCATAGCTGCATACAGATTCTCCCCATCTGCTTTAACTATTTCAAATTATTCACGTGCATCTGCTTTATTATTTATGTAGGGCTAATGCTTAAGAGATTTCTATGTAAATATGGACTCAATTGTGTTACAGATACATCCTGGTAAGATTCCCGAATCTGTTCTCTATGGAATTTAAAAGTTTGCCAAGTATTTGTGTTTCCATATGATTTACAGCTATTTGTGATTACAATGTCTCTATTGAAATACATATCTTCATTTTATACATAGACAAGCCTGGTATTCAAGAATCTGAGTGTTAGTTATAGATAATATTGCTAAATTGTCTTGTCTGAATAATAAAGTTTTACAACTGCCATAAAAGAAAGCAATAGAGAAGAAAACAAATAGCTCTTCACAGGCATACAAAGAACTGGGGCAAAGAAGACAGATATAATTTGGTCTGCTGATTTGTTCCTACCAATCACATTTTTCTCCTATAGTATATGAATAAAAAATAAGTATCTACCTCTCTTAGGCTTTCTACAAAAATCACTGAGTCTTCATATTTTCTGTAAATGTCAGTGACAATAGCCTGGCATTAAACAATGCTTTAAAAAGACTGAAACAGAAAGGCTTTAATGTGGCTGTAAGGGAAACGCTGCTGCACTGGGAAAAATTTCCTGAGCAGAGGGTTTGCAAGACTGTGGAACCATCTCCCTATGGAAATGATGTTGCATTATTCATCTTAGTGCTGCCAATTAAACGGAAGAGATCTCTGATAAAAATAGCTATGTGAAGCTAACTTTTTGGGAAAAGTTCTGGTCATTTGGTTATGAATTCAGTGTGAGTTCTGCAGTATGTGGTGGGCCCAGGTTCACATCTTAGGTACATAAGACTTATCATCACAATTTTAAGTGTGAACAATAGATCATACAAACTGAAAATGAGACTTTCCTGGTTTTTACCCATTTCCATTGTATTAACTGTTCCTACTGCCAGAAATCCATGTGTAACGTGAGTGAAGTTTCATTTTGAAATTTTTAGTTCAAATAAACTGATACTTACTAATGCAGGTCATTCAGTTTGAAAGTACTGAAACTGTTTCTAATAATTAATAAGTTCTAATTGATTTCTAATAATTCAAAATAATTTTGCAGCCTTCTTCTTCTAGAAGTCTTATAAATTTAGTAAATTTCAGTATTTGGAAGGGAAAAACCAAATAACTGGAGGTAATATTTTCCCTTCTTATTAATGATCACTTTAAAAGACACAAGCAAGATTTCCAGAAATGTAGTAGCCTTGATTTTTCACTTGCATTCTGACCTTTTCCATCATACTGACAGTACAAAAGCCCTTTAAAATGGAAATAACCCAGTGGTTCAAGAGGTTCTTGATGTACATGAAAATCAGATGCAGTGAGTAGAAAGAATGCTGAAGAAAATTCACCCTGTAGTGAAGAAAGTAAAATGCATTCTCCAGAAATAAATGCTAATTTCATAGGGTAGAGAAAGTTCAAACAAGACCCTCAACCTCAGTGCACAGGAAGTCAAACATGAACACAGAAAAGATATTGCTGCACATGTTACTCTAAAACAAACAAGGAGTCCCCTGCTTCCTGCCCACATCTGTTGCTTTTACAGCTGCAGACCTCCTTTTTTTTTGGGGGGGAGGGGGNTGGTTTTGATTTTGGGTTTTTGGTTGGTTGGTTTTTGTTGTGGTGTTTCCTTGTTTGGGTTTTTGTTTTGTTTTGATCCATACTTTATATGGTTATTTTTTTCATTTCATAAATGAAAATATTGTTCTGAATCATGTCTGAAAGAACTTGGACTACTATTCTAGGAGTATTCAACTCACTGAGGCATTAAATGCATTCCTGCTCACATAATTGTAGCATACCAGACAAACTAACCCGGGAAACTCATAGTAAATTCAAGATGACACTTCTTTTTTTTTTTCCATGAAAAGTCAGACCATAAAGCAAGTGTTATCATTTCTCTCTGTGTTATCATTTCTCTCTGTGTTCACTGATTTTTGGGGTAAAAATGCAGTTCAGGATTAAGAAGAATGTATCATGAACTTTGTCAAGAGACTAAAGATTAATCAGCAACTGTCCAAGAAAGATCAGTGTGAAAACGAACAGAAATTTCAAGAATTTCTTGAGGAACTGTTATAAGCAGGCAAACTATTTTATTTGTTGAAAATAAATTTGATGTCTTACATCTGAATTTGAATTGTCTTTTCAGTTTAGTTGATATGCTTCAAATATCAGAAGGAAGCAATATTAGGTAGTAATTAAAATATTTTCAATGACTGTTGGAGAAACTAGGAATACTACAAAACTCAGTAATCTTGACCTAAGGCAAAACCATCAGTATTTATTATCATGCTTGGTTTGTTTTGATTTTTTTTGTTCTTTTGTAAGAGCCTGAAAATATAACATCAACCACTATAAAGTGTCTGGAAACAGACAAAAAAGCCTCGCTGAACCATGTTTTGGCAAATCTTGGCTTTTCAGATAAGTCAAAATTGTTAGGGGAAGTTTGATTTCTGCTATGTGATTTAGCTGCCTACATTCAAATATACATATGGCTGGGGGAAAGTTTATCAAGGGTAATAGCAAAAACACTCAGAATGATTTGTTTGGGAAATTTTACCAGCCATTTAAAAAAGTAAACCTACAATATTTCCCTAAAAATAGCATTCTGTACTTCTGGAGAAGCCTTGGACTCTGCTCTCTGCTTGTGAAAAGAAATTATAGAAAGAATTCTTCTGGAGGCATATGCTATGCATTTTCTAACAGGCAACAGATTTTATTACTAATTTGTTTTTATTGTCTCCTTGGTGAAGTTAAGCATGCAATAAGCTACACACTATTTGCCAGGAGTTACATAAATCATCCTTGCTCTTGAAAAGGAAATTTGGGTGTATGAAAACAGTAATTTAGTTAAATAAGATCTGTAATAAAAGGAGTGTTTCAGTATTACAATTTCCTGTCTTATAGAAATACCACCTTTACATACACTTGTAACAGAAAGATAACTTAAGGTTAAAAAGCAGTTTAAAGAAAAATACCAGCTTAATCACCTGAAAGTTCCCTAATCAGACAGGTGCTTTAAAAAGTAATGCAACATAATATAAAATATTGGATTGTATGGTGTTTTGAGAGAGCCTGTAAATCCCTACTACCAGACCTGTTTGACGCTAAAGAACTGGTTCTTTGACCCAGGAAAGGAGAGACCAGACAAACTGAGTTCATCAACTGAGCAACCGGGTATCAGCGGTGAACTTGAAAATAAAGCTCTGTGCTTTGCAATACATTTATTGATGTGATACTGAGATCCACATTTGTGTAAGAACACACCTTTGTGATTCTATATCTTTATTGTGATCTCTGTGATACTTACTGCTCACTGAACTGGGAAGAAAACCTCTCTCAGTAACTCAGGAATGAGAATATTGTATTTCACTTCCAGTTTGAATCAAGCACACTACAAATGAAGTCAGTTATAAGACTGTAATTGTCCCATCAGCGACAGATGAGAGTAGTGACCTGAGTCTTTCTCCTTTCAAGCTCATTACAGAAGATTTAACACAGTGAATGACAGCATACTCATTAAGAAACAGAGGTGTTCGGAAGATTTAATCCAAATGAGGAGAGTTTGCAGCCATTAAGATTTTTGTAGGAAATGCAGCAACCCAAATCCCCAGAGGAGCCGTATATTGGGATTTGCACTCTCTGCTGGGTTATTAATGAATGTATGAGGCTGGTGCAAATGAGTCATGCAGAGCTGCAGCAGATTTCTGTTTTCTTAAATGTGTCATTACAGTATGTGTCAATATGGCAATGTTACAATTGCTAGGCACATAGAGACACAGCTAGACATTAACATCTGAATTTCAGCAGCAATTTTTAAAGCCCTAAATGTTAATCAGTGTTTTCCACACAGAAATTAAATAGAATGTGAACAAGATATTTTATTGCAGTGTAAAATGTTTCATTATATAAAACACAATATCCAGAAGATGATTGTTCAAACAGAACAATGTCCTTACTTTAAAATCTCCAGAATAAAAAATTAAAAATTATGTTTTGATTACCTACAAAACATTCACTTTACTCACACTGAATCTTCTTTGAGATGCTTACATTTTCAGAAAGGATGGCATTTTTTTCACACTGTTTACAAAATCATTAAATAACCTTTTCAACATAAAATGAAACTGAAACACAACTCTTTCAAAGAACTGTCTCAGCATTAGTCCTTTGAGAAGCGGACTGCACGGTAGAAAACATAAGCAATGAAACATGTAACACCTACCTGTATCAGGAAGGTTAAACCACAGAATTTTCTTAAAATGTCAGTGTCATGCAAAACAGCAATTGAGAGTCTGCTGCACTGAGGAACTCTACACGATACTATAAATCAAGAGCTTTTTTTTTTTTTTAATGTAGAGGATAGATTAGGCTATGACTGGCTTTACAAATATCAAGAGGAAAAAATAATTTTGTTATGCCTGCTTGAACAATATTCTGTCTCACGACATTTAATCCTCTTTAGAACCATGAGAATCCCAAAGGATCAAGACATGACTCTCTCCAATTCTTTTTTATATATGCATTGTACAGATTTTTCTGATAGAGCACATTAGGATAAAATTAAGCATAAAACATTAGTTAGCAGTTTTTGTAGAAGCATGACAGTACTGTGAAAAGAATCAGGAAATTAGAGGAAATCCTAAACACTAAAAATTTACTTGTCAGTTCAGTGCACATATTTTAGAGCAATGGAACTGTAACTGAAAACACAAGAATTCAAATGAAAAGAATGGTTAAAATGTGTCAGTCTTAATATTTGAAAAGTATGGTTCCACAAGAAGTGGAGGAAAAAATTTTCCATACATACATTTATTAATAAAGATCAATTTATTGAATACTGCAAGTAAAACTAATAATCACCTGAGAATTATTGCATTTTTAATTCTTTTCCCAGTATAGCTATTTTTTACCACAATAAATCTAGCAAAAAGAAAGATACTATGACTTTAAATTAATTTATGTTGAGCACAGTGGGTACCAGAGTCAATTCATGTTGCCATGACAACAGACACTTAAAATTTAAACATCCAGTGACAGGCTGAATTCCCTGTAAAGAAGCTACTCTGCATTAAAATGATATACTAGTGAAACATTAAACAGATCTACATACAACCTATTTATATTAAGTAGACAGCTTGATTATAGCTTTTAAAGAATATAACTATTTGGACACTAAGTTTATTATTTCTATTTTAATTTCTCTGAGATTTAAAGGGCAATCTGAAGACCAGTAAGTTAAAAGATGAAGTAGCCAGTTATGAGGGACTCGAAAGAAGCTACCATTTTTTTTTTGGAAATGCAATTTCATTATCTGCCTATCATATATATTTGATTAAATTGCCAAATATATCATCCCACACACAAAATTAAGCCTGTAGGTTGTTCTTTGCATATTCATTACAAGAAGGCATTTGAAAACCTCGTAATGCATAAATATTTCTCAGAAAGTTCTTTAACAACTTACAGAATTACTGAATTTGAGAATGAATATGTTGTGTTTTCACTCAGCAGTTTTTATATAAACTAGCCTTATGTATTCTAAATGCAGAAGAATTTGTTGAACTTGGGCAGAAAGTTTCAAGTCATAGGCATAAATCAAGTGGAGGGAAAAGCATTTTATTGTCTACCAGTCAGACTGTCCAATAAAAGGATACACAAGGTGTAGACAAGAAGTGAAACTACCACAATTTATACTGTGAAAAATCACCAATTTAACCCTACATGGAGCAGAAGACACTGCTTTAGCTCTGGTGGGCAGAATTCCTCCCACAACACACCTTTAATGGCTGTCCTTTACAAGAATCACATTCTGAAAAAGCTGTATTAGTTTTTGAAAAAGAACTAATTGGCAATAATTCTAAGCTAAGAGGATTTAATTAACTTTTCCTGCTTCATGGTGTATTTAATTTATACATTAAAGACATGAACACATTGCCAAGATTTATGTCTAATTTTAATTTCTGTCTTAGTATTCCTCAAATTCCTCTCTTTAGCTCCTGACGCTGCTCAGTCTTCTACCATCTGTGAAAGTGCACAGGAAGTTCAGACTACTGAAAAATCCATCCTGCAGAATTCCAAACATTTACAAAAATAATGATATCATCTTTTTCAATGTCAGCTTGTTAATACATTCACAAATGGACCCCTTGCACCATAGTCATTGCTGAGACTCAACATCTGGATAAACACTGGCACTCACTGTTGACCTCCAGTGCACTACCAGACTCTGCTACCTCCTTCCACCCATCCATCCCCTCTCCTCAGGGTTTGTCCATTTGTGCTCATGACAGCTCTGATATAGCACAGCTGTGCTCCCAAGTTGCTGGGAGCAGAGCTGCAGAGCAGGAACTGTGGGAAGCCCCATGGGACACTGTCCCTGCTTCGCCGGGAACTGCATCATAAAGTCTCTGGCTTGAGCTATCATGCAGGTAACCCTGCTTTCTTGCACCTGGTCATGCATGTCCCTGCACCCAGCTGTCACCCACCCTGGACCTGCCTTATTTTTCTTGTGTAGTGGTCCTGCTGGGTGGACCTGGCTGCTGTCACTGCTCCCTGTTGTCCCCTGTCCCCCAACGCTGTGGGGCTGCATCCTGTCTTCCTGCCTGCTCCACTGCCACCCCTAGATCCCTCCTGGTACTTCCTCATATCTTGCTTGCTGAACTGCTGAGCGGAGTTTTTAGTGTGAAAGTTCCTTGCCTTGTTTAAAGCAGGAAATACTATTGTTTATTTACACAGGATTTTGTAGCAACATGAGGAAGAACTGAAACATGAACAAAACCATGGCACAGTAACTAGCTCCAGTTATCCAGCTGCACCATGTACATGCTAGGATGTGCCTAGCCCAGGTGACTTCCTAATGCCCACGAAGAGTTCCAGGTGCAGTGCCCAGCTACACCACACCTCCACAATGACAAGCCCAGAACAACCTGCTTTCCCAGCTGTAATGGAGATTTGGAGCTCGCAACTTCCTTCACTGATCAGTCAAATTTTTGTTTATCTTCTTCCCTGCACAATGTGGAGAACATTTTTGAGGCAAGGCCTTATCTGTTACCTTACCATGCTACTGTTGATACAATATGATGGGGATTTTTCACTAATTACTCCCCACTTATACATTCAGGATGAGTGACTAACTGATTGCCTCTTTTCAGGGCTTTCAGTGGACAGTGCTTAAAGAGAGCTTCTCACATGGAGAAGCATTATGTGTTTGTGGTGACCTTTTGTGAATGCATTGAAAAGATGAGAAAATGGGAACATTTCACCAGGAAACAGGGCAGCTCTGGGCAGAAGCCAAAAGTAAAGCAGCAAATTGCCTGGAGTAGGAAAACATCTGGCATTCTTCAGCGCTCCTGCTGAAGGGGAGATCAAGACTAGTAGAGTACCCGTGGGGATATGAGAGGGAAAGCAGAGCATCCCTTCACAGAAACAGATGATCTAATTGTATTCTAGAAAGTAGACCGGGAACAGTAGTGAAAATGACCTCCATTTTCCACCATTCTATCCACCAATTCCTTCTCCTTCGTGTTCAGTCTTCCTTCCATGACAACTGTAGGTGAGCTCTGTCCACTCTGACCCATCTCCAGAAATGAAATGCTGTCTTTGGCACCACTGAGAAGCCTCCAGAAGACAAGGACACATCTCCATCATCTCTAACATGCTGCAGAGAGGGAATAGACAGCACAGAATATTCCAGTTTAATCTCACCAAACAACAGTCCTGTTTCTCACAAAAAAGAAAGATTAAATCGTACAAGCCATTGGTTTATCTGTTTTGCCCAGGGCACAGATGAGTGGCTCTGTTGGAGTTGAGTAGCCCAAGCTGTCCCTCAGCCCTGGTTGGGAGCAAAGGGTGCCATGGGCAGCCCCAACCCTGGGCACTGGGCACCCCCAGGAATGGGGACACCTGTGGTGAGGTTCAGCTTAGTGAGGTGCACGGACCCCAGGGCAGGGCTGTGGGAGCCAGACAAGGTCCTTGCTGTGGCACTGCAGGGGCAGAGGCTGTCAGTCCTGAGACTTAGATGGGGTTCTGGGCTGAGGACAGGTGACAAGAACCTCAGGAGGGCCAGGCAGGGGTAGTCAGGGCTTTCAATGCCCATGGTGATGCCTTACGTTTTTAGCTTTTATATTTTTCAGATCCTCTATTGCACTAGTGTATAACTCTGAACTCTATATAGAGTATTAGTAAGCTTCTTTCACATTTTTGGCCTGAGAACCAAGGACACCTTCTGCCTCAGGCCCCATTAAGAATAAACAAAAGTGAATTGGGTGGAAAGCAAACCAGGGGAACATGACTTCATTACCTGAAGCTATAATTGGACAATTAACCTCTCATATGCAAAGAGACCAATATGTATGCCTGTGAAACTCGTGACCATCTTGTCCTTCTTGGGTGTAGCCTCTGCAAGGCTTTTGCACTGCCCAAGGTGTACCTATTGAAGACCTTTAATAAATATGTACTTTTTTCTTTTAACCCTGTCTAATCTCTCTCCTAGGTATCAATGGCATAAGTGACTCATACAGGCTGTCATTCCAGAGGAAAATGTTTAGCCACTAAACATTGCTGTTGCCTTCTTGTGAGGAAAAGCAAGGCTGTTCAATAAATTTTACATCAATTTTTGCTTATATTTAAATATAATTGTTTTTTCATTACCCTTCCAAATATTCTTGAATAAAATTTGTATCATTCAAGTTATAATGTCCTCAACAAAAATATCCTGCTGCTTGTTCTCTAGAGATATAACAGCTGACAAATATGAAGTTTAGTTTTCATATAGGTCATGACTGAAATTTCCTTCAGGGTTTACTGTACCAAAAATCTAGTGTGCCAATACTTTCTATTTTTCAATTACACTACAAACATTGCTATATAACTTTCTTAATAGTGTAGTGGATTCAGTTTTCTCTAGCAAGCTCACACTTTTCTATGTCTTAAAAAAAATTTGCAAAGTCAATAAATTAACATAGAAATTCTTCTTTTACTTTCCGATTATGAATAAGACTGTCTTTTGCTATGAGAGTAACTTATGACATGAAGTATTTCATAATGACATTAGATGGCACACCAAGAACAGCAGGGATGAGTTTTAATTAAGATAAAGGGATGAGCTGAGTAATGTGGTAATAAAAATTGCATCTCAGAAACAAAACATCCAAACATCCATCAGGCGTTCTTGCTGTATATTTTCAAGGCTTATTTGGGAACAGTAAAACAAATAAATCTACTCTTACGGTAAGTTCATTAACTTCTAAGACTTTAAGAGATTTTGGGGTCCTTCTGGTTGTTTTAATCACCAAATTTTTGGACTACTTCCTGTTCCAATTCTTCTGGAACTGCTGAGTAAACCACAAAGCTTATATTGATACAGTTGGGAAGTGGGGGGTGGAGCAGTGGTGGTGTTATACATTTAAGATTCTTCAGCATAAAATAGGCCAAGCACACAAAGTCAAGTCATTATAAAATTAGCTCAATTACTTTTAAGTGGAATGCATTTTTTTCTTCTGACATCCTAAGAGTTTCATATTTTCTGCTGTATAACAAAGAAACCAATCCTTGGGATGACTAGGAGATGAAACAGCTTCAGTGATTCATCCTAGCTCAAGAATGAGCATGTACAAACATAATAAAAAGAAGTATTTACTCAGTACAGATTTGGAGATCTACTTTACAGCAACAGAAGTATACCACTCAAGGCAGGCCTGCATCAAATAATAATAGCACTGTCTATATTTTTCCCTTTCCTATGACTGAGAATAATGTGCATTATTTATGAATTGCTTTTTCTCTACAGAAATGCAGCCACTTCAGGGACATACCTGTAATTGAAATGTCTCTTGCAGCATTTTGAAAAGCTAAAGCATTTTCAGTGGAATGAAAAGCAAATAGTGAAAAAGATTGCAATAGCTTTAGAACACATAAAGATACTTTGATTTTTTTTTTTAATAGATGGCATGTTTTTCTGAAAGTGATGCATTTTCTCAAAATCAAATGTAAAATACAATAAGGAAGATTTTTGAGAAACAACTCAATTTTTATAGACAATCAAAGATGACATTTATTTTACAGTTTTGCTTGAATTGATCCTGGAAATACTGCAGACATCTATAGAAGAATCTGAGACAGAATTCTGAAAATCTTCTATTAAGATATGGAAGATGGCATCAAAAATTCACTTTCAAATTTTGTGATCCTTGTACTAAAATACCTCATCATCAGAGACTACCTTTGTAGTCATGTCTTAGACTCTGTACAGCACTGTACTTTTACCCATGACTAAGAACAAATGCCTAAGATAATAGCATTTCTTAATAATCCACAAACTTGCAGTTAACACAGCAATGATACTCCCTCCCCCGCTTTTCCTAAGTCTTTATCCACTGCATCTGATGCACTCCCAGTGCTTGCAGCTGGCACATTTATTTTTCTAGGAGATTTTAAAAACCAGCTAGTGGCATAGACTGTTGTCACAGAATAATTCAAGATACTTCTGAGCAGTGTTTGTTGGATGTCAAGATGCTGATGTCTAAGTGCAGAGACTGATGGCATTACAATATTCAACTGAATTTTTGGATCACTAAGGTAAAGCATGCATATCATTAGTGAAATGGTGAATGAGCATTTAATATAGGGAACCATGCAGAACTCAATGGCCATACTGTTGATCTAAGCTTCCAAAATAACAAGAACATGTTACAAGAACTTTGTAATATGTCCTTGCCATTTTGGAAGCTTGCCTCTTTGTGAAAATTTAAGACCCCTTCTGATTTTCTGAATTGTATTTCTCTTCTACTATAAATATTGATAGGGTGCTAAGCCTGAAATAAATGGCATGAACAGATCACCAGACATTGAGTAAGCAGTGCTGGCTGAATCTCATAGAATTCCCGACTTGTCCAATAGGCATGTTCACCCACTGTGTTCCTCTACTTAGGCATGCATGTATGTACAACAGAGCAGGCAGAAAAACAGTGTCCAACAAAGTAAGCTACACCACATCTATTACTTTATCACAGCATGGCAGCATTTCAGGTACAGATCTTGAAGATCTCTGCTACAGTGACTTAGCACTATAAATCCCACTGGCACAACAAGTTTGTCAATTTAATTAGTTTATATGGAGCTAAAGGAGTTCCAGAGGAAGGAGTTTGGGCTGATACACTAGAGAAGTATACTATACACTAGATAAGTATACTTAATAGAGCCCAAAGTGTGTTTTGATAGTGGGGACATCACAAGCATATTTAAAAGGCATTAAGGCTTCTATCATTTAAGTTAATATGAGATGGTACCATAATAGGCTTAAGGTTTTTATAGAGTGGGCAGGGTCTGTGTTTTAGAGACATAGTGAAGAATTCGGTTCATGAGGTAGAAAATACTGTATCCAAGTTTTGCATGTGCAAGAGTGAGTGAATTAAACAGAACTGAGACTAGAAGTCTTCCAAAATCACTGTCAATTTATTGGCCAACTTTAATACCAACTTTATCATCTGGATTTTTTTTGATTTTTATTTGTCAAAATAGAAGGAAACACTAGCTGAAGTTACCCTCAGCATGTCATGAGTAATGGCAATGAAGCAGTTTGGAGCTGTCCACATGATAACTTGTCAAAAGAAGAATGAAGTAGAAAACCAGGTCTAGAATGCCAATTTTTCATTTTTCTTCCACAAAGAGGGGGGGAAAACGGTAAAGGCAGTTCTCCTAGCTAAGGAAATTTTTTTAAAATAGCTTACCCAGAAGAAGGCTTGAAGTTGAAAACAAACTGCAACCACTATGGAAGCCTTTAGCAAGTTGTACGTATTAATACTAGTTTGGATAGATGTCTAGAAGCTTCAGCTACAACTAAACATCAGAATCAAAATCCCACTGGTAGGTTTAGATCTTTCCAGATACAGAATGACAATGCTGAGTCTTAAAACAGAAATGTGGTGGCAAAGATAAATACAAGCATAGAAGTCTCAAAGACTTTTTTTCCAAATTAGACATTCCAGTGATACCCCACAATGTATATCATCCTTGTATTGATGAACTACCTCTCCAGGCTGCAAGATAATTCACTTTCCATACTGTATTATCAACAAGAAGCTGAGGTGTTCAGAGTTGGGTGTGAATAAGGCCAGATTGTGTTCAGGTTCATATTCAGAGACATAAATCTGATGAGAGCTTCTCAGAAGGAATCAATTAAAAATTACATCCATTTGGAATAAGGAAACCTCACAATATCTGCTGCCAGTTCTGCTGCATTGTATTCCTGCACTCAGAACAGCACTGAGATTAAAGCTCATGGACAGAACTTTGGCTCCAGCTCAGCAAAAGACACCAAGAACATACTTCGTAACCATGACCCGATTCTGGAAATGAGGTTCTGACAAAATCACCTCATTGGCTTTCTATCTCTCAGTCAGCTGAAATATTACCTTGTTTTACAGGGGTTTTAGATTATGAATTACAAACAATTATCATAACAATTTATGGCATAGACTGCATGTATAATATGTTTAAGAACATCTTATAACAAAGAAAACTTAAAGAAATGTATACAGTAGAAAACTTGCATTTTAGCTTGTAGTGTAACAAGGACACCATTTCCAAAGTGCTTTATCCCAGACTTCCTATAGAGCATATAATTGATACTTATAATTTGTCTGCATTTGTGGCTACCATTTCACAAAAATGGATGGAAATCATGTTGTCATATTTAAAGACTTGGTTGGATGCGGGAAAATAAGAGTCCATTGCTCCAGGCACAATCTCACTGTATTAATGATATGTAAAAATGCTAGTTTAAAATCTGGAACAAATTTTTCAGTTCCAAACTTAATTTTAAAAAAATAAGTTTGAATTAATGTTTAAATTAGCTCATTATCTGTGTCTTTAGTCTTGAAGATTTGTCCTTGATTGAATTTTAGATGTATATATTGTTTCAAAGCTGGTGGGTTTGATTTACTCTTCAAGTGGTATACAGTATTTTCATGTTTTTCCCACAAAAAGATGAAGTATTATTGTGTTTCATAGATGCACGAGTTGCATAGTCTCAATCATTACCTCTATGGAGCATAAACAGGGGAAAAAAAAAAAAAAGCAGGGGACAACAGTAAATAGTAAATTTTTTCCTCAACAGTAAGAAAAAGGAATTAAGGTATCTGCATGGAGCTTTCCTCAAAGTAATATAAAGAAAAACTCTCTTGTAGAATAATTGAAAAAAAAGAAAATGTAAAATACGTAGAAGTTTAAATTTGGACTTCCATATAGAACAGATTATACTAAAAATGCAAGATTAAATACAAGTAAAGAATTTACATGGCAGGGAACTGTGCTGGTTAGGAAGTGGGCAATTTAATTTCTCCACATGCATGAAATTCTAGCATGAATTAATTTGCTTCATGCAGAGTCCTGCTGTTTTCTCTTCTTTCCTCAATCACAGTTTACTGCATAAAGTGACTGCATAAAGTTTACTGCATAAACCTCACCTTCTTTGATGGTTTAATTTTATCAGGATTTTTTCACGGCACCATTTGTAGAAATAAGCTTTATTCTGCATGTAATACATAAACATATTATTTTAGTCAACAAGACCACTAGGTCTATTTCAACTTTGAAACAATAGTTGTCCAATATTTTATTTCCAGTAAATCATTTAATTGAGTTTTAATAAGGTATCCAAGCCATAATCCAACATTACTTTTCCAACAGCTCTGACTTTCTTCAGTGGATGCCTTGGATTTCTAATGAATAAATTAACTCCTAAAGAAAAACAGGATGATCAGCTCATCTCAGTAAGATTAAACTCCACTAAGCTAGTAGGGCTAATTTTAAGATGTCAATGAAGAAAACCAATTGCACCAGGTCATGTTTATTGGACAGAACCACAGAGAGACAACTAGAAGACTTTGGAAAGGCTTCAGAAATGTTTGGAGAATACAGATCACTAGGGAAAAGTGATGAGGTTTTGGGTGGTAAGCACACAGTCAGAAGTTTTGGACTGTATATTAAAAAACCAATAATGTAACTGTTTTGGAGCACTTAAAGGGAGATCTAGAAGAACAGTTTATATTTTGTCAGTGAGTGACCTTTCCTACTAAACTCAAGTAGCCCAAACATTCTTGCATGCAGATTTCATTATTTTAATAACTGAACTAAATATAGAAGCATATGTATAAACCACAACAAATTCTCAATATATAAAGTGAGAAATTACTTATGATAAATCATAAATTTAAACTAATTAGTAGCAGTAGTATACTAATTATTATACTGGATTTCAGAAACAAAAATTTACGTAAAAAACTGTTGTAATGGCAGCAGTTTATATATCAGCCCACAAAATACCACAGAATTTATTATGTTCCTGAGACAGTAGAAGAAAGTGTTCTGTAGTCCTATGTATACAGAATACAATCCTATATTACTGAAAGGTTTTTGTAAATTCTCCCTTTTTGTCACTAAATAGCACAATGCAGCCCAAACAGTAGAAAGGCTGGCCATCAAATTGGTCAGGTAGAAATTTGTCATCTTAATGTGAGGATACTTTTTCATACAAGCCATATCTCAGAGGTTTTTATCACTGCCTGGAGACTTCAGCTATCCTTTTCTAGACCACTAGACATAAAATTATGGTTTTCCTTATATTGTTCTAACTTAAGCAGCATCTGAGAAAATTTCCACTACCTGAAGTAGATCTCAGTCAGGCCTGTTCTTAGTAATGTCAGAGAAAAAAATACTACTTGACCTTCTCAACCCCTGTCTTCCCTTCACCAGTAATAGAAAAGGACTTGCTAATAAGCAGCCATTTTCCTGCCTTGCAGTCTGAAATCAACAGTTTGGAGGTGGGAGATGGTGATAATATGTGGAGGTGAAGGGGAAACAACCTCCATGAGCAACTCAGAAAATTGAATTAGGAATCCCCAAAAAACAAAGTCAGATTTCTAGCTCCAAAAATCCCTCTTCCTAATTCCTTGTGAAAGAGAGACAGAAAGCAGCAGGAAGTTCCCTGGCTTACCTGATAGTCCTGGGGCTAGCTAAATTTAATATGTTCAGCTAAGTCAAATGAGCTGTGACGTAAGTGGGACATAACTTCTTCAAATTCAGTATCTTGGTGCCTCTCAAGTAAGAAATGGACCCTTGGTAGCTACATATTTCTCATACATTTACAGCAATCTCGGAACTCTTGCAAAGGTTGGATTTATTACAAAGGATAACACTGATCAGAAAATCACTGAAACAGTTTCTTGGTGATTTTACACTTTGTCACTGGACGTTGCAAAACATTTGACCTGAAGCACTGTAGATCTGATCTGTAAACAAATGGTAAGATATTTTCAGACTAACTTGTGAATATATGTGAAGGACGATGCCTGCCGGAATAGAAATGGAGTATAACCAGTATTTTCTGCGGTGGTATCTTATAATATTTTTGTTTTATTCCCCAAAGAGAAGCAGTAATTTCTGAGGTGAATGGGGACAAGAGATAAAAACAGTATTTCCACAAAAAAAGCCAGCTATACCCTGACGTGCATTAAGCACAATATAGCTGACCAGTCAAAAACCCATTTTCCCACTACATCCACTGTTGATGTGTCCTCACTGCAAACAGTATGGAGAGTTTTCCTCTACACAATGTAACTAAGAGATAAATATCAGATTGTGTCCAAAGAAGGACAACAAAGATGATGAAAGGACTACAGGACACGGCTTATGAGGACCAGGTGAGGATATTAGGTTTCTCCTGCTTAGAGGAGTCTGAAAGGTGACCTATTTCTATTTATACCTTTGTCATGACTTGACGCTGGCCCAACCTAAAGCATCATTTGTCCTGCTACAGTTGGGCAGCAGAGAGGGGAAAAAATTAACAAATGCTTCATGAGTGAGATAAGGAACAGAGAAAACACTTCAAGGACAAAACCAGGCTCAACTGAAGTTGCAAAGTGAATTTATTACTAACAGAACCAGAGGAGGATAATGAGAAGTAAAATAAGCCCTTAAAACACCTTTTCTTCCCCCAACCCCTCCCTCCTTCCCACTGACAGCACAGGCAAACAGGGCATGGGGGGTTTGGTCAGTTCATCCCCGAGATTTTCTTCCACTGCTCCAGGAGAGGAGCCCGTCCCCTGTGAGCCCGTGGGGTCCCTCCCACAGGAGACAGCTCTCCGTGAACTTCCCTGGCGTGGCTCCACTCTCCCGAGCAGCAGCCAAACCCCACCTGCTGCAGCGTGAGCTGCCCTCACGGGCAGACAGTGCTCCCAAAACTGCAGCCCCGGGTCTTTCTTTCCAAGGGGGACAGTCCTCCAGGGACAGGCTGCTCCAGCCTGGAAGCAAGGCCCTCCTCTCTCCTCCAGGTCTCCCACTGGATCACAGCCTCCTCCAGGCATCCACCTGCTCCAGCGTGGGCACCTCCCCCACAGGCTGTGGGTGGATCTCTGCATTCCCCATGGATCCCCACGGGCTGTGGGTGGATCTCTGCATTCCTGTGGATCCTCAGGGGCACAGCTGCTTCACCATGGTCTCACCATGGCCTGCAGGGGAATCCCCGGCTCTGGTGCCTGGAGCACCTCCGGCCCCTCGTTCTCCACTGACCTTGGTGTCTCCATGTTGTTTCCCTCACATGTTCTCACCTCCTCGTTTCTGACTAGAAGCAAAACCTGTGTGACTTTGTTTGGATTTTCTTCTTATGTCATCACAGAGGCATTACCAACCTCTCCCATTGGCCCAGCTTTGGCCAGCAGCATGTCCATCTTCAGAGCCATCAGGGATTGGGCTCTTCTGAACATGGTGGGAAGCTTCTGGCAGCTTCTCACAGGAGCCATCTCTCTGGCCCCCCTGCTGTCAAAAACCAGGCTGTGCCAAACCAGTACAACTTTCTGCATGAATGGACGGGAGATGCTGATCTCGTCTCTGGTGTCCAATGAAAGAACCCATGGAAATTACTTAAAATTCAGATTGAGGATTAGAAAAAGGCTCTTTACAAAGGGATTGGTCAAACAATCGAGCGAGATTCCCAGGAAAACAGTCATGGCCCTAAGCCTAGTGCTCAAGATACATTTGGGCAACAGTTTAAATTTTAGTTTGTTTGAAGTCAGGAGTTCTATGTTCCTCATAAGTCCCTTCCAACTCAGGTTATTCTGTTGTTTATGATTCTAAGAACTCTCCCACCCTTCAAAGTAAAGGAAGATCCATGTAAGTGCCTGTGTTCCCACCTCTCTAAATAAACAATTTTGCTGCTTTCCAACATTTTTCCATGTGCATAAGTTTAACTGGTAATTCCAATAAAGACAATATCACAGTGAATATACAAAAACACCCTAATTGTAGTATTTGCTGTGATTCCAGGGATTCTAATGAAAGCTCTTTCCTGCTAAATGAATCATCTTTTTCTATACTGGGTGTAGTATAGAGCTATTTAGTACAGCAGGTCTTAGCATTTTAAATATTGGGCTGGTTTAGATTCATGTGGAGGAGAGTTAATTTTCTTCACAGTGCCCAGTGTAGGGCTCTGTTTTGGATTTGTGCTGAAAACAGTGCTGATAATATAGAGATGTTTTAGTTATTGTTGAGCAACCCTTGCACAGTGTGAAGACCATTTCTGCTTCTCACCCCACCAGTGAGCAGGCTGGGGGTGCACAAGGAATTGGGAGAAAAATAGCCAAGACAAGTGATACTGACCACAAGGATATCCCAGACCATATGGGGTCATGCTTAGTACATGAAACTGGAGGAAGAAGAAGTAAAAGGGAACCATTTGGAGTAATGGCATTTGTCTTCCCAAGTCACTGTCACCCATGATGGTTCCCTGCTTTCTTTGAGAGAGCTGAACACCTGCCTGCTCCTGGGAAAGAGGGAATGAATTCACTGCTTTCTTTTATTTGTTTGTGTAGCTTTTGCTTTACCTCTTAATCTGTCTGTATCTCAACCCACAAGTTTTTACTTTTATTTTTCTCATTCTTTCCCCAGTCCCGCTTGTGGGGGCGTGAGCAAGTGGCTTCCTGGGGCTTATTTGTCAGCTGGGATTAAAGCACAATAAATATTCTAATGTTTGAGTAAAAAAATTATTAACTAGCTCCTAGGACCAGTTTTGATTCCCTGTAAAGTTTATTCTGAACTTCAAAATGTTTTCCCAGCAAAAAACTATAACAATTAAGGTGGATGTCTCTGCATAACATAAAACAAGGTTTATGAATCAAGTGCCCACTCTGAAGCTATGACATTGGCCCAGAAGTATTCCTGTCTTTGAGCACCTTGCCTGTTGCAATCTTAGTATAAAAAGGGAAGGAAATTGAGTAGCAGCAATTTGCAGCTGCTGAAAGACATGGAGTAAAAGCTCAGAAAGGATTGACAAATTGCTAGAAATTATTTATCTATGTTTGAAAAGGGGTCATTATAGAAGAAACATGTTATGTTTCTAACTGATTGTACAGAGCAGAGGGGCATCTTCTTGCCATCTGCTGTATTTTTAAGTCAAGAGCCTTTGAGCACGTCACTAATGCAACAGCAGGCTAGACTGCTATTAGTCAAGAACTGCATGAGAATAAGTTAATTTCTTTTCATTTTTTTCTTGTGCAATCCATTCTGTGGCTTCAGAGTGTGAGACCTTGCCTCACAATACCTTCAGCATTTTTCCAGAGAATTTGTAGCTGAGCAACTGTTCTTCTGTTAGCATTGCAAAAGAGGAATGTGGCAGTTATGTCTCAACAGGAGATCAACGTTCAGGCCAGGGGGAAACATGAAAGAGCACATTAGAAAATACTTCCTCTTTTTTACTAAAATTGATGGGGAAAGGGAAGGAAGAATGAGTTTAAGTGATGCAACTCCCAGAAACTTTTCAACTGTTCCTTAATGAAATAACCAAACTTTCAAATATACCTACCTTGGGTAAAGCAGAAGTCAAGTTGCATTGTTTCTCAAGAGCGGACCTGGTCAAAGGAGGGAAAGGACATGCTGAATTTACTAGTGATTGTCTCATCACCTCCTTCAAGCTCCAGTGCTCCTGAGAAGACTTAAGGCAGGTTACTGCCCCAGATAGATTTGTTCCCAGATTGTTCTTGCCTCCTAGTTTACTCCTGAACTGCATCTGATTTCCAAAATACTCAATAAAATGCACTGAATATGTATCAGGGTCATAATTCTCATATACCACATGGACAGTTTACAGCTACCTGCAGTAGCTGGCATGGTGATAGATTCCTGACATGAATTGCCTTTAATAAAAGACAGAGAGAGTTCAGCACAGAAACTTATCAAATTTTTCAAAAATGTCTTGGAGAAAAAATGTCTTTGTTCTGACCAGAACTTTGCAAGCTAGAGCATACAGAGCCATAGTATATGGCAGTATATTAAGAGAAAGGATTAAGCAACACTACTTTAATCCAACGTGTCCTAGGTCAAGCAGTTTCATGGCATTCATTTGCATTATCTGTGAAATGGGATAAATAACACTTATCGTCAAAATCCATCAAGCTATGTGAAAGTACCTCTCTGAAAATCTTTTATAAAACATCATATTTCAAGAGTGTTTTCTTATTGGCATGAAATTGGCTCTCAAGCTGTTCCTGGCTTTTGCATACATTTGATTTTGTGCCAAAGAAATCTTTTTCTTCTGTTTAATTTGTATATTTACTTAAAGGCTTGCCCTTCTAGATGAAGTTTCAGCCAGGGGCTTCATGAAAATGCATATGTTTCTTACTTGCTGCCTGTGATAGAGTTAGCTGTGCAAACGGAATGTTATGTCATTTTGACACTCAGTGTGGAAGAATGCTATGTATTTTCCTTCTCTTATTTAGTATGGATGTGGACTTTTCCCTTACAACTCTACTGTGTTAATGCATAAAAATACTGGATAGAAAGAAGTTTAAAGAATTAATTTTTAGTTACATGTAAAGTAGCAAATGGTTTTATCTATCCTACCTTTAGTTATCTTTTTATCAAGGTCCAGGCATGTGATACATTAAGAAAGTAAGCAACTTCTGCAGGCTGACCTGGGTCTCTTGAGCAAGGCATAGGGACAAAGACATTTCAAATATTGGGTTTACGCATAGGTCTGAATTATTTAAAGTTTAATTTATTCTATCAAAAGAAAATGCTACCCAGGGCAAGACTCAGAACAGCCAGAGCTGGATGAGCACTTACACGAATGCACCCTGTTACAAAAGCTTGGCATGCTCCTGTCATGTATTTCTGATGGAAGATAGGAGAGTGTAGAAGAGACTCATTTATGTGTCTTGCCTAACATTATACTTGGGGAATGTTTCCAATTAATATGCTAGATTTCTGGTCCTATCTATTTCACAAAAATTCATCAAATTTGGTCCAGAACTGATGTTTGAAAATCTTGCTCAGCCCTCATTAACATTTTTCATAGAGCAAAAGCTCTATTGCTAGGAGTGGTTTTATACATAGACTATGCATGCTTCTGTATTTCCCAAGTCACAGCTGTGCTGAGGAAAAAGATTTTGAAATTAGCATTTAAAGGCTATAAAAATACACAAAACCACTTTAAAGTTACACAGTTGTAAGCAAAGACAGAATTGTCCTTATCTAAGTAATTAAACTCTTATCAGATTAGATATCTAATGCAACATACACAGTTTATGAAGGAGATCTGGTGTGCTAAAAAAAGATAGGGATGTCAAAAATTTATCAAGTGTACTATATATGCATAACACTCAAATTCAAGTGTGTGTGGAATAATGAGGTTACTAATTTAATTAAAATAATAAATTCTTAGTATTTAGCCCTGCAAAACCACGTAGGCATTGAATTTGCCTTAAAAGTCCATGTAACAACCAATTTGCTGCATAAGGGTCTAAAAAGATCTGCATTGAGTTATAAACATAGGAAGAATATTATTTTAATTTGTAAAACAAATTGTGAAATCAATGTTTTTCCCATTTCTAATTTAAATTTTAAGAAGTGATTATACTCTAAGTGTTATCTTACAATTTTTATTTTGTAGTGCATTAAGGGGAGAGGGTAATGAGGTTAGCTGAAGCTAATACTACACATGATCTTTCAGTTGTCTTGCAAATGTATGCCAAACCGTCTTATGGTTGATTTATGCTCACTGCTTCCCTGGGCTTGGAAAGGATTAGGAGTCGTGCTAACCTACACAGTGGTTTTCATCTCCTGAAAACATCCATTAGATATTACCTTTAAATGCTCACTTATTTCACTTGCTGGCCTGGGGAAGAATTCAACTGTTGGTGCAGTTACCACTGTGTCAGAGGGTAGACTTCACAGCACAGTTCTTAGAAATCTAGCCAGCCTTTTTTTTTTTTTTGTCAGGTGTGTGTATATAATGGAATATTTTTTTCCCCACCACTAGAAAACTGTTGCAAAGTGTAATAATTTATAACCATGTTTTAAAGTTATCTCCTTAATCATATAGTATAAACTTGAGTTTCTCAAAACGCAAAAGGTCTTCCAATATTTTCATAACTTTAAAAGCTGGAGCACATAGGGGTGTGTTGAAGTGTCGGTGTTTGGGGGCATATATGCATTTCCACTGCCATCACAAGCTTTTCCTTGAACAGCTGCGTAGTCTATATGCTTTTACCTTGGATAACTACCATCCAAATTTGTATCATTCCTGAAAAGAAATCCTAATTGTTCGAGGAAAACAGTTTAAATTATGTCACAAACTCTTCCTTTTTAAGGTTTCGTCTTCCAGTAAAAAAAACATTTCATTCAGATTGACCTACATTGTTACTGCCTGGGTATGCAGCCTCCAGACAGCTAAAATACTTGCATCAATGTCTGTGACTCAGTACATAAAGCACTCTCCACTAAATCTTCCTACACCCAGCCATTTTTTTTTTTTCCTTTTGGCAGGTAGAAAAATGGAGAACAGACAATAGGTGAGATAAGCGTCGTATTTCTTCTAGGGTGGCAAAGAGAGCTGTCTGTTGCTAGACACACATTTCAGCTCAAGACAAGGGAAGTAAACTGCCCAGCCACAGCTTCAGGACTCCAAAGTGTTCCGTGGATATGACTGAGAAATCTATAAACTTGTCTCTACAAATCACCATACAGATGAATTATCAGTTATGAGGGAAAAAGAACCCAAAACCCTCAGCTTTCCTTTACCCAGAAGGCTCTGTTGTTAAGGAAAAACACAAAAACAAAAACAAAAACAAAAACAAAAACAAAACAAAACAAAACCAAAAAACAACCCCCCCCAAAAAAAAACCAAAAAAACCCAACAAAACAAACCACCCAAACCAAAAGAAGCCAAACAAACAAAAAGCACAAAAAACCACCCCCTACCCCCCAGTCAAACAAAAAAGAATGTTTTAACCAAGCTTACGCATCACAGCTTTGATCACCATCAGGTGAACAGATACAAAAAAAATATTAATCTGCCTCTATGCTTCATATACAATCTAATTCTTATTAGAGATTGAATACCCAAACACAAGAAAATGTGCAACAGAAGTGTACTGATTCACCTTCTTTGAAATCTCTGTGTTCCCATCTGGCTGGCTCCCTGATTATTTACCTTCAGATAAGCTTTGGGAAATGTTGCTTTTAATCTTTGTGAAATCCATCCATAATTTGGAAAAGAAGAAATCACCATCAAAGCACTTAATTTTATCAAGAACTGCACAGGATTTGAACCAAGTTTGTTTGCTTGGTTTTTTGAGCCAGATGTTGGCAAAGATGCTGATCCTATGTATTTTTTAATTTCTAAGTAACAAAAATACTCCCCTAGACTGAAAATACCAAACCCAAATCTCTTCCTGAAACTGCATACTCCCCTAAGCAGAATTCTCTTACAATGTAACTTTGTAATAACCTCTGTTGGGTGAAATTATCAATCGAATGCCAGTGAAGCTTTACTCATTTTCACTTAGTAGTTTTCCTGCTTCATTAGCTCCTGATGCTTCCACCAGCTGAGTGATTTTCTGTTTCAAATATCAGATGCTTATATTTGTGCTATTGGGTTTTGTAAGTGCTAGGAAGAGGAAACAAGAGCACAGCTTTCTATTATTTGCAGATTTACCTCAAGAAATCCACTGTGATTTGTGCTGCAGACAGCAGCTCCACTGCTGCTGGGACTGCTGTGATTTATCCTCCTATACAGGGGGCTTTTACAGAAGCTGTAGGTGTTACAGAATGTATTTAGAGGAGGGAGAAGAATCCTGTGTCTAAGGTAAAAATTTGTATTCCTGAAGGACATAGTTGGATGCCAGTCTTTCATTTGTCTAATCTTCTTATATAGTCTATTCCCTGTAACTATTCTGTCGCAGCTTCCTTTATTTGATGTGACAGCCATGATGGGATTGGAGTAGTAAGTACATGCTATCAGTGCTTAAGGAATGTTTTATCCTGTTATTGTCATATTTATCAGTTAAAACGTGATGCTGGTTATATTCCTCTTCCTAGGCAGATAACATTAGCACAACAGCACAAATGTCACCCCCTCTGTCTCCAGGGACAGTCCTCTAGTACAGATTTGACATTTTAAAAATTTGCTTCATATGGCTCAATGAGCTTAAATGTGAAGCAGTAGCTTAGGTAACAGCAGTTTGATATTTCCACATTGAGCTGAAAGAAAAAACAGCTCTTTTTCTCCACCTCTTGCTACTAAGGTGATTGTAGGAACTAAATTAGACAGGTGTGTCTAGTGTAGACCATGCAAGAAAGCAGCTTCTCTTCTCTTGAGCAACAAGAAGGGAAAAAAAACCCAAGGAAATAAAAGAAAAAAAAAAAGGGGAAATGGAAGACAAAGGAATAATTCTGTGGCTATGGAAAGAAGATCTTTTCAAAAGTTTTCTAATTTCAAACAAGAAAAATAGTAATTTTTTTCCCTCCTTCATGCCCATTTTGTTTTATGGGATTTTTTGGTTGGTTGGTTTGGATTTGGGATGGTATTTTGGGGGGTTTGGTGGGAGAGGGGAGTTGTGTGTTTTCCTTTGATTGTTTTTCTTTTTTGGGGGGTAGGTTTGCTTGGTTAGGCAGGGGTTTTTAGGTTTTTTCATAAAATCATCCACCTAGTATTCTGAGTAAATAAAAATTGCTGACGTGTATTGACAGTATCATTCACAAAGCTCTGCTTCTGGTATTCCAAATTATTTATATACCTGGAAAACGCAGGGCACGTCTTGCTGGAGGAGTAAAATTCTTTCTTAGGGTCACACAGACATTTTTTAAATGGGAAGTTAGTTGAGCGTCTTTACCGCAACACGTTTCCTTCCTCAGACATACTGGCTAAGTGCACCACTTTACAAATTGCTGCATTGGTCGCCAAGAAAAAAGCATTTAAGGGATTGTGGGAAATTAATTTCTACAGAAGAGAAAACATCATCAGATTTCCCACACTTTCATTAATTCTGCCTTCCAGGGTGGCTCAGTCGTATGGCTTCTCACCTGAAAAGAAACCAATCCACTCATACCGTTGTCTGAGCAAATGTGGGCTGTTTGTTTGTTAGGACATTCTGGTGTAGGGACATGACTCTCGATGAGCCTGGGGCTCTCCCATCTCTAGGAGATCTGGGCTGCTGTGTTTGGGCACCACTGAAGACTAGCACAGCCTTGCAGCAACACTTATTCCAAACTCCACAAAATCAAAACCCCACGCAGTTGTTCTACAGGACCCCTCTTTTTCTCCCTTTTCCCACCTCAATATATAGCAATTTTTTTTTTATTCTACTTTATCTAGTTTTACTAACAGAAATTCTGTTTTTTCTTTACATTAATATTGACACTGTATAATCACTTTTCCTAGGAAGAAGAAAAGTGTGACATAAGCCACCAGTGAGGTCTTAGCTTCCATGTAATGGCTTTCATTTCATCACAGAAGCATTTATCAGTGGAATGTGCACTGGAAAACAAGGTTCCGTGGAGGGCAGCCAGAACTCAGCATTGTCTGCACTGACCTACCAGAGGCTGCCAGGAACAGGAAAAAAAATAATTGTTTCCAGACTGACTGAGCTGCTGAGGGTTGCTTTCAATGATTTCTTTTAAAATATTCATTTCATTCTGATAGAAATTTGACTGTGGTGTCTGTCTGATGCAGTATTATTACTTAATGTTTCATTATTTCTTTGAAAGCACTTGATAGAATACTTTAATATATCAGCAGGACACTGACAGCAATTTTATTTGCAATGCTCATTGTCTTTTCCTCCTTTTTCCTGTCTCAGCTCTTTAAACTCAATCCTCTGTTTCCTCTGGTAGAGTGGTTGACTTTTTCTATACTGCTGAGAGCCAGCCAGATGGTGTTTTGGGCTTTCTCCTAGAGCACAGATCTCATTAAGCCAGGAGTCAGTGGCTTAACAGGTCTTTATCCATGTTACCTCGTGATAAAGACAGAAAAGCCAGATCAAATAGCCCAGTTAGATCCTGCTCTTCAGTTTTGTCTCATTCCCTCAGATGATAATGTAGCACATCTGATAGTACAAGCGTGTGCATATCTTCCATGCACACACTCACACGTGTGCCTGCCCCATGCCTTTTCCCCTGTAAATGCAATTTTAACCTTCTGTTTATTCTACCGAGGCACAAACTGCTCTAGCCAGCTGTCATATTACTTGTTCAGATGAAAAGTGCTGCTGAGTGAATTGTGTTACAGTACATCTGACTTTTTTTATTTTTCTGATTACTGTATAAATTATGGGCTGTAGGTATCAACATAACATTTTTGAAGTTTTTTCCAGTGTACTAGAAAATATATTTCCATATATTTTCTACTATACTTTAGTGTTTCCTACTTGTGGCATAAGAGCTAGATTCCATATTTAAAATTCATATATTGTAAAAAAGGTTATCAACAGAATTTTTATTAATCTCTAGTTTTTAAGACCTCGTGATACTCAGTTAATGTCTAAAGCTAAAGTGTGCCTTAATATGAGTAGCCAGCTGTCAGCCTCCTGCCCTTACAGAAAAGGGGAAAAATAAACCTGCCTCCCATGAGATACAACAAACTCCTATATATTTGATAAAGACTTAGAGGAGAAAGAAAGGGTGTGAGGGAAGCAAGCACGGCTAAAAGCTAACACAAAAAACAGTCTTGCTAATTTTGGCCCAGAATGTTGGTTTATCCTATGTGAGATGCCTCCCCACAGAACCAGTCTAGGACTGTGACAGAAGTATAAAATATGTTTCTCCTTCAGCATCCACCTCGAGTGATTTTTGGTGTTGGTCTTTGTGACTGGGGTAAGTGGATGACCAAAAGATCCAGTCAAACATGTCATCATTTGTTAACCCAAAGATATAGCCTTTGATACGTACCTGGATCGTCCAAACCAAAGAAATTCTGGAGGGGAGTGAAACTCATATTTACCAGAGTTCTAAGTGTTTAAGACCATTACTGAATTCTTCATATTCTTGCATACTTCTGTAATCTCAATGAAATCTATTTGCTTTTAAATCTATTTGCTTTTTGTGTATGCGCAAGAGTTTACCATCTCTCTTATAATTTCTCCTGGTAATGTTACAGCTTCAGAAGAAAACCATCTATGCTGTGCAAGTTGCAGGTCTTGAAAAATTAATAATTGCAGCATTGCTTTTCCCCCTGCTGTTCTGAATATGAACAGAACAACCTGGATATGAATCAAGTACTGGATAGAAACAGACATTTCACCTTCCATTTCTGTAAAGCATCAAGGCATCACAGCAAAACATTGATAATGCAATTGTGACAATAACATTAAAATGAGAACATAATAGTAGCAAGAATGAATGCACACATGTAAAATCTAGTGGGAAATGTGCTTTCCTTCATGACTCATTCACCTATGTCTCCAAATGCCTTTAAAATGGATGGGCTGGTTAGCTCTCTGCTCTGTACCATGCCTCCAGGAGGACTGTCAGACCAGCTGCAAATCTGTTGTGATTGCAGGGACATGGGGCCTATGACTGCAGCAGACCTCTTCACCCACGAATCCAAACATCTTCTCATTTCGGATGCAAAGTCAGCATCTGTTAAGATTCTTCCTTTTTCATTTTTCATTCTGCCCCCAAAATTTCTCCGCTACTACCAGCCTAATGTTAAAAACACTTCATCTTATATGAAGAGTACCAGGACCACTCATAAAAGGGCCAGGGCCTGGCACCGCAGGTAATGGGCCCACAGAGATGCTGTACACATGGTGGACAGCTACTTACGCAGAGCAACTAGAAACTCTGAAAATTCAGATTTGCTTTTTTTGATTGTCCATATTCATGGATGTTCAGATACTTGGCAGGTATTTTATTGCATTCAAAGTAGTGTAGAAGGTTTTGAAGTTACATTTTTCTCCATTATTTTTTGATATTTTTCTCCCCTTCTTACCTCTGGTTTTTCTTAAAGTATCCTGAATTCCCCCAAAATTAAACAAATCACTCTTAAGTTAAACCATAGTGTTCTGTTTTACTTTTATTTCCAACAATTAAAATAGTGGTATTTGTTTCTCTATTTTCAAATCCCCTGAAGCAAATCCCAAAGCAGGAGAAACAAACTACCCCTCAAACTACCCTTTTGCTTATTTCTTTACTTGCAACCTCTAAGACTAACAGATTCATTTTATTAAGGCAATATTGCTTGTCTGCATTAAGTGGATTTAAGCTCTTAAGAAGCAATTCTCTAATCTGTACATATCTGTTTCACTCCCTGTCATTACTTGTAAATTGTTCTCAAGCTTGAACTGATTTTCTCTGTGTTTTTCTGTGAGGAGAGATGCAGAGTAAGTATTTAACAATGCTGCTGGTGTTAGAGTGTCTCTCCTTATAAACTGTCCGGTATCAATTTGAAGTGGCCCAATGGTTTCATTAATCCTTTGATTAAGTGCTTCCAGGATAACATTTCAAAAGGCAGCAAACGTCATGCCATTAATATACAGGTACATGGGCTGGGCACTCACTGTTCTCACTCCAACCCAACATGAAAGAAAAGCAGGCACCCTCATGAACAAGCAGGTGCATGCAAAATGTCAGCCCTAGACAGAGGAGAGCAGTCTGCTCAGGGAACTAATTAGTGAGGTCCCTGAGAAAATACTTTAGAAGTGCTGGTCACTTTTAAAGTACCACTTCCCAAGAGCATAGGAACTGGAAATTCCAAAATGTTAGAAGTAAAGTAGGTGAGGCAAAAGGCCAGCTTGGCTAGCAGGCACCTTCTCCTGGAGCTAAGGTGAAAACAAGAAAGTGTAAGTCCAATGGAGGAAAGATCATGTGACATGGGGGCATACAGAGATACTAGTCACCACTGTAGGGAGAAAATTTGTGTGTCTGAACATCTACTGGAACTGAACTGGACTAGGACTGTGCAGGACATTAAAACATGCTTTTAAAAAAATGTGTTCATAGAAAAATAGCAATAGGCAGAAACATCGGCCCAAAGACTTGGCTGATGTCATTGTGAGGCCTTTCTTATTAACTTTTGGATGATCTTGGGCATCAGGAAATGTCCTGGTCAGGTGGAAACTGGCAAGTTTCCAAATTTCAGCTCAGGACATTCTATGATTTACAATTCACTTCCAGGACCCTGCACACCGGTTCAGAATTCCCTCAAGTGAGCGTTATGTAGGATATGGGCAGATATAAAGAATTTTTGTCTTCTCCTACTCTCAAATATTCAAACATCCATCCTAAAGATGTGATTTTTTGACTGCTTTACCAGGATAGATGGTTTCTTTGAAAAGAAAATGATGACTTGATTACTAGAAAGAGAATCCAAATCCTTAAAAGATGATTTTCTTGCACTGTTCTCACTTTTGCTGTATTTTAGTATGTTATAAACCTGCACAGAACCTGGAGGACATTGTAGAAATATGATGCAAGCTGTGAATCATAGGAATCTTATTGTAGATGCTAGTAAAAGTTGTTTCAGTAAAGTTGCAGAGGGCTGTAAGGCTGTATTAAATACTGCCCACTCTACTGAACTGTAATACAGTTAAATATTTCCTGTATTTTGATGCATGATTTATAGAGAAACATGCTGTATGACACAGAAACAAAATATACAGCTCAACAAAATATACAGCTTTACAATATGGGAAAAGCAAATCTGGCATATCCTGGAACTCATGTAACAAAATACAGAAAGCAAAGCAGAAATATAGAACTTACACATAGAATTAGTCATTTGCAAAAGAAAAAGAAAATGTATTTCTAAAAACACTCAACACAATGCCACTTTCAAAACAAAAAGCTGATGAGCAGCAAGATTTGGCAAAATGTTTTTGACAATGTAATTTTGCCTTAGGAAAAAATATTTTAACAGAAATATTCCAGTATTTGCTTCTCAATGGCAGACAATCCCAGAAACCTCTCAGACACCGAGATCCTAATAGGCACAAAATGGATGATGAAGAGGAAAAGGAAACCTATGCTTTTTAAGAACAGTCACAAAATATATACCAACTGGAATTAAACACAAAAAAATTTTGAAATTGAATCATAGCTGTGTTCCAGGAGGGGACTTAGGGATTCAGAGACTTTGCAGGAGATTTTTTTTTATTGAAAACTCATACATGTTCACTTAGGTTCAAAAGAAACTTCTAAACAGAGAAAAGAAAAATTTGATCCATTTTACTCCCTTTTAAAGGTAGTGAGTGAAGAAAATAAGCCTCTATCACAAGCATGTAAATCAGTGAAAATGCAGTGTCTAAAGCAACTTATTCCTCTTGTTTACTTACTGTGTCTTTTCTTGTTCATTATATGTTAACTTTTTCATATCTTGGTGTTTGGTTTGGCATTTAAACTCAGAAAAAAATTGTGTTATTTTCCTAACAAAAGCATTAAAAGGTGAGTTACTTCAAATTTTATGATTACCTCCTAAGATGCATCAATTCTTATCTAGAATAATTAGATCTGGTACGTCCTTGCTTTGTTCTCTCAAAACTCTGTCTACAATCATTGTGAATTTCTTTGCAGGACAACCAAGACATCTGCAAGTCAAAAAGAGTAACACAAAGTCCTATGAAAAACACAGGCATCAGTCTAGATCTCTTCTCCCCATCCTGTTTAAAATCAAGAGGGATTTAAGAACAAAGAGGAATATATTTTCCCAAGGTATTAATGATGCTTTCTTTTTTCTGCCCCGCCTCCTCATGCAATATGTGTACCTGATTATGTGTCTGCAGAGTAGCTGTGCAGCCTCTGCCATTTCTGTAAGACAATTATCTATGACAAGTACAAAAGTGTGTTACCATAGCTTGTTTAAATTTTAACTTTGAATGTGATGTTTCTTTAAAAAAATACCTTGATTCATATAACAAAAGGAATAGCTTTTAGTAAGCAAAAGTTTTTAGAAAGGGTTGTTGCCTGTTGTAGCTCTCAGATGCTCCCAGAATATGCAAAATGGATGTCTGAGACTTGTACAGCAGTAAAATCAATGTACTGGAGAAGAGCCATCAATTCCTCCTCTGTCCAGGGCTGACATTTTGCATGCACCTGCCTGTTCGTGAGGGTGCCTGCTTTTCATGTTGGGTTGGAGTGAGAATAGACATTTTGCTGGCACTTTTCCTCCTGTCATCAGAGATTTTAAACTTGATTCCTTTGTGGTTAGTGTGGCCAATTCTTCACTCATTAGAACCTCTCTGTTAAAGAACAACAAACAAAGAAGGGCACCTTTCATAGTTGCCTCCTTTAGTACCTGTACCATGAATCATAGAATCATACAATGCTTAGGATTGGAAGAGACCTTAAAGATAATTTCATTCCAATACCCCTGCCATGGGTAGGGACACCTTCCCCTTCTCCAGGTGTCTCAAAGACCCATCCAGTCTGGCCTTGAACTGTTCCATGGATGGTACATCCACTGCTTCTTTGGCCAGCCTGTGGCAGCTCAAAGACTTTCTTCCTAGTGTCTAATCTAAACCAATTATATTTCAGTTTAAAGCCATTCTGTCACTGCATGTCCATGCAAAAAGTCCCTCTACCTGCTTTCTTGTAGGCCCCCATTAGGTACTAGAGGCTGCTACAAGGACTCCCTGGAGTGCTCTCCTCTCCAGGCTGAGCAGTGCCAATTCTCTAAGCATTTTTTCATAGGAAAGGTGCTCTATCCCTGTAATCATCTTCATGACCCTCCTCTGGACTCATTCTAACAGGCCTTAGTCCTTCCAATTAAGTCATAGCACAAGTATTTTAGGGGCGTTTTGGACCTGCTTGTACCACCTGTGTGTTATTCCCAGTTAATATATGGTAAGATGGATTGTCCCATAAGGGCAAGTGTGGCTGAATTAGGTGTCTCTTAGTTCCCTAAAAAATAGTTCATCAGTGTTGTCATCCTGTCTCAGTATGATCCATAGCAGACTCCCATGAGGAAATCTGCACTGTTTGGTTGTCCCTTAATACTTATCCAGAGGCTCTCAGCTGGGGCATTACCAAATGAGAGCTCCACACATTCCAGGCCCTGCATTATACACAATGCCACCCTACCACCATGACCTCCTCTGCCTCTTCTGCCCTACCTATCCCTCCTGAGCAGCCTATAACCTTCCAACAGGCACTTCTGTCAGAGGACTCATTCCACCAGGGATGACACTGAGGCATCTCAGGGACTCCTGCTGCACGTGTTGGTGTAGAAACATTTCAAGTGCATCTCATTGCAGCCAATACCCTGTGGAGAAGACTGAAGGATCTCACTAACACACTGTCCCTCAAACTTTCATGTCCCTCCCCATTACTTATTAGTGGCAAGTCTCGTCTTTCTCCTTTCCACGTTCCAGTCTAGTTTAAAGTTCTGTTGACAAGCCCTTCTAACTCCTGTTGCAAAACCCCTTTTCCCCCTCATGTGCATCCCATCGGGTGTCAACCAGCCTGGCATTGCACAGATAATCCTATGATCAAAAAGCCCCCAAATTCTGCCAGTGACACCAGCCTTGGTGTAGCATGTTAATCTATTGAGCCTGCCCATTCCTTTCAATATTCTTTGCTGCTGTTGAAACAGATGAAGAAAATACTACCTGTCACCCTGATCCTCCAGCCAATCACCCCAAGGCCCCAAAATCCCTTTTTATTGTTAAAAAAGTAATGGAAACACTTGAAGTGCAGTAAGTTAAATAAATAGCAGGGATATGATGAAGGTGATAGTGGATTCTCATTTCAACAAAGAAAAACTACAGCTCTGTCTGTGTTTTTTACACAGAGTAACAGATTAATTTAAACTAGAGTGGAGTTGTCAAAAATAATTTTGCAAGACTTCAAGTCTGACTCTGAAAACCCATTCAATACTTCTCTCGTTTCCACATACACCAGCAATGAGCTGGTTCTGGGAAATTTCTGCAAATCTAACACTTGAAGAAAAAGCCAATCAATTTGATTTGCTGTAACTGAGTACAAAGCAGCTATGCCTTTTCTTTTTAACTATTCCTCTCCTTTAACCTGCAGGAGTGTCAAGTCAGAGATTAATCCAAACTCCAGGCAGTCCTAGAAATGTCAAGCTTGATGGAATCTCAGCCATACAGGGGCTCAGCTCATGTTTCAGCCTTATAACGGCCTGAGTTTTGATGTAGATATACATGCTAGACATACTTTTTATAAGAAATTAGTGTTCCATTTCCACCTTCATTTTCTCTCCTCCCCTTCTTTCCCTCCAAATTGCAGCAGACTGGATTGGAAATAAGACCAAATAAAGAACAAATGTGAAGCATTAGCAGGCATTGAGGTTATATACTTCATTTATGTCCATCAGGAATTAATGTACAGGCTTAGAGATGATTATTTCAACACTGACATTATTATTTATTGCACTATGGGGGTTTTCTTCTGGCAATAGATGCCTCACTCTGATGCAAGAAGCAAAGCTGATTTTGGGCAGCAGTCTAATGCCTATCCAAATAGAAGCACTTTGGAACACTGGAAATAGGAATGGAAGTAATTTGAAGGAATACTGAACTGATATTGGCCATAGTACTTAGACAAAGTTTATAGTACCCAAACAGCTATAGCTGCACCATATCCTCCAAATGCAAGCATTTTCTTATTTTTGGCTACTTGTTCAGAGATTACTGAAAGAAACTGAGAAAGTTTTATGCTTTCACCACTGGTCTTGCCCAAAAGTATAAGTCTTGCCTACATCTTCTGCAGAAGCATAGTTTGCATTTTGACAGAAAATGATGAGGGGTTTTTTTGCTGTTTTGAGGAAAAGTTTATACTCCTCCTCTTCAGGGTCTTGCCTAAGCTCTTACAAAGGTTTTACAGAGGAAGTAAATGCACATGCAGAAAGACCATTGCAAAGCTGTGTCCTGCAGAGACTTGAGCTCTTACTCATTGCCTCTCAACTCTTGTCTCCTGAAAAAAAATCCCAACAAAAATTATTAATTATATGTGTTGATAAGAACCCTTTAATGGCAACACCTTAGCTGAGTGAGGATGCCATTGCAATCAAGTGACACAGTTTATCATTTCCTAGCAGAGGATGACTATTCCACATACACTGTACAGCAAGTGAATATGACCACTGATGTTCCACAAGATGCTGCAAATACACATAAGGTTCTTGGCAGTCACTGATGAGCACCATGCAATGCAAATCAGGAACAAGAGACTACATTAAAAAAAAAAAAATCCAGTAAACAATAATTAACATACACATCATTCTTTTTAGCTGCCATTAGCATTGTAGCAGTAAATAAGGTGCTAAAAATAATTGCCTAACACAAAAATCTATGTGACATTAATTTACTATAAAATAATTTTGACCTTTAACAAATGGGTGTACCATGCTGTGTTCTTTAAAGTAAGTGAATCCTATGAATCAAAATAGGAGAAAATATATACAGCCAGAAAGTCCTAGTTTATGCTATAATTAACCCCAATGCTACTCTCTTCAGCTACTGCTCAGAAATTAGGAAACTACTAGGCTTCTGTCTGAATCCTCGAAAGCCATTGTGAATTTCTGTATGAAATAGAACTACAGGAGAGGGTGTGGATCAAAAAGTGTCTTTTCAGGTATATGTCATTATCAAGACAGACGTGGAGAATAAAGTACTATTTCTTTAATTAAACAGAAAAAAATAAGAGTAGATTATAAAGCAGAGAAGAGGAAAGATGAACTTCAGAATATTAAATTTAGAATGGCTTCTTTAATTTAGCTTGAAGTGTTGGTAACACTGCAAGGGGAATAATATAGCTGTGATTCTATGCAGCAAAATGTTATTTTTAGGTCAGTCTAGCTGTGAATAAAGCAAGAACCTCTGGGGAGACTTTTCTTTTGTAGTGCTGGTCTCCTGCTAAAATATTTTAATTCAGCTTTATTCAGCTTTTTGGTGGCATGGGCTTTCTGCTTCTTCTGTAATAGTTCATCTTACTCTCTCAGAAAATGATTCATTTTAAATATGCATATAGAAATAGATACGGTGCTTACATTATCTCAGGGAAAGAGAAAGTAGCCTGTGCCTGAGCCAAATATTGTCCTGTAAGTGGAAAATTAAAAATAATCTAGGTCATAAAAAAGGGAATATCAATCTTATTCCTAATATTAGCACTTTATTTTTAATGAAAATACATGGTATCTATAACCAGCATAATGTCCAACTGTACTATCCTTAAATCTTTTTCACAAGTAGTAGTTGATGATCAAATTTTTCCTAGCTGTGGATAGTTTACTTTACTTCAATNGAGCAGGAGAGAATCCTAAGAAACAAAATACTGGGATAGTGAAATTGAATCATTATTGTTATTGTTATTGTCATTGTTATTATTACTATTGCTGTTACTATTATTATGATTAATAAAATGAGGGTGCAACTGTAGGGTTAATTTAGCACTTTCATCCACAGTTGTAATTTCAAGGGATGGCAGGACAGGATGAACAGGCTAGAAAATGAAGATGCTAGATTTGCCTGACATGGAATTCAACAGGCAAACAACAAATCTCCAAAGAATAGCAAAACAACAAGTAAGATGCCCTGGGACTAAGATACTACTGTGAGATTTAAAAGATTCAAGAAATGGATGCTACCAGTAATATTAGAAGCTTCATTACCTTTTGAAAGCCTTTTGACCTCTCATTTCCATAGTTTCTTGTCTCTTTCTGCATGACATTTTGTTCCTCCTCTTTTGTTTAAAGTAATAGATTTCTGATACTCTATGAGCACTAAGCAGTTAGATAGCTAACATATCATGAACTGCAACTAAAAGAAAAAAAAGCTTAAAGATGGCTCCATGGACTTCGAAAGAGTAAAGATCCCAAATAATGTTTTCACTATGGCTCTGCCTATATTCAAAGAACATCCTATTCCTTTTCTCTATTGTAATGGCAAAAACTTCCTCTGCCCCAAACAGCTTGGATGAGTAACGTAAAACAAAAAACCTTGGCAATAAACTATTGCACTATTGGCTAGGCAATGGGCATTATTAGGGAGAACAGTTACATACATTTTTTGACCAAAAGGAAAAATTTTGATGCCAATTTATGAAGCCTGCAGATATATATTTATGAAGTGTTAAAACAAAATATTTCTTTTTTGAGACAGTGAAATCTACTATTGCCATATTTTGTTGGCCTCCTAGCTAGTTTTAGAGTTAATGCTCTATCTACACACAGGAATACAATTTACTCTCTGAATGTATATTTTGTTTGCTACACCTGTCTGCATTCCCAATTTCAGGTTATTAAGAATAGTCTTCAACCCTAACATGACTGAGACAACCATATAGTGCTTTATTCAGTTTTCAGTTTGTCTTTAGATACAGCTTATTCACACACACAACACACANCACACACACACACACACACACAGATACACAGTAACATGCAGAGCACCAGAAATTTCTCCACAGAAAATCCTGTCTAACTGATGATTTTCTATGTCCAACAGAAGAAATAACAGTTATTCTGGAAGATCCTCAACATACCAACATCATCCCATCCATCATCTAAACCATGTAAAAACTAGCTTTCAGACACTATTAAAAAAATGGGGTTTAGAATGCTTTCTTATTTTAGGTAATTTGTAGTAGATTGGGGAATAGATGAAGAGAAGAGGGAAAGAAAGAGATGTGTGACCTCCCTGGAACATTTTTCTCCTCTTCTGGAAGCAGTGCTGCAAGCCCAAGTCTCCAAGGTATGATCCAGGCTTGCAATGCCTTGCCTTTCATCACCTGTCCCCCATGACTAGCACCACCCTGGCCATATCTCCCAGTGACACCTTTTCCTCAGCCTCCTCCTGGGGTGACACAGCTCTGAACTGCAGCATCAGCCACATCAGAGATACTGCAATACACATTTATGTGCATGGGGTGGAGAAAAACAAAACAGCACCAACTTCACAACCTTGAGAATAAACTCATGACATGCCTACCAGCTGACAATGAATTCTACATTTCATCTCTGTCCTGTTAGCACTTCTATCTATTTCCCATTCCTTTTATCAAAACTTCACTTCCATTTTTTCTCTGTTTCATGTCCTTTACCTCCCCTCTTTTCTTCCCTTTTGAGCAATCTGTGCTTTGTTTCTAACAGCATGTGTTTAAGTCTGATACCTGGAAGCAATGTACCAATATGAGTCTCTCTGACAGTTTCCAAAAAAGAAGAAAGATGCCTCATTACTCACCCGGGAGATATTTGCAATGCTCTTGAGGGCAAGCTTCCTCATTTTGGTCACAAGCTCTGGCTTGGTTGCCATCATGGCCTGTGCTTCTCCAAGAGAAAGTCTATTTGTACAATTAATTTGCTCTTCAGTATTAACCTTCACAGGGTCATTTCAATGACAAGGTTGAATTTAGCTTACAATCACAGAGATGAAGAGGATCTGATGTGCATTTGGTTTTCAGAAGTGTGCTATGAATGTAACAGAGACATAATTGCCTAAGGAATGTTTGCAAGATCTCTAGATTAATAAAGTCATATTCCCACTAAAAAAGTCTCTTAGACAAGTAGGAAACAAAACTAAAACAAATTTTTACATAACTGGAAGTCCCATGTAGTAAATTATGTAATCTAATTACTGAACTGCTGCCTAATCTGTTAAATGAACCAAGATCCTATATGAGAAGAGCCACTAGGTATTTATATACTCCAAGGCAAATAACTTTGTGATTGTACCATTAAATTTCAGAATACATTGCCCTTTAAATTGCTGTTAGCAGATTTTTGAGTTGCACTATAAATTTCCAAAGAATCAACAATCACATTACTATGCCAGTGTCAATCTCATCCTAATGTTCTCTTCTGCCTTGCATCAACAGGAATCCACATCAACATCACACACGTCAGCAACATGGACGAGTGACATCATTGTTGCTCCTAAACTGCTAAAGTCTCCTGAGCTGGTAATTGCATATTATTATGATATCTAAGAAATGAAATCCATCACTGATATAAGTAGCTATGGAAAAATTCTTCTGATTTGAGGCAGCATGCCTAACCACATCTTGAAAAAAGCTATGAGCACTCACAGAGGTAGGAACAGAATATAGAGTTCTTATCAGCTTTTGCTGGAAAACTTGGCACAATGTAAATCCAGTAACCCCCTTCCCTCAGTTTTAACTGAGAAAGAAAAAACAAGATTTGTACAAGCACTTTAGTGATGTACCACTATTAGCATAGGGTTTCTTTGGAAATACAAAAATCTCTGAATTTTCTAGATATGTCTAAATATTTTTCAAAAATCTGAATGAAAAAATCAAAAATTTAGAATGAAATGTGATGAAAACTCAGTTAGGAAGAAAGTATTTTCTGAAGTTGAATTTTTGTTTTCTTAGTCTGTAGACACAAATAAGGCCCCTCCAAGAGCATGCTTGTGATTCAGTTCATGAAGTTCACAGAGAGGTGATGTATTTCAATTACAGTGGACAGACTGTACTTTCCATTAAGTTGTTGTATACAACTTCAAACATGCCTCGCTGTTCAGCATCAATCTATGAAGGAAGAACACGATTTCATGATTGTGAGTATGACAGAGTACTGTATTTCCAGCAGTGCTGTTTTTCCAACAAAGATTTTTCATTAAGGGAAATTCACTACTGCTGATTGCAGTAGTAGTAGTAGAGCATGCACGAATTTCAGCTAAACTCCCTTTGCTGAAGTAGAGGCCAAATGTACCCTCCCACCTGGATCAGGAGCAGGAACCCACCCTATCAAACATTAGAGGTAAACACAGGATCTCTGTTTCCTGGATAATTATTAAATAAATTCAGATAGCCTCCTTTTAGAAACACAGAATGTGATTTTCACTGTGTCCTAGCTGAGGTTAAAAATATGTAAAAAGGTGGTCTAAAGTGCCTCATTTGCTATCTCCTATGACTGAAAACAAGAAGAAAGCATATATCTATTAGTATATTTAACATTAGGCTCCCATGCTGCAGTTCTACCCCAATATACAATACAGCAATATTTTTCTACCCTCTGATGAAAAAAATAAAATTGAAATAAATGGAACACGTTTTAATATTGTGTGTTGGTATACTCTCAAGTAAAAAAAGTTAATTTATAATGAGTTAATTTGTATTACAGCCATGGTAATTTACCAAAAATTCACTTACTTTGAAGGAAGATCATATTCTGATATTCTGATCATTGCTGGATGTAGGTAACAGAGGATAAATATATGCATTTCAAAAACAAATGACCAAGGTTCCTAATAGATATACACACTCCAGCACAACTGCTGTGAAATGAAAATCACTACAAAACTACAAAAGCTTTTGTATAGTTATTCATCCAATAAAACCATGCAGAAGAGGAGTTACTACTTGGCTAACAGAGCTGTTTATTTCTCTGAAGCTGGCAGAGCCCCAAATGCAGAAACATTCATAGTTCTCAAGTCATACAGTTCATATTCCTAACTAGTTTGAATTCTAGTCTTGCACATTTAATATATTGCTTTAATCAAGGCAGAGTCTTTTTCTTAAATGTTCAGTGAATCTAATCAGTCAAAGAAACTTTTGACCATATTCATTTCAATGATTTGGTCTTCTTTTGAACTCCTCTTAGCTAGAAAACTTGGCCTCCCCTCCCTTCCTCCCTCCCCCAACGCCCCCAAAAAGTAACAATTAGGTAACAATTTAATAATTTCTAGCCTTGCAAACCAAATTGGAAATTGAGGTCTTTCTTTGTGAAGTGATATTTATCACTAATATTGCTTTCATACTTTAGCTAATAGGGACAAACTTCAGATCCTTGAGAACAAGCTCTGGCTAAGATGGAAGTGAGATACAGATCTGTTGTAACTCATTTCTTTCCCGTAAGAAAAGCTACTGTCCATTTCTGTCCCTGTCATTTGCAACCAAGAAATTATTTCCGTTTTTCCTCTGTTCAGGTTGTCAAGGTTCTGAATTCCTACACTGCAAGAACACTCCATTTTGTCTTGAAAATCACAGGATTTGAGATTTATCACCTTTTTTATGACATTTTTCTATGGATTTCATCACATAATTAAATTTTCTCTAATCCTAACTTTTCTTTGCTGTATGTTTCTTCAACGATCCACAGTAAACAGTCTGAAATTACTCTCATTTTTGATCCAGGATCTTAGCTGTGTGCACAACTTTCCATATATTATCTTTGTTTAGATTTAAGACTATCCACCGCTGGGAACTGTGGCGCTGCAGACAGGTCTCCAGGCTAGATTATCACAGGGGAATCTTGGGATGGATCACAAGGTTTCCCAGCAGCTCATCTGGACACTGCTGTTCTGCACAATTCTGGATATGAGTATTTATTGAAGGAATAGCTTGTGAGCTATTTCTTTGTTTCTTTGTTAGCTTGTGAGTATTTGTTTCCCCTTCAGTGAAAAGAATCCAATATAATGAAAAGAAATATATGTTCATTTGTCTGGGCCTCTTTTAGCTGCTGCTTGCAAGCATTCAGATTTCACATTAGTTTCTTTGTCTATGTCTGTTTCTTTGTCCATGGCTGATCAGAGCATCCTCTGATAGATTGTGATGTATAATCTGTTAAGATCAGTGGACTTACACCAGCTTTTTTTAGGATTATCCTAAATCACTCCAGGTTTTTTTATTGGTTTTAGGGGTTTGTGAACTTCAGAGCATTAAAGAATAATATTTGAACACTATTTACTTATGAAACAGTATTGTTTATAGTCTTCAGAAGTATTTAAATGAAAGAGTATTCATTTTAAATATCATGATCCCCACTGTATGGCAGTGTAACGGAAGGGCAGTGTAATGGAACAAGTGGCTTTCTGGGCTCTGTTTCACTTCATGATTGTATATGACTAAAGTTTTCATAACCAAGACATCAAGATTTTACTGAGAAATTACTCTTCCTGATAATGATTTTGGGCTGTACTGACAGTTGTGTGGACTGAATATTTGTGTCTGTATGGTAAGTATAACATAAGGATTATCTGTTGAATATGTCAATTAAAAAGGAAAAAATATGAAAAGAACACTTTAAAAAGATACCTTGAACCTGATGGATTTTTTTTCTGTTAACTGTAATTATCCCACGCTATCAGAGGTATGCTTGAAGAAATCTGCCCACCTGATTTCCAGAGACATTAAAATTATAATTTAAATTCAATGTAGAACAGCAGTATAACCACATAGATTTACACAGAATTTTTTTAATAGGATCTGGAATTAAATTCTCCACTGTGGGTTATACTTACGGAGACATAGCAAAATCTCAGTGAGGTTGGACACATGTATTTTAGGTATGTTGTTAATCTTACAATTGGATCCAAGGCCTGTAATACAGAGTCCTATTGCCTCAGAAACATGTGCTTTCAGGCCAGTTTATTCCACCTGCATGTAGCAAACTTTGTGGATACTCACGGGAGTCAGAGCTGGCCTGTCACATTTCCACTCCTGCACTCTAGGGAGACCTGCCGATTTATCCTGAAGGCTTTTAGTCTATTGATGCTATTTATAATAGAATAATAGAATCATGGAATGTTTGGATTGGGAACGACATTAAAAACCATCTAGTTCCAAACCACTTGCCAAGTGCAGGGATTACTTTCATTGTATTAGGTGGCTGAAAACCCCCTTCAGCCTGGGTTTGAACACTTCTAGGGATGCCATCACACAACATCACAATTTAATTAGTTAAGTAAAAGAGTTTTCAAGTTACATTATGAGTAGACCTTCCTATGGGATATGAACACATATGAGATATTCCACTTCTCTTTAACAAGAGAAGGCTTACCATGCTACAGAAGTAACTTCCATGGAGCAGTGACACCATTACCATTGAAATGAGACATCTATAAGAACTTTTAATTTCACAAAAGCAAATACAACAACATTTTTTTCAAGGATTAATAAAAGCTAGTGCTGTCAGCTTTAGTACAGTCTGGGAGACAAATATATGGAAGTCTGGACAGTTATTTGCAAAATTGTCACTATTCATTTGCATCCATAGTGCTGTAAGCAGCTATATTTTCAAAATCTCTTCCTCTATTGTAAGAGCCTTTAACAAGGAAAGCATGTAGACATAAGTCTGATAGCCAACATAACATGCAAAATGTTTTTGGATTTTCGGGGAGTGAGACCAGGTTTACTTCAAATCCTTGTATTGTATGAACAGAACTATTCATATCACCTTGAGGAAAATCTGTTGTTATAAAACAGAAAGCCTACACCCAAGTCATTCTGGATTTTTTCTGTTCATGAACTAAAGAGCAAAAATGACTAAGTGGTCATTAGGGACCATTTAGAACTGTTCAAATATATTTTCAGATTATGTTAATGTAAACGTTAAAGCATTTCTCAGTTGCCACAGTGTTTCATCTGGCTTTGGCTTCTTTGAGTTTGTTGTGTCTTTTGGGCTTTGTTTCTAGAAATCAATCAGCAATTTTGTCAATAGCATTGTTGCTTCAAAAAATCAGTATTTGTCTTCTTATTCAGTGAAGCCTAAACATTGTATATACCAAGGACAACTATTTTCTTGCAGTATGTCCCTTTTATTTCTTACCTGAAGGCTATAGTAAATAGTCACATTAATTCACATTTATGAATAGAATAACCTTTTACACTGTTATTTCCCACTGACCTCTCCACTATGGTTTAAATGAAGAGTTTGATGGGAGGTCATCTGAATTATGCAACCCCACCCCTACTGTTAATAGATTTTAATGGAAATGTAGCTACTCTGTTTTATGATCTATAGTATAAAGTTCACAAAGAGACAGACTGTGACAGTGTTCTGTCCCTCTAGCACCCCCAAAAAAAGGCCCACTACTAGAAATTTTGGTTTAATAGAACTAATGTCTTCTTTCCTGAAACTGTGGTTGTATCTGAGGTGCAAAGTAAGGTTCAGATAAAGGAAGATTGGCTGACTATAACTTGTGCAAAGACAATATTTCACATCTTTAGAACAAGACCTATCAGTTAAGTGCAGCACTATACTTAGAGGAATTAGAAACTGAAGTTTAGAGTTAGCCTCTTGGACTCCATGTGGGAAAAGATATAGGTGTCCTAAAAAACCTTAAGTGAAAGAGTGAGCTGGAACATGTTCATGTTGAACCTGAAATTTTCTAAATTTGAGCTATAGTAAACACTAGAGCTCAAGAAAAGGAGGGAAGGAAGACGGTCATCTTGAAGATTTCCAACGCTGATGAGCTAGAATAAAGGTGAAAGACCCATATATACACTTAAGGATAAAGCAACTATATAAAGGTAGTATCTTCTCAAANTCCCTTCCCTTCCCTTCCCCCCATTTCTTCCTCTATTTCTTCTTCCTTTCTTTTTCCTTCCCTTCCTTCTTTTCTTTAATTAAGGGATCATGACAAAAGTGTCTGTATCAAAAGCACATGCTATAGGTTGCCATTTTCAGTGTAAAATAACTTTCCAGATGACCTTCTACCTGGATATAATCACTACAGCATCACTTGAGCAGATAGAAGCTTCAGACATACCATACTTTGATCAGAAGACAGACACTACCTAAGTGTTTTACTGAACCTCTACTGTACTATCAGCTCCTGAATACAAGAAAAATAGCATAGTAGCAGTACTCATCCACATGAATTTTTTTTCTCCCCACTACTTGCTTCTGTGAGATCCAAAAGACCTGCCTAACCAAAAATATTTCTTCTACTGATCAACTTGCATGATTCTTTAAACTTTGCATTCAGTGCTATTGTGTTTGCTCTGTCCCCACTACTGTTTTCTGTGGGGTGTCTGAACAAGTACCACTGTACCTGTTACATCCAGAACAGTCCAGAACCATCTCAGACCCATCCCTCATCACACTTTCCAATACATCAGTAGAAACACTATACAATCTGCAAAAGGATTGACCTCACTACATCTAGCTTTCTTCTAAAACAGTTCATGAATGGAAATGATTGAATAAGACTACATCACATATCTCTCACCCATTTTGAAAAAAATACAAAGTTATAAGAATTGCTGTTAGCTGTTCCGATGGCTCAGGCAATTGTAGCCTGGCATCAGCAGTCTGCCTATATTTGCACAATTGAGATTCCTGATTGAACTCTATGTCCATAATAAGCAGCTGCAATGACAGAATTCTTTAAAACTCTCCTGCATGAGATTGACTGGAGATGTGTTTTTATCTGAATGAAAGAAAACACCATTCTGACACAGACTGAGGAACTTAGTACCACGAATTTCTAATAACACCTGCTATCAATGCATAGAATATTTTCATATAAAATCATTGCTGAAACATCCTGACATTTGTGTCATTCATTCACTTTCAGGAATTGCAACAAATGCCAAAGGTAATTTGAGAAATTGGAATAATGTGGTACTTCAAATGTTAATTACTTTTGGAAAGATGTTCCAAGTCTTCATTGCCATGTGATTATTCTCACACAATACAGCAGATCTTTTACCAGTCATTGAATGGATTGCATATAATTTTTGATTTATAAACTATCAGAAGGTAGGTTGGTAGAAAATTTTACAAAAAAAGAAACCCGGATATTTTCAGGAGGACTAGAAAAAAAACAAGGGGGCAAATAGTGAAATCTACAAGACAAGGATAGGTATCTCACAAGGGACAGATATTTTGATTTCATTTCATTAAAATAAAACAAACACAACTAACAAGAAAAATGCAAATCCTGAATTTTTGAAAATCTATCCTGCATCTTTGACCATGACAGGCATCAAAAGAACTAACTGCATTTTTGCTGTTATTTAGTCCAGTGTTTACCCACACGAAAATAGGCAGTTTATAATCAGGTTTAAGTTTACATTAGAGATAAAAAAGGATTGCAAGATGGTGTTAAACCTTTTTTTTTTTTTACATATAAGAGAAATCCAGATACACAGTATGAATGACTACGTCTGCCACAATGTTAGAAATTCGATGAAAAACAACTTAGTTGGCTCCAGCAATGCTGTGTTCGATTATTTCACAAGAACAATGGACCAAGAAAAAAAAAATTGTGTTGTATCTGCTCTGTTGTGGAATCAAAAGTAAGGATTCCCTTTCTGGAAACCTGAGTCCACTGACTAGACAAATAAGCATATCATGCATGAGGGAATCTCACATAAGCTCACATATCTTGCTCAGTTTTCTTAATGTAAGCCAGAAGAAATTTAGTTTTGGTGGCATGCTGTTGGACTTCATACTCCTGACATATTCCAAATTCACTCAATGGCTTGTTGTCCTTCTCCATAGGTGATCATTGTTCACTTAAGAGAAAATTACCTCTACAAATATCTAAACATAAACCTAAAGGACATCTGCCAGATGCCAGCACTTTCTCCTGCTGTTTTCTTAAGCTGGTTGGAGATATGTCCAAAAGGAATCTTTTGGCATGTAAATATCAATAAGAAATAAAGGAAGTAAAGTGAGAAAAGAGTAAATACATGACAAGAAAGAGGAAGATATGCTACTGTTCCAAGATTTAAATGCATTTCTAAGGCTTTGCATGGAGAGGATGAATTAAATCTGTCTGGAAGAAAAAGGTTGGATATCTTCTTCAGAGACCACAAGCAATGCCTAGACTCCTTTTTTAGACATCAGAGTGAAAGTGGATGTCTGAACTGGTTGCTCTGTTTTCAAGAAAGAGCAACTTGCACATCATCTTCAAACATTCCATGTTGATGGGATCCTGCCTCCTTCATTCTGGAAGAGGGGCAGTTTGTGATCTCTCCTTTCTGGCATAACTCCTAGTGTCTCTTTTGCTCTCTAAAGGACAAGTAAATCCTGGGTTAATGAGGAATAATGAAAATATGTTAATATTTTAATATATATTATATAATTATATATTGTGTTATATGTTAATATTTTACTATAGAAAAAATGTCAAGTATTAAAATAATTACATAATAGAATAATGAAACCACAGAATCCCAGAGTGGTTTGTCTTGTAAAGGACATTTAAACACCATCTAGTTCCAATTCCTTCGCCATGGGCTGGGATATCTTCCACTAGACCAGGTTGCTCAAAAGCAGCATCCAGCCTGGCCTTGAACCCTTCCATGGATGGGGCATCCACAGCTTCTCTGGGCAACAACTTCCAGTGCCTCATCACCTTTACAGTAAAGTTCTTCCCTATCCCTGTATTGGTTTGGCATGGCTGGGTTTGTGGTAGCAAGGGGACCACAAACATGGGTCCTGCAGGAAGTTTACAGAAGCTTCCCACATGTCCAGCATAGCCCTGATGGCTCTAAAGATGGACATGCTGCTGGCCAATGGGCCAGCAAACTGGGACAATGAGAGGTTGGTAATGCCTCTGTGATAACATACTTAAAGGAAAATCAACATAAAGTCATGGGGTTTTGGTTTCTAGTCAAAGAAGAGGAGGAGGTGAGAACATGTGAGAGAAACAACATGGCAACACCAAACTCAGTGGAGGAGGGAAGGAGGTGCTCCAGGCACCAGAGCCGGGATTCCTCTGCAGGCCATGGTGAGGCCATGGTGAGACCATGATGAAGCAGCTGTGCCCCTGCAGCCCGTGGGGATCCACAGGGAATGCAGAGATCCACCCACAGCCCGTGGGGGAGGTGCCCACGCTGGAGCAGGTGGATGCCTGGAGGAGGCTGTGATCCAGTGGGAGACCCGGAGGAGAGGGGGGGGCTCTTGCTTCCAGGCTGGAGCAGCCTGTCCCTGAAGGACTCTCCCCCTTGGAAAGAAACACCTGGGACTGCAGTTTTGGGAACACTGTCTGCCCGTGGGGGCAGCTCACGCTGCAGCAGGTGGGGTTTGGCTGCTGCTCGGGAGAGTGGAGCCACGCCAGGGAAGTTCACGAAGAGCTGTCTCCTGTGGGACGGACCCCACGGCCTCACAGGGGACGGGCTCCTCTCCTGGAGCAGTGGAAGAAAATCTCGGGGATGAACTGACCAAACCCCCATGCACTGTCTGCCTGTGCTGTCAGTGGGAAGGAGGGAGGGGTTGGGGGAAGAAAAGGTGTTTTAAGGGCTTATTTTACTTCTCATTATCCTCCTCTGGTTCTGTTAGTAATAAATTCACTTTGCAACTTCAGTTAAGCCTGGTTTTGTCCTTGAAGTGTTTTCTCTGTTCCTTATCTCACTCATGAAGCGTTTGTTAATTTTTTTACTTTTCCCTCCTTTGCCCAGCTGTGGCAGGGGAGGGTGAGTGAGCAACTCTCATGGGTGCCTGGCATTGGGCCCGTGTCAAACCACAATCATGTCCAATCTCCATCTATTCTTTTAGACTTTAAAACGACAGTCCTTTGTCCTGCCACAACAGGCCTTCATAAAAAGGCCCTTTTTGTCTATCTGATTTAGAGAATATTGTGAAGGGTCATATCAAAGGACTTAGGTTAACTCAGGCAGACACATCAGTATCTCTTCTCTTGTCCACTCAAGTAGTTCCTCCATCATTAAAGGCCACTGGAGTAGTCCAGCACATTTTTCTCTTGGTGAAGCCATGAAGACTGTCTCCAATCACCTCCCTCTATTCCATTCACTTCAACATCACATAAAGGAGTATCTGTTGCTTACCTTACTGGTCAATAAAGTGAGGATGACTGGTCAGTATTCCCCAGTATTCCTCCTTTTTACCCTTTTTAGTAATGGGAGTATTATGCCCTTTCCTTCTGTCACTGGATGCTTCACCTCTCTGCCATGACTTTTCCAATCAATGGGAAGATGCTTAGTAATTATATCTTCCAGTTTCCTCAGGACCCAGGGATGCAACATTTTTCTTCTCATAGACTTGTACATATTCAGGTTCCTTGGGAGGTCCCTAACTTGACCTTCTCTTAAGATGGGACATTGTTCATCCAGTCCTGTTTTGAGGTTCATGGACTTGAGAAATGTAGGAAGAATGACAGCCACTGAAAAATAAGGAAAAAGTACATCAGCCTTCTTTTTTCAGGGTACTCATACCTGCACCCACTGCCTGTGCATTTCCTTCTTGCTCACTCACCCATGCTTCTATCCTGTCTTTGTTTTCTCACTTCTTACACATAGTAACCCAAACCATTTTAGTTTCAAGGAAACTAAAATTTTAGTTGCCATCTCTGTTCTGCTCCTGTATCCCTGAGGGCAATTTTGCAGCGGATCTCTTCCACTAATTCCACGAACAACTGAAGCCTTGCTCTCCTAAAATTCAGGGTCTTATTGACTGATAGTTCAATAAAACTGCAATAGTATGGTGAGTTTGGCAGATCGTCAAATTCATTCTATATCCACCACTGGGTATCTTTATTTTTAGTCTTAGAGAAATGAAGACTTTACAGGTTCTGTGGGACATGGTAGAAAATCCCACATCCCACCACTGCTTGATGTGGCACAGTCTTGGTCACGTTGTACATTAATGCCTGAATAATCTCTCTCAAGGTTCATTTGAGGATACATGCTTGTCCAAAATATTAAATTTTGCAATATTTTGTACTGACTGTGTCTAATAATTAGGTTGTAAGGACCCCACTATGAGTTATCCCATGACAAATTGAGCTACCTGGATTTTCAAAAAGTGTAGATGTATGACTCAACCCATAAAAAAGTGCTTTAAGCCTGGCACAACACTGGCAGATTTACCCTAGATAAATCACAGCTAAATGTTGACAGTTTTTCAAGGGCTTATTTTTCCACACTTTAAAATAAAATCTGCTTATTTATATACAGCTGTCACAGCATGATTTCCTCTGGCTTGAAGAATTACCTCTGTTCATGTGATTCTGAATGCAGTTATCTTTAAAAACCAATGCTAGCATAGAATCAGTGGATTATAAAAGTTAAACAACTGTTGTTTGTTCAGTAGACTTTGTTAGCAGATTTTGTCTTGTTCTAGGCAAACAATCATATGTATATGTATTATATGTATAGTCAGTTAGGAAGGCATATGGAAAGGACAATTTGACATCACCACTCTTCTGTCTTTATCTTCTTGCATCTCCGATTACGGCTATTTTTCTTTCAAGGTATTGTAACAAAGAATGACCTGATTTCCCCTCTTTTCAGTGTGCCTGTGTTTGTTTCCTAAAATCTGTGAATATTTTGTAATTTAATCTTGAAAGGGTAGTGGAGGTACATCTTAAATGCATGTAATATAACATCAGCACAACCTGTCAAAGCAAAAAGGACTACTGATAGACTTTCTTAAAACATTTTCATTTACTGGTATCTCTGTTTCTGTAAAAAAAGTATTTTTGAACTAGGAGATATTAATTTTTGGAACAATCTCGTCAGGTCTTTCAGCACAATGTGTCAGAATTTGGTAGTGAGCTACTAAATCCCTAATTTAGTAGGGATCTACTCTCAGTACTTGCTTAATACAATTAAGTATGAACAATGAATGCAAATCCAGTGTTTTCCTACGCCAAATGCTTAGAAATCTAAGAATGGAATCTAAGTTCTAATTCAATGCAACTTCTTTCCCAAGTCTTTCATTATTACCACAGACATTTGACCTTTTTTTTTTTCTCAGAACAAATAAGCAAACAAATAAAAGGTAAGTACAGGAAAAATTCCAACCCTTCAGAGATACCTATGCAGATATCCCAGAGGCCAAAGGGCAAGAGTAAGATTATTTAAGGACACACAAAAAGATACAGGAGAAATAGGACAGTTATTTGAGTTGTCACATTCAAATCATTGACAAATGGATTACCTGCATTGAGGCACCAGTAATCACTCATATATATGTTCAGCCACGTCATGTTTGAAGATCCAAAGGATAGTGTATATGTAGGACAGCAGCACACAAGAAGATGAGAGAGATAAAATAATAAACATTTTCTGTTCTAGATCAATTATAAACAATTTTCAGTGCCATGCAAAATACAGCATCACTCTAGGTAATATGTTGTCATGAATAATTTGTCTTCAAAACATTAACATGCATTATTGTTTTATTCATTAAGCACTCTCCTACCAGAGGTAGGGATGAACATCCTTCACACATGGGAAAGGCATCATATAAACAGCAGGGGCCCAAAAGCTTACCTCGTCTGCAGTCTGCAGAGACCATTTACTGCATGACAGTTGAAGTTTTGCTAAGGATGCTAGCTTGTGTAACCGGATTTGTTGCATATTTCCGTTCACCTGGATAAAATTAAGCCTCCAATATAAAGGTATTTGCTTTGTTTATTTTTGCTTTATACCAAGGTACACAAAGTACTTTTACAACAGCTGTGTTACATATCTTTATAATATATATCTCCTTCACTGGGACTCTTTTTTTTAAATTGAAATTTATCTTGGTAAGTGCTAGAAGAAAACCTGGGAAATGGTGATGAATAAAATTGCAGCCCGAAGGAGATCATGGGCTGATTTCTATCCTCAAAAGAATTCTTCAAAGGCTTTCATCCTTTCTGCTGCCAGGATGCTGCTCCATTTTCAAAGTAAAATCTCCATGCAGCTCTCTAGTGTATGATGCAGTCTGTACTTTTACATATGCAAGAAAATAAAGGGAAAGTTTGTATCTTATTTCTCCTAAAAAAAACCCAGTCCCCC